>CM062217.1:1142500-1645000 GCA_031216445.1 Lateolabrax maculatus | reverse complement strand
CTGAAGGGTGGAGACATCAGCTGCTAACTAAACTAACAGGAACAGTTCAGGCTGATGATCAACGAATCAGTTACTCAGTTGTGTTGAGACAAAATGTAACAATTGACAACTTTGGCTTTTGCTTTCATTGCTTTCCTATGACGTTTTCATATTGAAGTAAAGGCATCGGTACTGGGAAACAGTATTGTTCTAGTATTAGTACAGAGGTAGTATAGAATCATTTCTAAAGAAAGCAAACGTGGGAGCCCCGCAGCCCGACAGTTTTTATGGAAGAGTTAAAGAAATGAATATAAAGTCGATCTGATCTGAGGCGAACTACACCATCAACATAAAGAAAGAAACATCCTAAACTGGCAGGAAGACAAACCAGAGATCACAATATCAGGTTGAGAGGAGTGACCTGTGGGCCGAAGGTGAACTCACGTTATTGCAGTAGAAGGTGTAGAAGACTCCGGGGACGTAGCAGCCCAGGATGCCGATAGAAACCCCCGCGTAGTCCAGCGCCATCCAGCGGCGGCTGGTCTTCTCCGAGCGGTGGCAGCAGAACAGGTGATATCCCACCGAACACAGCATGCAGAGCTGAGGGAGCAGACGCATATTTATGTTTCAACACGACGTTAATTCTCATCTCAAAATTCTTCTTTTTTTTTTTTATTGTTATTGGACTCGAAGCCACTGCTTGTCATGCCCGATCCAGCCAACTGCTGGACTGATTATTCTTCATTTGCTGGAATAACTGCCAATATTTTGGATAAAGTCTGATTTCCTTCTGTAGCCACTCAGATTAAGGTAACACTCTTCAACTGCCACATATTCAGTCTCCAAGATATTTGGCTAATTTGAAAGCACCACACTGCTCAACACAGGGCTGTAAATGTGGTGTAAGATGAGCCCCGCCGAGGTAAACCTGGCTGAACGGACAGAAAATTAATTAAACAACAATTTGAGATAATTTAGTCTCAAAAAGTGACTGTGTGCTTTTCCATTAAACCTGAAATCTTCCACACTATTTCCACACATGAGAAGGGTTCAGTGTTTTAATGACAGTTTGTATTGAATCCTGCTGTTTATTTGAAGAATCCACTTGGAAAAAAAACGATTTTCTCGTGTATATTGAGCAGACTTCATTGATCAACATTTGAGAGAAGCTGACAGACAAGAGGAACTATCACTGTGCTGGGTTTTGTGTTTTATAGTCCATCATACAGGGGGATTTATTAACACTACATGAATTAAAAAACATTATGGTTGCCAGCTTTAATCTCATTTCTACCACCTGTCATGGCCGGAGTGAACTGGAAGACTCGGTGCTGTACCTGGAAGCAGAAGAGTCCGATGGAGTAGATGACGTAGTCCTCTCTGGAGGCCCCGACGGCCGGCAGCACCGCGGCCATGTTGTACACACCGACACAGAAGAAGAGCAGGAAGCCCAACAGATGGCTCCAGATATTCACCGTCTCATTGGACAGAATGAAAAGGCTGCACAGAGGGTTTACAAACGTTAAGACGATCACTCAGATACTAAAATATGTTATTTACTACAACCGCACAGTATTTAAATTCAAACATCAAGTCAATCCCTGAGCTCCTGCAGAGATTAACATGAATCTAGTGTTAATTGGCTGCTATAAGTGTCCAACTCTTCTGTTGTTGAAATATACAATTATATAAACAGTGTTCTGCAGCTTTAGTTTGGTCTCAGGAGACAAAAACTACAGTAACTGCAGGTAATAACTTACTGATGACCACAAACATCCTTCCTGAGCAGTTTATTTCTGTCTCAAGTATTGAAAGAACAGCTTCTTTCCTCTGGCCGTCACTCTGATGAACACGTAATCAGTCATACAGTGTCAGGAACAATCTGTGTCCAGTAATCTGCTACCTATATATTCTAAATGTTTTATATATGTATACACACACACACACACACACACACACACACACACACACACTTTCCACCCACCTCAGGTATATAGAGAAGTATCGTGTTTCAATATTTATTCAAGCATCTTTGCATTTCTCCATTTCATTGTCATCGTTGTTGTGTTTCATGTTCATATATATACTTTTGTATATATATATTTATATGTTAAATGTTTATGCACCTTTGTTCTGCTTTGTTGTCCTTGTTTTTTTGTTTATTTGTGTATTTCTGTGTATGTACATTGAGAGCACCGGGAAACAAATAAAATTCCTTGTGCATGCATGGCCAATAAAGCTGATTCTGATTCAGAAAGACAGTTTTTTTGTGTTCTCACCTTTTGATGCACAGTCTGGAGGGCAGGTAGGCTCGGTACCCGTCGGTGATGTACGGGTTCTCCCTCAGGAACACTGGGATCTGTTCGTAGGTGTACAGTCTGATCCCTCTGGGCACCAGCACGGGCCAGTACTGATACCCTCCCAGCTCGATGTGGTGTGAAGCCTGGGGGCTCTTCTGGGGCTTCTGGGGCATCGCTGAGCCGGAGGAGTCTGCTTTAGTCAGACCTGAAGCTGGGAACAAACAGAACCAGATCAGATCCAACTCAGGCTTCACTGACCATGATGGCCTGGTTGACCACGTACATGCTGTTACATTTAGGCAGTGGCCCGACTAGTCCTACATAATCTCATTTCCCACGTTGACTGTCTCCACATTATCCGCTCCGCGCTGTTTGGAGAAAAACTGACACCAGACTCCGTTCAGTAAAATGGCAATTTTCGGCCTTACGTGTTAGCGAGAGTTCACGCCCCCAAAAACCTGTCTCAGGGTTTTTTTTAAGAAGCCACAGGATCCAAACTTTGATCCAATAAGCTATCGATACCCCACGCGTCACTTATCAATAGAGTTTACATTTCAAGTAACGATCAGAGTCCAAATCTTACACGATCAGCTAGCGTTAGTTAACCAGTCGTATCAGCGCTCATAAAAGTTGTGATTTTGTTGATTTTGTTGACATAACGGTGTTGCTTAGTAAATATTTATACGCCGAATATTTCCAAGGAACCAACTGAACAAGAAACCATTTTAAGTTAAGTCTTATCGGGTAAATAATCCGGTCGTCAACCAAGTCAATCTTAAAATAACTCATTTTTTTAAAGCGGTTTGGCAACTGGCGGCTAAATCCAGCCGGACAGGCTAACGGACGAGCCGCTTTGTTTGGAGCCGATAAAAGAAGAAAAACTCACCTTTCAGTTTGGTGTACGAGCACTTCGAGACATTCTGGGGTTTATAACACGCACTTCGCATCTGTAAACATGAGTTAACGTGAACTTAAAAACAACGCGACGGTCAGGAAGTTCACCTGCGACGTCATCAGTGAAGGACCCCTGCGCGCCGCCCGAGGACCGCCTGACTGAAAAGAGCCGAACACGCAGTCTGCGGCTGCGCATAAACTGCAGTTTCCAACAGTAAGAATTCATTTACAGTCTCTAACTTTTCTCAGACTAAATGTATGAAATAGGCTATTTTAAGAGGTAAAAGTTACACAGCTAATTAAAAACATTGGTTATTATTAATCCTACATTACCATCACACTTAAAGAATTGTTCAAATTACTTGTTTAGCATGAAAATCAAACACATAAAACACCCTGAAATTATCATGAGATTATACAGAACACAACCATGTAAACTCCTCCTGCATCTCCTCTGTAAATGATTAATAGTCAGTTAATAATAAGTTAATATAATTTTACATAACTGTAGACAACAGCTGCACTTTACACAATAATAATTAGAATGTGCTACTATTTCCCCCTGTTTTCCTTTCCTTTAAATTATAACTGACTGATTAAATCTGGACATACAGTAAGAAAATGTATATTCCTGTTTTATATTGAAAGTTGGAGCTATTAGTGTTGTTTCAAATGATTTATTGCTGTTTGTGCTACACACTGCATTGTTATTGTTTTTAATAATAGAGTAGCAGCATTAGCACTACTAGTGACCTATGACCTTTTTTTTCCATAATATTTTACTTTGTGTTTATTGGCCATTTTTTTGCATTTATAATAACAAGGGGGGGAGCAGCACACACACTGACACACTGAGCATTTTAAACCCCTATAAAATACATACTATCTGATCTATTCCTGGAGGCGTCTTGCGAGGTCTCATCGTGTATAAAAAACATAAAACCTAAAGGGACTGTTGGACTGTGCAGGTGTGGCCGTGTTAAATAGGCCGTTGAGCGCAGCTCTGAGTCTCCTGGCCGTCATCCCGCCGCACTGCGCGACTGTGTTACATCCTCCCGTCGCCGACTGTCATCAGGAATCCTCATCAGAGCGAGCGTTCTCCACAGACCTCTCAGGTGTGAAAGATGTTGGAGGATTCCCTCAGGAGGGAAGTCACACTCAGTCCTCCCTCTGCTGTTTACACCCCACTTTAATTGCCTCATTCTCAACTGGAAGTGTGTTCTTCATTATCACTTCTAATACACCTCTCAGCACTTCCACTCTGGCAAAGTGTCAGCTGCCAAGTTAAGATAGTAACTCGTGCATGGAAGGGCAAACAACGAGAATCTCCTGCTGCTGCAGTCGCTGCTCACAGTTATTAATTGATTTTAAAGGCTTAGAGTTGGCAGCGATTTGCTACGGATCATTTTCATAGGAGAGAAGCTTAAAATAGGAAACATAGAGGAAAATGTATATCTGTATTTCTACTTTCTTTTCCCTAAACATCTTTCCACTTGGTATACGCCGACTTCAGTTGTTTTTGCCCCTGGAAATAAAGAAACAGGGAAAGATAAAGTTTCTAAATAGATGTGTTAAATCCTGGAGTGGGTTTGGGTTTCTTCTTGCTGCCATTTTGTCAGTTAACCAGAGGCCATAAAACCCAAATCTTATCAGTGGAACAAGGAAGCAGCAACCACCAAGATTGTCATAGATAAGATGAGACTGACAATCAAGCAAACACACCTTAAAACACTATTAATGTATTTTAAGATATTAACTGGGACAGCGGTTCTCAAAACTAGTAGATTTAAGGATAATTCCAGTTTATTACATCTTATTTTTCCTAGTTTTTTCAGGTATGTAATTGTGTATTTTTCAGGTTTATCAGGTACGTTAACATCGTACTCATTAAAATAAATGCTAAATGACGTCAACATTTGGGAAATATGCCGATTTAATAAGAAGGTAGCGTAGTTTAGAATAAAGACTGGCAGCAGGTAGAAACGGTCAGTCTGGCAATCCTAACACACAGTAAGTATTGATCTTCTCATCAAACTCTTTGCAAGAAAGCAAATAAGCGTATTTCCCAAACTGTCCAACTATTCCTACAAAGAGAGAAGTTGGAGGTTTTTCTGTTGAGTTCAATGCGGTTTGCGACCTCTTGAAGGCAGCACCTAGTGGCCATTAGAGGAAGTGCAGCTTCCACACTGGTTTTCAGTGATCTAAATCGCCCCGTGGAAAAAGAGAACATTTATTTGTGATTTAGGGTTTAAAAGTACAGATCAGTTTTGTTTTCAGTGCAGGTTTGGCTAGAAGGAATACACATACTGTACAAACATCCAACTACATCAAAATCATATACAATCAATACCTCAAAGGTCAGAAATGGTTGATAAGAGAGTTTCATGGGTGTTTTGTGTTTCACTCCAGCTGTTCATTTAAAAAGGATGTGGCCTCTGACGGAGGTTCTCCATGAGGACGCCTCCCCTTCTCCCGCCCCGCCACCTTCTTCCCGACTCCTCACTGATTCACTGTGACAATCTGTTGTCAGCCCTTTTTTTATTTCTGAATCGTCATCTTTGATTTCTGTCCTCCATTTTTCTGTCAGACTTAACGTAGAGAAATGTGCCGTGATGTAATTGCGCGTTTAGCCGGCGTGTAATGGAACATGAAATTAAAGTGCTCCTACTTATACACTCTGAATGCTTCTTATAAAAGCAGGAGGTGATTTGTGTTTCGGTCATTTCATCAGAGTGGAAATACCACATTTGTGATGATTATCGCAGAGATGCTGGAGGTGTTCCACGTTACGGCCGACTCGGGATATTTTCGTTCATAAAAGCGCTAACTGTGGACGCGTCCTGCAATGAAATGTGCAATAAAATGGCACCGCATTACATCTTAATTGAGGCTGCCTACACTGTCTTGGCAAGTGGAAGTCTCTCCTTTCCAAACAAGGCGCCGTTAGACTGGGTTAAATAGAGACGGACAGGCCCCTGGGCTACCAATGTCCTTTGGGATTGTCAGGGTCATCAATGAAGCACAAGGCTCCACTGCTGCGCTCCTCGCTGACTGCTGCACCGCATGTGATGGCACATTATGTTACGGTAAATACATTACATGTTATACTCCTTCTCGCTGATGTTAAACGCATGCTGAATTGACTAAATGTTACCGCATGGAGGAGAGATTAACAACGCATGACATGTTTTTCTTCTGCATCCATGTCTCGGGTTTCTCGAGCGTCTTCTGTGCACCTCAGCTCCCGCCGTTTCCTCGCCCACGTGCCCCTGCATGGAAAAAACAACCGGATAAAACCTCAAATCTGGGCGCCACAATCTTTATTCTCCTCTCAAACCCTGATCACAAAGCTCACAGGCATCGCAGGCTTCGGCGTGGGGCCCGCCAAATGTTAGCCCGCCTGCCGTGCCAGGACTAGACAGGCCCTTTGCGAAGCTTACACGGCCTCGCGGCGGCTTGTGCTCGTCAGCGGCCGGCTGGTCTCATTGGCTTTATTTATAGTCGGCGCCACAAGACATCTGCTGGAGACGAGCCTCTGTCCTCTGTGTCCGCACAGCACCGCACAGAGGGAGCTTGTCAACGTTCTTTCGAAAGGCAAAGTGTTTGCGAGGACCCCGGTCAGAGGAGGGAGAGACGGCTGCGGCCCCCTCTAATAAGACGGGTGTCCCCTCCGATTGCTTTCTCGGCGGCTCTGATTAACGAGACCGGAAGACAGAGGGAGGCTTCACAGTTTGTCGTGTCTCGTGTGTTAGTCGATGTTTACTCGATCTGAGAGCTGTTGTTTGTTTGGTGTCTTCAGTCTGGTCGTCGCTCGCCACTATTTTGGGACACTGACACTTGGATGCAGCTCGGCAGTCGTCTGATGCGGCCTCGCCTCTTCATCCCCCCTTCCTCCTCCTCCTCCCCCTCAGTGTCACACAGAGTTTCTCTTCCTCTCCCGTTCTCTTCGAGGACGTCTGGATGTCTCGGGCTGACCGTGCTTCGGGGCCTTGACACAAAGTGCCGGGGACAGCGCCTTGCTCTTCCCACCGAGCGGCGGGGGGGTGAAGTCAGACTGCCACAGAGGGAGGGAGCGTGAAAATACTCTGTTTACATGTTCCTGAAAAGAACCGACCTGAGAAAGAGGCTCTGGTTTATCTCTGAGACACTAAATGGAGGATTTGTGTTCACACTTACCCAGGAAGCAGTGATTTGCAATTCAGAAAGTCTAGACAGTCTAAAACTGAGCTGAATCTGGTTGAAAAGTAAAATATTTTTAGATTTTTAGATAACACATGACAGCATTTCAGTGTCTATATTTCATCATGTGGTTAGGACCTGTTTTACACTGAAATACAGTCATTTTAAACTGTTGAAACACCCATTTTATGTAACCAAGATGTCTGAAAAAAATAGTTTGAACCGAGAGGTCAGGAGCCTGGAGGTTTCTCCACATCGTGACTGTAATGGAGCCGAGTCCGGCTCCCTGAGGAACCCCTTCGCTAAGCTCCCACAAGACTTCACGGCTCATCCACGACGACACTGATCCATCTGCAACAGATTCTCAGTCGAAAACTGACTCAGAAACCTGCACGGCCAACCTCTAACCCCCCATCCCGGCAACATCACTGCATGCTGAACAATGAAGCCTCTCAAAGACGCACGAGTTTCAGTTTTCACTACAATAAGTCAGGAAAAAGGCTTGATTTTGCAACAACGTGCTGTTTTTATTGTGGCTTCAGATTTAATGTGAGTCACCACCACACTGTGAGGCCTTTTCCTCAACCACAGTTTGTAGGTATTCAGAGACAATCGTTGGTGGACAGTTCAGGAGAAATTACAGCTTTTTTCCAGTTAGAAGATTGGACATCTGGACCTTTAACAGACATCCTGTCAATGTCTGACAGACGCCTGTCTGCACTGTTTCACCTGTCTGAAGAAAAGACCCACAGAGGAAGTTACAGAGACAGGTAGAATACATGTGTCTTATTTATATCTTGCCAAATATTCAGTATAGATTCAGTTTACATGTCTGTTTTTTCACAACTTTCTTGTTACCAGTTATACATCAAGCAAGTAACATCTTGTGAATACAACTTAAGTCTATAATTGCAAACACGCCAGGCAGATTACAGGCTGTAATAAAAGGGTTAAAAAACTGAAATAAATATCTTAAAGTAATAGCTTGCAAAGGTTTTAACAGCTTTTTTGTTTGTATATTCAGAAATGGAAATGTCTGATGTGGACATGAGCTTCAGAAACTTTGGCTTTCTGCTTTGAAATTTGGATTTATGAATATAAAATGTGGCCAAAGAAATAAGCAGATTAATCAGATCAGTCATATTCAGTCAATCCACACAGTGAAATAAAGAGAAGGTGAATACATGATCAGCAATGAATGATTCAGTTTACAATACCTCCTTTCTGAATATGTTTGTTTAGTTTTTAGTTGTTCTGGGACTGAGCTGAAACATTTGCACTGATGTTTCCCAAAATGTCCATAATGATTAATGTGTATCGTCCACATAAATGATCAAATAGCAAACAGATCAAATATAAACCAAGCTGCTATTAGACACAAAATATCATCCAGCGACTCTGTTTGTCTGCTTGGAGGCCATATGTAGAGCAGTACATCACAAACTGGAGAGATGAAATGTTGCATCAACAAATGTTCCAGCACTAATGTCTGAATCTATCCTCGTAGCATCTGGGCCACTGAGCTCTTTCTGGGAATGAAATGGCATTGATGCTTAGTCTCCTTGTACTTTTTTTTTCTTGTGGAAAGTTTCATCTGTATAACAATATTGAAAGGCATTAGTCTTAATCTCCATGCTTCCTTTTACTTTTTTTTTTTTTTGGTCTTAGAAGATACATCTGGTTCTTGTAATTCCTGCTGGGATTCCAAAGAAAAGCGAAAACAATTTTTACAACAGTGGAGGGATTAAGGAGGAGGGCGGGGTGGTTGTTTCAGGACATTTAGCTGCTGCTGGGAATGAGATTAATGCCTTCGAACAGCAACAACTGCTGCGACGTGTTTTCACTTTTCACAGCTGGGCCAAACTTCCTGGTAATCCTTAATGGATCAGAAGCTGTAAGTCCATCCTCATCACCCGGACAAACTGTTTAAGCTTTGTGACACAAAGGGTACGTATGCAGGGTGCTTTCTTTTTTTATTTTCAGAACAATACCAAAATAAGCCCTTTAATATACAGCTGACTGTAGATTAGACCTGCATATGGGCTGTCGCAGTTATCCTCTTTCTGCAGAGCTACACGGGACACAGATTGGTTTTAGATTCAAAAACGATGTAATTGTGTATTTTTCATAAGCAAAAAAGCTTTTTTGTGATTTGTTACTTGTACTCATCTACCTTTCCACCTTTTATAACTAAATCTACTTGTTTCAGGCAGAGTTGTTATTTTTATTTTATTAGTTTTTATTTTTATTCGGTTTAGTTTCATTAGTTTCCAGAGCAGGAGTTGTTTGTTTCAGTTTGGTTTTTATTGTTTAAAATGTCTGGTCTTAGTTTAGTTTTTATTAGTTTCAGTATTATTTTTTGTTTTTTTATTATAATATCCCCCATATTATATTTGTCAGGGCAAGATTTAAAAAGTTGAGGATATGAATGACAATACAAACACACAGTCCTGTAGAGAGATTTCCTGTATATTTTATTTTATTTGAGTTAGTTTTCTAAGTCTAATTTCTATTTTTATTCCAGTTAACTAAAATGTTTTTTCACACCCAGTTTAGTTTCAGTGAACTGTATACAATACATTTGACAAACCTGTGTTAAGATTTCTGACTTCACAAGACATATATTCGCCGTCTTCCCCTGATGCTCAGACAGAGATGGGATGGATAGAAAGTCCATTGGTTATTATCTGTGCTGAAAGCTCTTTTTAGCCTTTTTAATATTATTTTGTCTCTGACTCCTCTGGGATGTAAATGTATATATTTTACAAAATAAAACCATCAGTATAACAGATCTGAAACCATTTCAGGTCAGTTCACTGCAGTGATTTTTGATGACGGGCAGAAAAAGTGACGTCCACGTGGATTTAAAGACTAGGAAAGACACCAAGTCATTAAGTAATGGTTTGGGAAATTTGGGGGAATAACCTGAGGAGGCATTTACATTTATTTTTTCCTCTTGGACACCATAAAGTCTCCTGACAGGTGTGTAAGATTACAAAATCTTTAGTTCCTTCTATGAAAATCAAATGAAACCAAACTAATCAAAACTACGTCTCTACCAGAATTATAGTCCCAGTGGTGTGGAGAAGGCTTTGAGTAGCATTTGTAAAATCAGAACTTTACATAGACAGATAATACCTGCTGCAAGATTGTGTATAGTGTATGCTAAAATCTATATCTGTATCTGAGCTCCATCAGACACGCCTCAGTATCAAACCACCACTGTGAAAAGTAAAAGTGTTTTTATTCTGTGGCTATTTGGTCAAACTAAACGAGAAGATTCATGAGAAAACACTGCAGTCATTTGTAATGTCTCTTATTTATCATCGTCCGCTGAAGAGAGAATTAACTTTGGTATTATTACTTATGAGTATGAGAGTCTAACTTTCTGAGTGTGGGCAATAAACAGCAGCCTCTTCACTGAAATTTATCAAACTTGGACGTTAATTGGTGTGTAAATCTGACTCGGAAATAAAATTAAACTGATGGCTCTCTTCAAGAGACTCTCATTCAGTGCCATTCTCAACACT
The DNA here is from genome assembly GCA_031216445.1 of Lateolabrax maculatus. Classification (NCBI taxonomy): domain Eukaryota; kingdom Metazoa; phylum Chordata; class Actinopteri; order Acropomatiformes; family Lateolabracidae; genus Lateolabrax; species Lateolabrax maculatus. The sequence continues at coordinate 1,634,118 of CM062217.1, read as the reverse complement.
CAGAGAATATCTGAAGGGAAAACTCTTTGATTCTTGTGGTTTTGTCGCTGCATTAACCCAAAAATGACCCTGAGCTCAGATGTGGTTTGACTGACAGGCTGCAGTTCAGTTTGCGTCCTGCGGAGGTCACTCTGTACCTGCTGTGGGCCTCAACACAAGCCCCCCCCCCCCACACCGACCATGAGCTGCTTCAGATGAAACAGCATTAAACTGATGAATCTCATCTGTCTGTCAGACACACTGACTGTACAGTATGTGGCCACAGAGGATATAAGGATAAATATTATCATCATTAGATTTAATATTTCAACATAATCCTGCTCATCTGATTCAGTTCTTCACCTCTTCAGAAAGAAAATACTCTGAATCATTAAAAATATTTCAGAATTTAAAGCAAAAATGTGTCACGAGCAAGAAGTTTGTAATTCAGTTAAATTGTGGATCAGCTAAATAAAAGATGAGAATTAAAAAAATGAAACTAATTATTATATATATCTATATATCTTTCTTTTCATCAGTCAGCACTGAGCAGCACAAGTCAGGTTTCAATATTTGCATTTATTTTCTTTTAATTCATAATATCCTTATTCTATTATCATTTTTATTATCAGCTGACGGAGGAGGAGGGGGAGAGAAAAGGGGAATGACATGTAACAAACGTGGCCAGATTCAAACTGGAGATCCCTCGGTTACACGGTCAGCATCCTAAACCTCTCAGCCACAGGGACTCCCCCTCTTCTCTCTTTAGAATTGGACTTATTTTGTGCCTTTGTGTGTTTAAAAGCAAATAAAATGAAAACAAACAACGTCCATCTCAGCGAGAATAAATGAATAAATGTGTGAGTGAGTCAGTAAATCACAGACTGGACTCAGTTGTTGCTTCTTGCTGTTTGTGGCTGCAACAAAAGACTCACAGCTGCAGAGCAAAGACACTGAGAGGAAGATGAAGCCTCTACTTCCCTCTGGAGGCAGCAGGTGGCGCTCTGGTATCTCTGTCTGGCTCCTCCATAGAGACATCAACAAAGTGTGTGAGACCCCCAAAACTGGCTCCTGCACCAGGCCAATAATAAATAACACACCAATTGGGGGCTGTTTTCAACTGGTATGATTTATTAAAAGTTAGTGCATTAGATCAGGGCAATAATTAAAGTTATGATTAAGGAAATGACAGGATTGGGACCCGCAGACGATAAAAAATGGATATGTGGACGGACAGATCCCGTTTGATAAATAATTCACAGTTGGATTAAACCAGATTGAGATACAAGCCGAGCCTTTTTGTAAGTGGGTTGTTATTTTATTTTAAATAAAAGCTTTTTCTCATGGGATTCGCTCCAAACCTGCCGCCAGGAAGCTCCCGAGCTGGTGGCATGTTGCTCTGAGGATCATCATTGTCATCATATGCAATCCAGTATTAAGATGGATGCTGCCTGATCCCATCAAGATAATGGGTTTCATGTCTCCTGGCATCAGGGGGTGGGGGTGGGAGGAGGTGGTTGGTGGGACAGAAAAGATCTCTGCAGCTGATTTCTTTTGTTTCCTCCCTCATCTCTGCAGGCATCTGCACCCTGCGAGTCCACAGCACATGCCGCCACGCAGGGAAGAACTGCAGCTCATCCTAATGCAAAATGAATACCTCAGAAGTTAAGAGTGTGTCCTCAGGTTGGAGCCAGAGAGGAGACCTGGGGTTTCCAGCCGGCGAGGCAGCCGGGACAAAAGAGACACAGCAGAAGGGTTGTTCTGTCTCTATAATGAGACACACAGTGGGAAGGGGGGGGGGGGGGGGGGGTTAGCCCTCAACCTGTCACCCCAGGAGAGGTCATGTTGGATCTGTTTCAGACACTGCACTCATACCAAATACATCCATGATCATTTCCACATTTGTGCTCATATCTGACAAACTATCACGAAACTGTTCAAACTGACAGCGACGTCCATGAGACGGACAGTAACAAAAGACGCTGAGTTCACCTGCACTTGTTTAAATCCTGTTTCAGTATTTAGCTTCAGGTTTTGACTGAACTGAAAATGACAATAATGTCAAATAACTCTGTTACAAGTTAAGGTGAAAAAGGACAAAAGTGTCCCTGTAGTAACAAAAGTAAAAGTAGTCATCATGCAGGTTTTTATCCTGTTACAGATTGTTGATGCACTGACCTGCAGCATTTTAATGTTGTAGATAGAAACTAAAGGACTCACAGCTCCTGTAGTAGTTCTACTTTATATTCAGCTACTGAACACAAGTTACATGGAATCTTTTCTAATTAGTAACACATCCATTGGATAACAAATAAAATGTAATCTAATGTGAATACTTTTGGATTACTTCAAAATAAAATACTGAAAATATTTATAACTTAAAACTTATATTTTATATAATATACAAAAAAATTGACTCAGCCACAAAAATTTAAGTTGCACAAATAAAATAAATTAATAAATAAATACATTGAAAATATATATCTATATATATATATATATATATATATATATATATATATAAAATATTCATCTTCCATTTTTAATGGAAATAAAAAGGAATAAAAACTCCATTACCCATAAACCATCATTAAAAAACAAAAAACACATATAAATCAAGCCGTCATTAACAAAACTGGCAACCTGAGAGGAGTAATTTACTCTGAAACAGTAGGATATATTCGGCATTTAAAATTGATCCAAATCAAATGACCTTTAACATGTTTTAAAGATCAAAATGTAATCAAGTAATTCTGGACAATGCAACTATAATCTAATTGCACATTTTTCAAATGTAATCTGGGCTGCTTATAGTTACTTTTTTGTAATCTGATTACATTATATCTGTTACTACCCAACCCTGTATATATTTTAGATGGTGAAATATTTGGAGATGCATCTATCTGCAAAGTAACTAAAAATACGTTTAGTTTTCCTCTGACATGCAGTAAGAGTTCTGTATAAAGTTGCACAAAATGAAAATATTCAAGTGAAAGTATCCAAAATTTGTGCTTAACGTAGGTACAGTACTTTAATAAATAAATCAGAAAATAAATGTCCCTGTCAGACAAGATTTAAACACATTTTACACCATTCACATTTAGGTTTTTACATCTAGTTTTGTATGTTCATTGCCGCCATATAAACTCTATGAAACCAGCTCAGAGATTCAACATGTGCTTCACATCAAAGATTAGACAGAAAACAGCGATCAACAAAATGTGTTTAAATTAACATTCCTGCAATCAAATCTGTAGTCGAGTGAAGAGAGTGAAGAACATTTTGCTTGAAGGGGAACTCCAGTCGTTTGGTTTTATATTTCCATAAAGGTTGAGAGACTCCCAAGAGACAAAAAGGTCCAAATCAAAGCAGCAGAGGCCAAAATATCCCGACTTCTCCCTGGTATGGGTCAAACTACAAAACCCTGGATCCTACGTTTCCCAGAATGCAACGTGAGCGTGTCCTTCATTGCACCCTCCCTGCCTGCTAAATGCTTATGTCTCAACAGTTTGTAATGACGGCTTTCTGTTTTATGATTTGATTTTGATTTTTGTGTCATGTATAAACAAATAAATAAATAATATGCCCAGCACTTACAAGACCCCAGTATTTAGAAAATAGAAGAAAACAGATTATCAGCGTAAACATGAATAACAAGATAAATAAAAGCAACAAAATAAATTACAGAAATTACAAATAATATGAAACATATAATCCATTTATAACTAGTATGTTAATAATAACAATCTTATCCCCTTACTTAGTTTTCAGAAAATTAAGTCTGCTCAGTCGCTTTGGTCACGTGACCTGGAGTTTTGGTCACGTGACCTGGAGTTTTGGTCACGTGACACCAGGTGGTTCAAACCTCCATCCGCTGAAGAAGGCCATGAGCTGTGGCTGAAAGCTCCGGGATAAAAACAAGGAAGTGATGAGGATTTTTTGCCAAATGCTATTCCCAAAGTCAAGAATGAACCTTCAGACTCAATATTTCAGTTTCAATGCAGATTAGTGTCGTTTTTGCAGTATTTTCTATTTTAAGAAAAAAAAAAGATTTTTGTGGGAAACAGGTTGAAATATTCTGCCGTGTGCAGGAAGCCTCATTCAGCTCCCGCCGTCCGGTAGCCTCCCTCCCTCCGACTCCCTGCCCATCCGAGCCCTGCAGTGTCATTCACCTAAAATAGGAGACGGGGGGGTGCGGGTGGGGAGTGGATGGTGGGGGTGAGTGGGCAGGGCATGGAGGGGAGTGGATGTCTCAAGGTCAAAGGCAGAGCGGCGAATTGGGGTGGAAGCAGACTAATGAGTTTTCCCGTTGTCTCGCTGCCCCGGACTGCTGGCATCACCTCGCTGTCCTGTCACTCCACCTCACCCCCCACCCCCCCAACCCACCTCAACCAACCAACCCATCTTCTTCTTCTTCTTCCCCTCCCATCTTTCTCTCTTCCCACCTTCACTGCAGAGAGGGGGGGGAAAACAGGAAAAAAACTGTTTATTTCTGAACAGGCCTCTTAATCTATTTGGACTGGGCGTAATAGGACATTTGCATGGCGAGCACAGCGAGGTGTCAGCGATAACCACGGGGTTGTGACATCTCCTCCGAAATATGCTGAGCTTTCGCTAACCTCTCATCAAACACGCTGATCTTTATGGACTGTATCATATTGTGCCGTAATGTGCTTTATTGTCCACAGAATAAGCTTTTCTTTAAGGTAATTGGAAAGCGGGAAATGGCCGCTATCGGCAGACTTTTTAAATACATTATTCCTGAAATGTGGCTTGTGTAATGACCCTGTCGGTGTAAAACGTGAGATTTATCTTGGCAGCAGAAATTGATCCATTTCACCTTTGTCTAATGGAAATTTTTATCAAGTATTATCTGTTTATGTAAATGAGCGTGGCCCCTGGAACGGAGGGGATAAAAAAGTCTGGAGGGGGGAGCAGTTAATCTAGGGCCTCTTTACGTGTCAGTCTGGACATAATGCATACAGGATTCATCTCTGTGGGGGTGGTGTGTGTGTGTGTGTGTGTGTCATCTCTGTGAGAACCAGGTTGACTTGTGGACCTTCACAGTGAAGAAATGCTTTGCTTAAAGAGGACATTTTGGATGGTCCCCAGTGCGGGACTGTTTTGGGGTCAGAACTTGGGTTTAGGGTTGTAGATTAGTGAATATGATGCTGATGTAGTGTTGGAGTTTAATACCCCTTCAGATGGAGACACGCTGGAACAACGTCACCTCCTGGAAAACCAGACCACAGTCTGCACAAGTCCGGCAAAACAAAACCGCCAGCCAGTAGAGTCATCAGTCTGTTCACTCTGTTCCTCTGCTTCTTCAAATCCAACACACATTTTCTCCGTGACTGATATCCCATTCATTTTCCCTTTACATGGGTCCCTCACGTGTTGTGTAGAGACCTAACATCCTGTTTAAACACTGATTAACATCACATGATAGAAGTACTTACGATTAAATTTAAAGGTATAATTGTTATAATGTTATATATTATGTTGTGTTGTGTACTTATATTATCCCAAATCTGTTTTTCAAACCCAGAGAAATCCATCATTTTAATCAGTGCATTTTTATTTGGTCACCTGTCAATGGCGTCATATTCCCTCTGCGTATGCACCAGTGTTGTGGTTGTCTGCCAGAAGCTGTCTTAAATTGACTTTTTATCCATTTTTATGATACATTATTTGTTTTTAACAATACATTTTAAGCGGATGAAGGATTTCCGTCATCAGGAGTCTGGATCTGAACTTATCAGAGAAACGAGCAGAGCAAACAGTAGCGGGACGTCCTGTGACCAACAAAAAGTGTCAGAAAAACACTGATTTTTAATGTGAATCTGCTTGATTCGATGTTTTTACTGGGAGCCGAAATATCTGCAGAGGTCTGGTGATTAAAAGCTGACTGCAATGATGGCAATGATGGTGAAGACAACAATTCCCATGATCCCACGGTACTTCACAATGTCACTAAACTCCGTCTTTTGTTATCGTTTTGACTGAGAGACACACAGTGGCAGAAAATGACCCATTGTTTAAGGAATAAATGTTGTCAGTGATGGTGAGTCTGAAGATCTTCATCCTCACAGATCAACAAGTCCTCAAACTCACTGCAGTGAAATCTGAAACAACCCCATGAGCTTTTTTCATACAGGAAAGCTTCTGTTCAATACAATGTGGCTTCTTTCTGGTTACGTTTAGGCAAATAAAACTATTTAGTTAAGCAGGATGAAAGGTTAAAATAAACCTGACTATCGGTAGGAAACAGAACACAAACCACGAAGTCACACACTTTGTACAGCCGACCAGTCATAACCTCCTCTCTGGACGATTTCCAAACCTACAGTAAGTTGTTTTCAGCATTTGAACAAACAACCAGCCTACCTGAGCTACACCTGAGACTTAAAGGTTCCCTGTGACCTCTGGTCTGTGGAGTAATGTTCTTATGAAAAGGTTCCTGTTTGCCAACGGTATCATTTTATTCACTGATCAACAGTCCCCGAAAACACAGCAAAGAGCCAAAGGCAAGGAAGAGGACGTCTGCAAGTTAGTACACATGGATATCAACAAAGCAGGTTTCAAAAAATGATTTCAAAGATTGGCTTTGTATATGGTTTATGATGAAAGAAATTCACATTTTACGGAAATTTGTTAGTTGGCAAACACAACGTCAAAATAACTCCACAGGGTGCCTTTAAATGAAAGCTGTGACATGTTGATTTAGTTTCCATACGTGCTGCTCAGTTACAACACATAATATTTAAATAGGAAATACATTTGCTTTCATGTTAAGCTGTTTCAAACCCACAGTGAACCATCTGACTGTGCTTAGTGTCACACCTGTACTGGTTTCATGCATCTTAAAACACCTGGAAATGCTCCTGTGCATCCAAACCCAACATAACCACCTTTAACCACTTTAACGATTCAGTGTTGTAAACTAGGGAATGTTTTGGACCTGAAAATAAAAAGCCAGACTCTTACTTACTTACAATGTCACAGAGTAAAAATGGGTTTTGAATGCTTGGCACAGCAATTAAAGATGTATTTCACGGATAGCAACGTGAGAGCATGTCACTCAAATATTAGTGTCACGTTAAAAGGCTTTGACTGTCGACAACAAAGCATGCGCTGAGCCTGCCTTGGTGTTATTTCTGGCCCCATAATGTCTATTCATCACAGAGGCTCTTAACATATTTCCATATCATAAAACTTTTCACGGACAGCTCCGTTATGTGCGGCATTATACGGTAACTCAGACGCTTGGACACGTCAGCTGCAGAATAGATGGCACATTTTGGCTCGCCGACTGTGCAGCGTGAAAAATGAATGAACAGCGTGGAAGCTGTGCGCAGCGGCGGTGGGCTACAGTCACTTAGAAGAGGGGCTGTAAAGATTGACAAGGCCCCCCCTCACTTGTGTTTTCATTGCAGCGGACGCTTTTGATGTTTTATGGGAGAGGCCTCGTCTTGTTGCCGTGACAGCAGCGCGACGGTCTTGAAATACAGCTGCTGGTGCTGCTGGTGGTGGGAGGGGGATTCTCCACCGAGGGCAGCAAATGGAGCTTCACCGGGAGCCGGCGATCCCCCCGGTGGCCCACGCTGTCATCCGCCATCCTGACAGGCCGACAGAGAGGGAGAGTCAGCCGGGCTAAGTGACACTGCACGCCGAGGGAAGGCTTCATCACTGTCTTAAACGCCACGATGTTCTCAGAGGCCAGAGACTGAGGAGACCGGGTCCGAGCCCGGGGCTGACCTCGGCCTGCGACCCCCCCGCCCCCCCGCTGGTCAAACAGCGGCCATGATGCATCGCAGCGGCCAGAGTTCAGCTACAGGGAGCAGACAAACAGAGAGACAGCGTAATACAGAGGATGATGTATGGCGTCAGGCATAATGCTGCTGAACAGACGCTGCACTCAAAGGTCTTCTGGCTGCAGAGAAAACATTTACTATCACACACTGACTCCGGCCTCAATCACCTTTCCGTAAATACAGCCATTTTAAAACCTCAGGGTTATTTTCTTACATTTGTCTTCAAACCTTTTTGTTTTTGACAACGATTAGCAATTTATTTACCGAGATGTGGGGACATCACACAAACTCAAGATTTAACAGCTAATATACTCTGAACTAAAAAGATAATCCAAGCAGTAGCTGGTCTACAAAGTGAGTTGTTGGTTTGAAGCCCTCAGGAGGTCAGCAGCTCTGTATGTGTCTTCACGTCGCCCTGATCCCTTCAAGTGAGAACCTGAGGGGTAAAAATCCACCAAATCTCTGAGCAGCTGCAGTCCTGACCCGTCGTGGTGATCCGCCGGTGGGACGTATGTGAGATGTTCTGCTTCTGTAAATGCAGGAAAGTGCTTTTCCAGCCCGTATCTGTCCCTGAGAGACATGAGTGGAGACCATTTCATCCTCCACTCTGGCACTTCTGGGACTTTTAGCCTCTTCAAGAACTCACAGTGCCGAGGTCAGCCGTCAACTCCAGCATCTCACTGAGGTCCCCAGACCAGAACCGAAGCACCTACGAGGCCACTGAGCCCTCAAACACTTCCCATTCCCTCCATCCATGACTCCTGGTATACTGGGACCTATGTGTAATTAAAAGGGGGCTTTAAATGGCCTCCAGGCATTAAAAATGGATCCTGTTCGCAGCAAATGGAGCATCTCCCTGCTCATCTGCCGCCATCTTGTCTGGTCCTTGAGGGGCCCGAGGCCCAGACAGATGCTCCTCCAGGAGGCGAGGGCGGTTTGTTTGGGCCTCAGGAGGAAGTCTTTTTTGAGGATCCTTGAAGGCAGTAAGTCAGAATATTGTTGCTGAAAGATGAAACAGCAGTCAAAGAACGTCAGGTTGTTAGTAAATGCAAAAACTATTAAGCTATTTAAGCAGGTAGTCGTGTTACGGTCATTGGAGACCTGGTTCAGTTTTAAAGTAATGAAAAACATACCCTTGCTCAGTTCAGCACACTGCTGCAGCCTGACTTGTTCTTGGTCGTTAACTAACTTTCAGTGTGTCACGGAAAAATGATGAACAAACATGACCAATGATCAAACTGACTCAAGACTCAAGAGAGTGATTCTGCCGCCACAGTGGCCACACAAGGAAAATAAAAGATGAGGTGAGAGAATGACTAAATAAAAAGATACGTATCCCAGCAGCTCTGGGACCATAATGTGGCCCTGGGTGCCCCAAAAGGTAAAGTACGTTTTGTGGTCCAACAGTCAGTCATTACTTTTAAAGGGGAATTCCACCATTTTCCATCACTCTGTAACTAGTGGTGAACCTTCACTTTCTACGGCGTGTCTTTAAGGATCAACCACAAACAGAAATAAAGTGCGCCTGCTCTCCACCAATGAGGAGCAGCTGCTTGTGTACCCGCTGCAGGAAGGCGAACCATGTGAGCCCCGGTGTTTTCCCTCCACACTTATTACATTACCATGAGCTTAGTGGCGAGGGCACCGCTGCATCATAGACACGGCTATTACTTTGAGTGCATGCGGGGTGTCTGACTGTGTGTGTGTGAGGAGGAGGAGGAGGAGGAGGCCCCTGACTCCTTGGCAACCCCCCCCCACCACCACCACCCTTTCTACACACACACACACTCTCTCCAACCTCTTGCACCCGGTGTCAGAGCCTTCTCCTGTCAGTAATTTGTTGCTAATCAGCTGTCAGCTCGGAAGCGATGATGAGGTGATCATCGTGGGCGGTGGAAGGTAATGGCCTTAAAAGTCACAGAGTCAATGTCAATGGGATCACTCGGATTCAATCAGGGGCGGCCCGATGAAGGATGGCGCCCGCTGACATTACCACTCATTTTGAGCCCAAGCATCTGGGCCCTAGTAAATAACCATCAGTGGGTGGGTCCGGGGGACAGGTCATTAGCCCTGAGAAAAATAAATATCTCCTCTCTCGTGAAGGCTGCAAGTCATTTAGCACAGACTAGGAAATTTCACCCTAGATTAAGTATGATGAGCCAATATCAGTCAGAGGGGAGGCCATACTGAGCGGGGGGCCCTGATGAGACGCAGGGAAAATTTATACGCAAGCCTCAGCAAATGTAATATGATTTTAAAGGCGAGGAAGTGTGTTGGCACAGGGCTGCAAGCACTTGAAACTAGAGTTTGACTGATGGGGGTTTTTAAGGGCTGATGTCTTTGGACTGAAGCTGCTGATCGCTCGGGCTTTCTGCTGATATTCTACATTTTCAAATTTGCCCAATTTAGTGACAAATATTGAAAAAGATTTATAGCTTCCTGTGAGTTTGTGTTCCCGTCAGGGTGGGGAAACATTTCTGGGTTTGTTTAAAAATGTGTTTGCAAAAGAATCATCAACAATTTCATCAATAAATAGAAAACTGAAAATTCAAAGGTTTTTATGCAGCTGTAGTCAGAGGAGAACCTTCATTATTTCGAGGCAAGGACTGGCTGATATTCAATAAATAGCATTTAACCTCATTCTATCAGCAAACCAATATAACTGTCTAACCATACTTTAATTTACTTTTTCTTTTATTGTCATTGTATGAGTTTATATGAGTTCAGTGCAGGAAAGCAAAATAAACAATGTACAGAAAAAAAAATGTGAAATGAGGCCAAAATGAGACTTCAGTGTGCAAAAATATGTAATATTTTCTAATCTGACAAATTATTTTGCCAATCTGAATGAATGAATGAAGTCAAATATCCAACATAAATAATTACACGTCTCTGCTTGCCTTTAAACGGCGTGTCACCCCTGAGAGGTCAAAGGTCAACAACCAGCGACCTCGACAGGAGGAGCGAGCGACAGAGAATGAGGATGTAGGACACGATTGGCTGTTGCTCCGTTGAAGGAGATGTATAATTGGTTAAATAATGCTTTGGCTTCTGTTGCACAGAAACACCTCACATTGTTCTGGCCTGGCTTTTTAAATCGTTATTCTTTCTTTTTCGGGGGGAAGCGAGGTGACAGGAAATGAGGGGAGGGGGGGGGGGGGACGATCAGGACGCTACAATCCTGAAGCCGACAGAGTTTCACGAGCAGTTATACATAGATTGAGTTTATATTGCACTCTTCTGCCTTCTCTTTTTAAATAAGTTAAAACAGAAATGCAAGATTACAAAACATGCAGGTTAGCAGCAGCACGTCTTTACGGTCAGATTCTGTGACAGAAATCCTTATTGATTTGCTGCTGCACTTCAGTAGAACTTCCTCATCTTTATGGAGCCAGAAGCAACAAAAATCAGTAAAAGTTCAGTTACATTTGGTCTGTTGAGGTTAAAAACTATGGGGTTTTACTGTGTAATGTTAAAGAATGGCATTAACCAAATCTGTGGTATTAATGAAGGACAAATGAATGACACTTTATGCTTTTAAACCTCTATTATGCTCCATCCTTTTCATTCACAGTGTCAAGTTTTAGACTACAGTGGAAGGAAACTCTATCCGACATCTCCTCTTATAAAAGTCGTGCACACACTTTATCCAACTTGACTAATGTGAAGCCTTGATGATGCACAAATGACCCTGGCGGCTTTGAACTGTCATCAATCCAATTAATAGGAGATGGCTCCGAATCCATTACAGCAAATATAATGCAAACATTATTATATTAACCTCCAAATCTGGTCTAATTCTATCAACATAATTAATTCAATCCATTTGCAAAGTGCCCGTTTTATGAATAATTAATATCAACACTTAAATATTACTTATTCATATTTGTTCATGTGTCTCCATTGTGTTGGAGCTCTTGTGAGCTGCTCTCAGTCAGCTGTGTGTGTGTGTGTGTGTTTGTGTGTGTGTCCAAGACTGAACTCCCTAAGAAACGACAGCGTCAGTCATTTCAATATACACCTAACAATATGTTTATTGTATTCATGTATTAACTGTATTTCGTTAATAGTTTATGTAAATTGAGATAAATGAGCCATTTAATTGAATAAGTTAATTAATAGTAATTTGTTAAAGTCAGCAAATAATGGCTTGATTTAATTCATGTTGATGTAAGCATGATATTTGTAGGTTACTGTCCCTTTAAGATAAAGGTCCCGTATGCTCATGAGGTGAATTTTTAGTTTTTGGTCAGTTGAGGCTCGATAAGGAGCGAGCCACACGGTTTTCTGCTTTCTGATCTGTAGAAGATACAACACTGTGGGATAAAATTACCTCAAGGACATCAGAGACCAAGTTAACATACGGGAGTCAAGTAGCTTGAGCTTCAACCCCCCCACATGTCCCTTCTTACAGCTGGAAACTTTTAAACTATTTTATTTTTTTAGAAAGCTCTGAAAACTAATAAGTGACTAAATCAGTTCGTTAAATAAACTGATCCTAAAGGTTCAGAATCAACTTTTCTCCTTAAAAGAGAAAACTGTATAACTACAAAAAGTATGTTATCAACTTTTAAACACATGATTATATATTTGTTTACAGTGTAACTCTAATTATACTTGATGTGGTTCCAAAAACAGAGAAGAAGACGTGTTTTCAGATGAATCCACATCAGCGTCTACATCTAAACCAGCGATGAGAATATTTAAAAAAAAAAAATCTTGGCTGATGCAAAAACATTGTTTGCGTATCCAGTCGGACTTTCATGATGAAGAGTCTTCACAGTCGGGCTCACCAGCTCTCTCCCCCCCCCCCTCTCACCTCCTGGGTCCCGGCCATATATCTCCCCCCCGTTCTCTCGCCCGATGCCCAACACTCAGCAACTCTTGGCGAGGCATCATTAGGTATAATGTACCTCCCCTCTCTCTCCCTCTCTCTCCCAGGGATATTTTGGAGTGGGGCGAGCGAGCTGACCTTACTGAAGGGCTCAGACGGCGCTGCCAACTCTGTCGGTCTGTCTCCCTCTCCCCTCCGTTCATGCCCCCCAACACCCCCCCATCTCCACCAGTGTTTGGTGCTCACACATGGCAGCGTGGTGATTTACCGCTGAAAGCGTGTTGTAACTCTCGTTATGGCCTTCGTTAAAAACCAGCTTGAATTTGAACTACACAAGGACTTTTAATATAAAACAGTGTTCTGTTGTCACACTGAGATTCTTTCTTGTACTGTTACTTTGAGTGTAAATGTATGACAGGAACACTACAAAAAGTAATATTTTTATTTATATTTAATTTTTATTCTCACATAAAGATTTGTCCCGGTGCAGCTTTAGTTGTTTGTGATTTATTCCTAAGGCACTTAGAAATAAACAAATCCCCCCCACACTCGTCACCCCGCCATGCCCAGTGACAGAAGCAGGTGCCGGGTCCAGGTGGGCCTGCCAACACACGAGGCTGGCACAGACCGGCGGGGGGTCCGACCGGGCCAGGAGTCCACCAGGACTGATATCGTACCTCCAACACTGCAAAGACCTGTTGCCAAACTCCCTCCACAAAACACATAAAACACATATACTGAAAAGGCAAACAGGGAGGCTCGGCGTCTGTGGACGAGGCGATTGTTGTGGTGAAATGATAAACTAGAGGGACAAATTAGCCCCAAGTTTGAGTCTGACTGTGTGTGTGTGTGTGTGTGTGTGCGTTGAAGCTGATGAACCCTGCCTGGAAGACGATCATTAGTGAGTCAAATACCAGCACAAATGGCCGCCCGCGATAATGGCTGACATTCATCTATGTCTGAGTCTCGTCCAACTCGCTGCTTAACGCTCACACAACGAGGGAGCTGAAGTCTGACGAGCACAAAAAAACAAAAACTCAGTGGAGGAAAGAGAGAGCAAACTCATCTGCAAGTATGAGTTTATGTGCGTTAACGTTTACGTTTTGAGTGAACGGTGTTACCTCAGATTAACCCTGAAGGACTGAACAGCACGCGATTACAAGCGAATAACGACGGGAAGGGTTCAGATCTGAGCCGCCGCGTCCTGAAAATAGATTTAACAAAATCTTCCTCTCACCGTGGAATGTATGATGAAGTAGTGCAAGGGAAGGAAATAAAAGCTTGTTGCGTAACATTTTAACACTCACCCACTTTGGTGTGATCAATCAGGCGCCCGTGCACAGTCCATCCCTCTGCCCCCCCATCTGTTATTGCAAGTGCTGTCCATATAACAGGCGCCTGTCAATTTCGCCTGCTTTTTATTGACTCATCCTCTGAGCCACGGAGGGGTTTCGATCACAATTATCATTTTTTATGAATACATTTTCATGAATATATTAGCGTCCTCCCCACCACCGCCACCCACCACACACAAACACATACACATTTGGTGGAGTGTTGTTTTCTCACAGTTAATCAGTGGCCAGATAAATCAGAGGCCATATTTGCAGTCCATCTGCTGGGAAGGTGCAGTGGGCTCCAGACGCCATTCAAACATGCTGGACAATAACAGGAAGTGGAAAGACAGCATGCAGACGTCGCAGGCATCACACTTCGCTGTTCACTATGTTCTGTCAATACAGATGTCAGGCCGACGGGGGTTTCTTTTTTCTGGAACAGAACACAAAGAACTTTTTTGGTTCTGCATCCTGCAACTTGTTACTGGTCCTCTCACCAGTAAACACTGTAAAGTGGTTCATCCTGTTTTTTGGGAGGCCACCATGAAAAGATGAATTCATGAGCAATTAAACACACACAAGCTCAATTAAACTTACTTTGTCTGGTCTCATTAGAAGGTTATGGAGGCTAATGTTGGATCACTTATACTGCTGTATCATTTCTGTGTCCGCCGACTTTAAAACTCTCCTCTGTTTGAGCTGCTGCTGCACTGCATTTTAGAAATTAAATGTACCCTGTAAATGTCACCTGTGGTTACAGTAGTTTTAAATGTAACTGTAACTTGCGCTGCATTGACAAGAAATAGAAATATTATAAGATTCTCCTTTCTACAGCTGTCAACCTGCACCAAAGGAAAATGATCGCAGCAGTTCAGACCTACAGATGTGTAGACATGTTGACGTCGCTATAATTCTTTCGCCACCTGCAGGCAATGAGTGTCACAGCTGCAGCTTTTTATACCTGTGGTTTTTGACTTTTTACATTTAACACATTTACATTAAAGACCAAAGACAGAACTTTAACTCTACTGTTTTCTTTTTGGCCCCTGCCTCCAGGCATGTGCTTTATTTTTATTTTGGACAAATATAATCTGGTTGGGACCTGTGAAACTATGTTGGTTTCCTGTTAATTTTTTATGGATTACCTTTCTTATCAACAAGCATGCAAATGCAATGAAAGTTACCAATTCACTTTTAGGTCCCAGACTTTGCTCAAAAATACAAAAAGCATTTAGTAGCAGAAATCCCCAAGTTGCACAGCTGCTTGTCCACCATAGTTTTCACTGTATTTATAGATATTTTGCTAACAGACAAACAGACAGAAGCACAAACATGACTTCTTTATAACCTTGTTCAGACAAATGATAAAATGCCTTAAAAAGAAAAAGTGGTAAGAAAAGAGAAATGAAACGACCAGGGAGTCTGGGACAAGGCGTCGCCCTTTAAAATGAAAAAGAGAAACTCCAGCGGTGACTCTCTGAAATTCTGAATAAAGACCCAAACGGGAGCCGGGTGCTTTGTTATTCCAGATGGCTTTATGGGTCATGAAAGAGTGATTCACGCGTCACTTTAAAAGTGCTCGTCGCTGGCCTGCCGTCTAACCGCTCCTCTCCTTAAAAACCGGGAAGCACCCCATCAATTATTTGCTAAGCAGCCATACTGAAGATCTCACTTTGAACAGTGTGTGGGGACGGCAGCCCTGTCAGCGTGATGATAGATGCACTGGAGGCTCACGCTGCCCCCAGCACGCCTCTCTGAGGGTCTGCAGCTGCACAAAGCCTGAGCTGTCAGTGTGTGTGTGTGTGTGTGTGCATAAGCAACACACACATACACACACACACACAGTCATGCAGGGATGCGTGCACAAACACACCTGCACATATGCAAACCCACATTTGCATAAACACCTTGTCTCATACACACACATAATACATAATATACTGACACATACATAACACACACACTCACACAGGAAAACTAATAACAAAAGTAACATTTTGAGGTACTTTTACTTAATACTTCTGCTTTCCTACATATCAGATGGAAATATTGTACTTTTTACTCCACTACACTGATTTTACAGCTGCAATTAGTTACTAGTTACTTTGCAAATTAAGATGAATTGATTTCATATGATGAATTGCAAAGTAAATTGTTAAAATTAGCTCCTCCTCAACAGCTACAACATTGTAGTACAGCTTACATGTTAACAAAAAACAATAATTACATTTTACTTGATAATGTAACACTGAAAGAGGCAATTCGGCAAAGTGAGTACTTTTACTTTTGACACTTTAAGTACATTTTGTTGCTTAAACATTTTACTTCATACTTTCATAATGTGGTATTTTTCATAGTTACTTCTCTAAAAGGATTTGTATACTTCTTCAGTATTGATAAAAACATGAAGCACACACACACACACACACAGGAAGCAAACAGACACATGAATACCTGCAGACAAAGTTTACACAGTACAAGAAGCCCGTGAGACGAACGCACATCAGAGAGACAACAAGAAATGTGGGTTTGATTTGTAAATCATCTTAACTCTGCACAGCTGCAAACCCCCCTGAGCCCGGGCTGCTTCTAATTACACCGTTTGCCACTTTAATGTCCAACGTGGCCACTGAGGATTCAGCTGGGTCAGAGGAGAATTAATAGAGCATTAATCAACATGCACTAATTAGCTAATAACATGTTAATTAAATCAGGTATTTAAAGTTCTGAGACGTGTAATGCTTATTCTACCGTCCCCGTGTCATTTACTGTGGGGGGGGGGACAGAGAGAGAGAGAGAGAGAGAGAGAGATGCGTGTCAGTACAAATGTCACGGTGTTACATCCGACCGCCGTCGCTCCATTGGGGTTTCCCTCCCTCTTTGCACCATTGTTATCCCCCTCCACCTGACCCCCCTCGCCCCGCCCACCTCGACCCCTCACGAGTCTCGTCTCTGTGTCACCGTTTAGGCCGCCATACGCCGCACGCTCCGCTGATGTTCATAGATTCTGCTGAGCAGCATCGAAAATGGCAGAAAGCCAATAGCTGAGCTTGTCTTTGAGGTCCGGATCAGTGAATTACTTTGATAGTGTGGAGCCCGTCCCGGGGCTCTTAATGTGAAATCGATACACGCTCTTCCACTTACCAGTGTAAAACGCTTGACCTGAGGATTGACTTTCTTGTTTTTTTTCCCCTCTCTTTGTCTTCCAAGGAACGGGTCCGTAAGTTTGAGGACAGTTTTTATTTTTGCAGCGATACAGATATTGCTGAGGCAGCCTATTGTATCAGAGCCTTGGCTCTGATACAATGACATCAGAAGCAGAACAGAGTAATTTGTGCAAGGTAGTGCGCATACAAAGGACATTAGAAGTCAATTTTTGAAGTGTAGATCAATTTAATGGTGACATAAATACGCTAAAAGTATTAAGACACCTCAACATTACAGCCTTATATGATCTCATGATATGCAGCTTTAACAGCCTCCACTCTTCTGGTTGCAGGATTTCCACCAATGTTGGAACCTGACTGCAGGGATTGAGTGAGGTCCAACAGTTCATCCCAAAGGTGTTGGATGGGGTTAGGCACAAAAAGCTGGGAGCACCACTCCTTTATGGACATTGTCATGCTGAAAGGGCCTTCGCCAAACAGTTTCCATAAAGTTGGAAGCAAATCTTTGTCTAAAATATCATTGTAGGCTGCAGAACTAAGATCCCCCTTCACTGGCACTAATGGGCCCAAACAACAAACAGCTCCAGACCAAAAGTACCCCCAAAAAAAATGTCTACAGGGATGTCCACATACTTTTGGCAATGCCATATAATGTGCTTTTGCATTACGATGTGAACAAATGTACATTTAGTAAAAGACTGGTAAAACTCCACTTCCTGTCCACCAGAAGGCTGCTGGATGTGCCTGAGGTCAGCATCTTTAGGGTCAAATCTCCATTTTTGCCTGAAGTTTTAGTGTAAAACATGGAGGAGGTGCAGCATGTTCCCACTCATGACACCACACAGTTACAGTGGATCTGTTCTGCAGTTTTAGTACCTGAGTGAGGTAAATCTTGTACACGGTGAACTGTGGCCGAGACGAAACAACACTGTGTGATGTGAAAAAGCTGCTTAAAATCAATTGTTGATATTGTCTGTTCACATCCCCGTCTCTCCTGGTGGATCGTGTTTTAATAAACCCCCCGTGCCTCCTCTTGACCCCACCGTGTCACCGCCCCCCCCCTCCCGTCCGTCCCCGCGCTCCCAGTCCCCTTACCTTAAAGGAGGAGGCCACAGATCAATACGTTTGATGGGGAGGCAATAAGCAGCCCTATTAAGTGACAAAGGTTTACTCTGTAACAGCTGGGCTGGCGCGAGAGCCGAGCTTGTCTGACTAATGAATCGTGAAACAATCAGGCAGTAGCCATTTGTGTTTAGATCTGTAAATATGGCGCGGTACAAGTGCCAGACCATCGCTGGCACTCCAGCTGGGGCCACAGATGGTCTGGATTGGAGGCGAGGCGCAGGCAAACCGTTAGCTCCTCCGGCCCACACTGCACCGCACCTCCTCTGTCTCTGAGTGACAACTTCACTTTCGCGCTAACTTTGCCCGCCTGCCCCACATTGGGAGCCAGGATTTGGTTAAAAAAAAACAAAAAAGGAAAAAGAAAATGGGAAAAAAACAAAAAAAAAACCTGACAGCTCCTGAATGGGAGCCCAGCCGATGAGCAGTCTTGCTGCAATCCAGCAGAGGGAAGCAGGGGGAGCAGAGAGCCGGGGCCAGAGAGAAGAGCAATGATGATCCTGCTATTTAAAGACATGATCAACCTAATTAACCTTGGGATGCCAATGACTAATCCTGAGGTGGCTGGTCCACCGCGAGAGTGGCGAGGTGGAGGCCTCATAAATCTCACTAATAAGAAGCACTTTCTCAAATAGGAGGAACACGGGCACACGGGCCGCTCATTATTTGGCAGAGGATTGAAAAAACTGTATGTGGTGTTCTTATCAGTCAAGCTGGGGGGGGCGGTAATGTGGCGTCGACGGACCGTATTTCACCCGGCGACAGCTGAGTAAATACAGAAACATTCAGACAGACAAATAAAAATTCATTTCAAAGCCTTTTTGTCATTTGCCTGCACAAATGATTGAAATAGAGACAGAGTATATTGTGTGAGGAGGGAGGGGGTTGTGGGGGGAGGCAGGGGGTTAACTGAGTGGGGGGTGGTGGGGGGGGGGCGTCCTTGAAGATAGAGCTATGAAAGAGATGAAAGGTTTATTTAATCTATTTTCAAGGTAAAATGATCTTCCGGCGCTTTACTCTACACATTTGGTGCAGTGAATGTGGAAGCGGTACAAAGCCATTACAATGCCCCCAAGTCTATTAAACTGAATGACAGACGTTGTTTACAACCCCAACTGCTTCTGCAACCGCACCATTATCGCTGCATACTGATGCAGGCATCGACGGCGGGATTGGCTGTCATTACAGAGGGACAGCAGAGCGTCTTAAAGCAACATTTATCAGCGTTTAGAAAGGATTTGTGACCTGCTAATCACGAGGTGGCGGCTTTCTTTCATTACTTCCTGCAGCATATTGGCCTGTGAACGCTACACGCTCAGACGCGCTCTGTCCATTTCTACAATACATTCGCTGATTATAGACGTACAGAATCAAACCTGTGATATTTATTATTACTTATAATATTACCTATTTTACACCCAAACGCAGATTAAACTATCTCAGTTCCTAAAATAACACATTGTATTTAAAGGACTGTGCAGTGAGAGTTTTAATTCACAAATTCAAGTCAATTTGGCATCTTAAAAGCTGTTTGTTCTTGTAAATTGCTTTAAAACACATATATGAAGGTAGAGTCTACTATGAGGTCTCCTGTGTTTATTGTTGTGCATCACAATACGAATGTCTTTGTCCTACTTGATAAACCTGATTCTGATTCCAGTGATTCCAGTTGCCGTTCAGCAAATATGATCCACATTTGTTGTGTTAAAATGTTGCATCGAGCTTAAATCACTCATGTCATGAGGTGTTTACATTCCTTTGTCAGACCCGTTTGCCTCTTACATAAGTGTAGCTTTTACAGTAATCACATCCAACTGACATTCAGATGTTCTCCTTAAACACGACCCCCAGGCGGCTCCAGTGTCTGGATGTTCTGCTCCGGAGGGATATTTATGGGCATCTAAATGTGCACGAGCAGGTCTGCACAGCCTTTGTTTCACAGTGGTAATAATGCCAGGCCCAGACCTACTGTCCTTGCCCCCCCTTCAGTCCTGTGAATACAAACCCAGGCAATGGAACTTTTTTTGCGCAACGTTAACTGTCACGACCCGCGGCGGCGGCGGCTGGAAATGGCTTAACTAAACTGTCAGATCTAATAAAGCCAATAAAGGGATCAGATAAATGTTTATTACATAGTGGGAAAAGATCATTTCTGGACAGAAATTGAGGATGACCTTTCCGGATAATTCCTCGCTGCCTTCGCCCCCCCACCCCCTCCGCCCCCCCTCCTCCTTCTGCTGGATAAATCACTGGGTCCCTTTTGTTTCACGGCTGATGGAGCCTTGCTGACGTGGGATTGTTAAAACCTCGCTGGCCCTTCTTTCTTTGTCTCCCCAATTACAGGAGCCCCCCGAGTCTGACTGCAGCCCAGCGTGCAGACGGGGGCAGGCTGCTGAGCCCCTGCTGCACCACAGTCAGATCAGACCACAACAGACCAAATACTGGGTTTTAATTGATCATCAGCTGCTCCATCACTGGCCTTAAGAAAATGTAACTTAGAGGATGTTAAAAGTAACGGTCTTGTTAGGACAGTAACTGGTTTCCATTTGTTCAAATGAACCCTGGTTTGGTTCTTCAGGATAACAACATGGGAGAACAGATTGTGGTGGGAATGCAGAATATATGTGATATAAATGCATGAAGAACAACTTTCAGAAAGGCTACAGCTTCACATTTTGATAAAGAAGTAATAAGGAAGAGTTATTATTTAACTTGGAAACAATAAGATTAACAGTTAAATTCAGGAGGCCTCAGTGGAGCTGCACATAACATTTAAAGAATATTATATTATTAATATTATAATATTTAGAATATTTACTCAAGTCAAGTTTTAGTTTAACTCTGCAGAGGTTGTTGTAAGTCCATGATTACATGGCAGATATTCTATTAAAGAGATTTTAGCCACCTAAAAAACTCAATATCAGTTTAAGTGGATGCTATATTTAGAATATGAAGCTGTTACTCACGTGCTGGTTGATTGATTGCATTTATGTGATGATTAAAAAACACATATACACTACATTGCAGTCATTACATACATCAAAAATCAAAGAGGATGAAGACACAATAAAGCCTGAAGGATTATTTCCATTGTGTTCCTCTAGTACAACATTTAACACACACCAAATAGAACAAACAATGACAAAACACAAGCGAAGACAACACAATCAACATATAAAATAACAGGCGTCGGGGTAGCTGTCAACAGGCTCGTTTTTTGGTCCTAAAAGATGTAAGATTTCAAATTGAATATGCTACATGGTACCCTGTAACCATTTCTTTAAACGTGCTCTGTGTAATGCTTATTTCAGGTTTGTGAAGGTATGAAGTCTGTCAGGGTACATACATGTTACCATGGTTACTAGATGATCTTGGATAATTGTATGAATGACTTTTGCAGATTGCTTCCTTCAAAGTTTCCTCAACCACCAGGTGGATCTAGTAGGAGCTCAACATGACATATTAAATATCTTGTGTTTGGTCCGATAAGAACTGAACCCAGACCTGAACAAAGCGAATCAGAGGGTTTGGTTGCAGCAGCAGGGTTGACGTTTCTGTTCTGCCTCTTAAGTTGCTTCTCGAATCACACTTTCATCAGACATCTCGTCCTGGTTTTAGTTCAGTCGGATTCCTCTTATCTCATCCAGTTGTGTTTTAAATCCTTTTTTTTATTCTGTATCTTATTTCACTATTGAGTTTGTCTGCTGAGGTTTTCTGTTGTACTGCACGTTGCTTTATTTTAAGAATAGTGTTCTATAAATACATTTTATCATCATTACAGTACAGAGCCAGAATCTAGTGGCGGTCAGAGGAGCAGCAGTGGACTCGTCGTATTAACAAATCTGCCAGATGAAAAAGTTAACAAAGTCAAGAAGCCTTCATTATTAATGTAGAGGGGAACCAATGCACCAGTTTTACAAATGTAAACACAGAAAACCTGTAACACTCATCAAATATGGACGACGACACCCCCCCCCCCCCAGCACCTGCACCTCACGGGTTCACTGCTGAGCAGATGTGGCGTGATGAGATCAGGTTAGGGGGTGTTCAGAGATGCTTCCTTACTGCCTGATCCCCTTTATTTTCCTCTCAGACACCCCCGCCCTCCCCCGTCCCCCCCGCCCCTCCTTGGCCTGTCCTCTGAGCTACATGTGGCATGGCTGCCTACTGCTTCCTGTGACAAGCCAAGCTGTCCGCTGACCACTTCATTTTTGATGTTGGCAGGCGAAACTCGAGTCGTCCCGTGTGTGTGTGTGTGTGTGTGTGTACGTGCGCGCACACACACACACACACACACACACACACGCTGGGTTCAAGGGAACATCATCCAAGAAGAAGAAGAGTTTCCAAATGACCAAACACAGGCTGCTCGATGAGTGTTTGCTTCTCCTCGTCTTTGTTTTCTCTCCATCTCAGAAGTCCATCATTGTATCCGTGTTTGTCTTTCATTCTCTTTCTTTCTTCTTCTTCTTTGTATTGATATTTATATTTCTGTCTCTTTTGGCTGCTGTTTTCTCTTTGTTTAAGGAGCATTTCTTCTGTATATTTTCTCCTGCTATTTTCTCTTTCCTCCTGTTTTACTTTCTTTAAGATTTAACTTTTCTTTGTTGTCTTTTCTCTTTGCTTTAATTGATTTATTCTGGTTTTATTTGACTCATTTTCTTGACTCATTTGTTGTCCAGATCTTTTGTTGTGGCAGGTCTTACTTTAGTCTTCTGTCTTTCCTTCCTGTTGTCTCTGAGTCCAGTATTTTAATGCTGAAATCCAGTATTAACACTTTGATTATTGCAGTTTTTTCTGTCTTTGTGGTGTGTCCTTCTTTCTCTTCCTTTATACAGTCACTATCCTCAGTGTTTGTCTCCTTTTTCTTACTATTTTGTTTTTCTTTCTATTTTTCATCACTGTCTGTCTCTCTAATAAGTTTCTGTAATTTGATTAATGTCTCTTTTTTCTTTTCTTTCCCTCTATGTCTTACTTTAGTCTTTTAGCCTTTCACATATGATTCTGGCCGTCCACAGAGGGAAATAACACTGCCATCACTTTTGTCGTGTTAAAGCCTCGTCACTCAAACTTTTATTTATTTTTCATTTTAGCCTCAATTGAAGATTTACTTACTCCTTTAAATGCTGGCTGAGATAAAAACATGTGAATGAAACCACAGATGCTAACCACGGTTCATTTTAACAATTTTTGCAGGTCCTGGTGACGGAAAATTAAACATTTGATATTCCCACATAACAGCAACTATATTCTTTCCCTGCTTTCTTTCCTTGAAACTGAAAGTACGCTGTGCTCCTGTAATTGCCATTTTGGAGATACGTGTTTTCTTTTTTTACGGGATTACGAATGTTATAAAAATGAATATTTTACGTCTTCCTCCTGAACTCGCTTCTGTTACTGTCTGAAATGAAACAGATCCTTGATAACGACCTCCGTCTTGTACAGAAGACGCCATGTGCCGCTCGGAGCCACCGGACACATCACGCTCCCTGATCTGCCTCTGGATCAGTGTAACAGCCTGACATGAGCCTAAAGACACGACAGGGCCCCTGTTTAAGGTCAGATACACATTAGATGTTGGGGTCAGGATGAGAGGCTTTGATCGGGGCGACCATGCTGGGTTCATGATCTGTCAGTGTGTGTGTGTGTGTGTGTGTGTGGTCACAGCTATAGAGTGAGACTGTATGGGGCAGGAGGGCCTCACCCAGCCCATTAGATGTGCGCACTGGCCTGTGAGATGTTGTATCACTTTAATTAGCGGGGGGCTGTGGGCCACGGCAGCGTGAGGAGATGGGGAGAAGGTTGATTGTGTTTTAGTCATTGCCTAAAGCCACGGACCCCCCCCCTCCAACACCCTCCTCCCCAGCCTCATGTAAAAAGTTTTGTCAAGCCTGGCTTCCTCTCTGGGCCTTTTGTTAAAGTGGCAGATGACAAGATGACTATTGTTTTGTTTTAAGGGCCACACATCTTGTTCTTCTTCGTGTTTTTCAGGTGGGAGACAGGATATTTTTTAACTTTTGGTTGGGAAAATGAAACGCTCTATTCAATAAATGCCATAAGAAAAAAATCCCCTTTTCCTTTTGACCTCTCAACACCTTCTTCAATTGCAGCCACCTCTCTGTATTATCTGCTCTGTAAGAGCATCCATTGAGCCGTTCTGCCTCCGGCCTCATCTGAATTTGAGAAAACTGGGCAAAACTTAAACGCTGTCACACCATCTGAATAAATTGCAAAATAATGAACATTTTAGATAACTACGGCGAATCAGAGCACGCTGAATGCACCCTGGCACCGAGCCAGCCCCCGCAGACGGTCAGAGATGGAGCCATAGAGAGCGGGAATGGGGATTCTGGGTAATTGGACTCATTGTCCCATTGTGGAAGCTAATGAAGTGATGCAATTGAAAGGATGATTCTTTGAGATTGTCTTAAAAGTAATCCAGCAGCTTGTAGCATTAGACAGTTTATATGAATAACAATAATTACGTGACGTTTAGGAAGAAAACACGAGAATTGTTGCAAAATGATGTTTGCCAGTTTACCACCAGTTTGAAAAATGAAATCAAGCAGAAAATGAAAACAAATTCTTGTAATTTTGATGGATAATATTAAAGACACACAGCACTGAGCTCATTTATGTTGCAGAAATAACTGCACACTGCATGTAAAGGTTTTCTCCCCATTTAGTTTGAACAATCTATGAATTGTTAAAAAAGGATATTTAAAAAATATTAGATTTTAAAGGGATGATATTCCATAAAATGACTGGTTGACAGAATTTATGTTGTGGGAATAATGAATAAAATAAAATGTAATAAAAGGACTTCCTCTCCTATACTCACATACTATATCCTGTAATAAATATAGTAAACTACCTCCCACAGATAACAAAAGCAGCTTTCATAATAAAGTGACGGAGTTCTCCCCATGGCAGTAACACGCTGTAATACATGTTACATTGATTTCCTGTCAAAGGTCACGTTTAAAAAACCACAAGCACACCAGGAAACAGCAAAGATTGATGTCAGAGGTGAAAATCATCGGACAGTAGTCTCCTAATGGCCAGTGTCAGATCCCATGTTTCTCTCTGTTAGGGCTCGGGGTGCAGGGAGGTGGGATTGGATGGGGGGAGGGGGGTTGATGGTGGGCGGTGCTGCGGCTCTTTATTGCGATCATAAAAGTTTACACGATCGCCATCTCTTACAATCCATATTGACAGGAGTTTTCAGCGAAAAGCTTCCTAAAGCTCGGGAACAGGAAAAAACGAGGGCGACATCGTCTTCCAGCCTTAGGTGCAACATACCCTTGTAATAGGCCAAGGAAAATATAGACTTATGGAAAATGAAATGAGGCGTGAATGACCATAAGCGTGAAGACAATTACACCCTTCGGAAATCGTATATTTGTGAAGATAATTTCTGGAGGAGACCGCGCGCTCGGACCCGGTGGGGTCACAGAACCGTCTCCATGCCTGAACTCTCCTTGAACTTGGGATAACCGTCGCCGGAGTGAGACGTGGCTATCTGCCCCTGCATCTGGTTATTTTAGCTCCAATTTGCTGCCTAATGCCACAATTACCCTGATCTATGGCTCGAGTCACCCCTTTAATGGCTCACTGTCAAAATCAGCACATTTGCAGAAGCAAGGGCCTGAGAGGAAGTCCTGACTTTGCTCCATTGATGGCTTGATTGATCTGAGAAATGCTCTTTTGTTCCCTGAACGGCCAGATGAACCACAAGTTAAGGGCAAACCAAGTAACTTGACTGATAAAACTGAATAAAGACTGAAATAAAAATTCTACAATCTCCTTTACAAACGTCATAATGTTTGTAATAATAGCCCAATGTATTAGACTGATTGCGGTTAATAAAACTATAAAACAAAGTGGAAAATGAGATAAAAACCTGAATCACTTCACCTTCTCCTGCTGCATTTCCTCCGTACTGTCTGAAATCAAACAGACTTTTGTACTCACTCCCTTAAGTATTCATCTTGTTTAATTTATATACAGAGCTGCATCATAAATTACAGTTTTAAAGGTCACAGGGATGTTTGTCTCCACCTGTTATCATGCACTGCTCTCTGTTGGTTATTCATAATGAGCGAGGAAGGATTCAGAATATGGGAATACAAGAAAGAAGTCGCAATGCTCTCTACAAAGACAAATTCTTAGATCTTTACGGCCCAGCATGTCAGCATGATAACAAGTTAATGTTGCCATGTTGGTACAGTTACAGTGATTATGTTCAGTCTGTGGGAGTCAGAAGGACACTTGGATGGACGGACAGGCGTAGAGCTGCACGAATAAATACAAATAATTCATCTTGTCAGTTTGGTGTCTCCCAAAATGATTTTGTTTGTTACTGTTGCTCCCAGGAAAGTTGATCATTGTGTACCAGCAGGTGTAATTAAAAAGACTGACCGATGAAACAAGCAAACAATCTCCAACAAGTCACATTTACATTACTTACATTTACTTACATCACATTACCTTTCTCTCATTGCTTGTTGGTTTACACTTTTAAACCTGCGTTCTCTCTAACGGCCAGCAGGGGGCGACTCCACTGGCATATAATTGTATGATGCTGTTGAACAATACGTTATTACTCCTCCATGTATTAATTTAGATGTACACAGTGAAATGTGTTTTGTGATTTGGAGTTGAAATCTAAAGGTGAAACTGGGCTACATTTTGTTTTTTTGTGCACATTGTCATTATTCCAACTACATGTAAATGGTGACACGTGGAAGATTAATGATTAATGCTTAAATGATGTTAAAACAATAAGTAAATGCATTTTTAAAATTCCAAGCGGAAGTGTCCTGTTTAGCCAGATGCATGCATGTTTACACCTGCAACTCAGTGTTCACTGTGTTAATGCCCCTAAAGCTGAATAGACGCTGCAATCCTGATCTGAATGTGTCCCTTTGGATAAGAGTGTAACGAGAAGAGCCTAAAATGTTATAATGTAAGATGAGCTGCAGCTCTAATAACATGACAGGGAGGAAGAGACACTGCAGCATGGAGCGAGTGACTCCACTTTGGCTGCCCAGAATCCTCTCACAGCGATGAAAAGCAGCCCCCTGAAGTCCACTCCATCACGGCATGGCTCTCTGCCCTCGCTGTGGCGTGACTGGGACAAGGATGAGTGGCGGTAAAGGACAAACTCATGGACACCAGTTGGGCTCCCAGAACCAGCACACATTATTACCCCCAACAGAAGCCGAGTGAAGGCGGGAGCCAGGAGCCCGTCCCCGGCACAGCTTCGGTGGGAGATGCAAAAACAGATGGCCACCCCCAGCAAGACATTAGCAGCAGAGATTTGAAAACATCTTGAAGCCCCTGTCGCCACACAGAGACTGTGGTCAGGAGGCTAATGTGAGAATAGTAAAACATCGGCGTAAATGGTAAAATGAGCTGCGATAAGAACAACAGCTGTCCGAAATTAGAAGGAACTGCATGCTGCAGTGCATTTATTTGGGTCTATGGTGTAACATTCAAAGGGCCATTGTCTGCCTGTACATGAGGAAACTGCTGAGGCTTCGCTTGGACCAAACATGATGTTACTGAAACGGAACGAGCCAATCGAAACAGAGATCCACCCCTGCCTACCAGTACATATGAAGATTATTCATTATCACAGAGCATTAACTGTTCTGCTCGAGTGTTTTTCCTCATTATTAAGCACTTTGCGGTGCATTCTTTGTATGAACAGTGACATCTAAGAAGAAAAGCATGCTATTATTTCAGAAAGTCCCTTTAAATAAAGTGTTATGTTTTTGGTTGATTTTATAATAAAGGGTTTAAAACCCTGAACAATGTAATCTATGAAAGATTTAGAGGTTTTTCCACCCGGACATGAATAAAGTCTTGCAGAAGCAGTGAATACTTGGAGTTTTACAATCACTATAATCACCAACATCCCTCAGTCCTCATCTAAGAGGTGGGGGTGATGGTCAGGACGGGACAATCTTTTACTCGTGAATATTAAAGGTGAACGAATACTGGCCCGAAGCAAACATCCAAACAAATACTGCAGCGGGAAGTGCACAAACAAGACGACCATTAAGCAGAACCCAAGGTGACACGGATCATTGTCTCCAGTCCGGCGGATGTTCAGCGGGGGCGATATTTGTTGCAGCGGTGTCATGAGACTTGTGAACAGAGGGTTTGGGCTATTCCTGGACATTTTCTCCACACCTGCGCCCGGAGTGCACTGGGTTGGCATTTCAAACTTTATCAGCTGTCACAAGAGAGACACCGGCTGCTCTGGAGAGCTCTGCACCCCCGCCGCCGCCACCCCAGTCCCCTCCACCTCTCCACTCGCAAGACATCACACCCGTCCTTGGAAGTCGTGATTGCAAAGAGAAGACTAAGATTTCCCCAGTGGGAGGCTGCAGCCGCTGGCCAGCCGACGTCCATATTGTCTTCTGGCTCCTAATTGATTTGAGGGCTGTGAAGTCGCCCTGATCGTGTAAAGCTAGACGCTGTCTTTTCATACATCCGTTCATATGTGTAAACCCACTGCTGGACACAATGTACAGTGAGTGACGTGCAGCCAGACTGCCCAGGCTTACAACACACAACTTGTTGAACGGTTTTATTTGCTTATTTTTTCCTGCTTCAGTGACAAAATAATGATCTCGTCTGTGTTAATATTTCAGTATAATCATCTTGGCCAAAATGTTACTGTGGTATTATCTTTAAAATTACTGATATAAGATGGAAATCCACAAATATTACTGAGATTAACGACATGTTAAACGTTCGGTCAACCATCTGTTTACTGTCAGTTATTAAGGTATTACAAAACTATTGATACTATTTTCTTAACTATTTTCTGCTTCACAGTTTGACTGGATGATGTGACTAAAGGCACAGAGGGGAAGGACGTGTCCTCACAAGGAAAGAAAGGTGAGGGAACTGTTAGATTTTGGGTTTATAGTAGCACTATTATTATTAATAACAGGTTCATGTCAAAATGGGGGGGATGAATGTGGTTAGTGGAAGTCCCCACAACCATAGTAATCTAAATTGGTGTGTGTGTGTGTGTGTGTGTGTGTGGCAGTCTCCCGGGGACACAGTGATCAAGGTGACACGTCTCTCTGGTCTCCACAGGGGGTGTCTGGGCTCCAGAAGGCCATGGGTGTCACGGCAACAAAGCCCCACACTGGATGATGTCATACCACACACACACACACACACACACACACACACAGGAGATTGTGAAAGGTTAAATCTACACAGAGTTTTAAATTGTAATTCGACATAATGTGCAGGTGTTTGTGTTAATGTGTCCACTTTCTAGCTCCTACACCTTCCACTGCACTTCGTCCTCCGTCAGAGTCTCAAGTCTGAGTCAGTTCAGCATTTCCCTCTGAAGTCAGAATACAAATAGAAATGACGCCTAAAAAGATGCTTTGGGTCGCAGTTACATGTGAGAAGGAGAAGATGTGTGTGGCACTGATTAGAGTCCAGGTTGATCTGCTCTGTAAGACAACACATGAAACTTTAGTTAATCACATAAAACAGTTCGCTGACATTAAGTTTGTTTAATGTTTGATCAGCTGAATCTGCAACTCGGCTTTACGGAGCTTTATAGCGACAATCAGCTCGTTGTTTAACTTCACTCTCACGGCTCTCGTGTTGTTTTCAGGGAGAAAGATGTAGAAACCAACTGTACAGGACAGCAGCAAACAGCAGTCAGACACAGGTAGAGACCAGTAGTTGACAGAGTGCCACATCTAGCAGCTAAAGAGCCAGATATTTCCCCTAGGAGGAGGTGGAGACCAAAAACAGAGCTAAAAGAGAGAGAATATCGGACTCACATTCATCAGGAGACACAAACACGACTCCACGTGAAGGATCATGTTGTTCTGTGCAGGTTTAAGGTTACCATCAGTAACATAGTATGTTCTTTTTTTAATCAACAATTAAGGGAGAGTTATCTGACTAAAGCTGATTTTTCAGCAGAAGAAGACAGAGCAAAGCAAAACTTTGCCAGCTACAACTCTTCAACCCATTGCTTAATTTCTATTGCAAGCTTATAATTAGACTGTGTAAACAGATTCACAGTATCGTGAAAGCGGTTTAATTGTTTCATTTCTCTTTCAGTGATGTTTTTTTCAGCCTGTCATCATTGTGGTGTGTTCAATATTTAACATGAAACAACACAAAACACTTGATCAGTTGGCAGTTTTTTAAAATCTGCTCGCTGTGTTTTCAGATCCTTACATAAACTGTCCGTGTTGGGGGAACGTACACGAGGATTTTAGGACATTATGGACACTGAATTTAGAGCGATCAGGCTCCTTCTTCTTTATTCAGTATGAAAGAGATTCCACAGGGAGACAATGTATCACTCTGTTTGCTTGAACTGCACTGCAAAGCTGCCGCTGACACAAAGTCTGTATTTTTACAATAAAGTCATTCTCAAAAAGTAAAACTATGTTCCACATGCACTGCGAAATGACCGGGTGACAGTGATGTCTTTTAAGATGAGGCCTGAGCAGCTGAAGTGGAAGGGTCAAAAGCCCCCGCTGGCCCGGCGTTAGGGGCTATTACGGTACAAGTACTGGTCATTATCTGTCCTACTCCACTACGCCCACTCAGTGTCTGTGTCTGCGTGTGCTGTACGATCATCAAAAGTGCACGCCGGGGGGGAATTAGGGAATGAAACATAATGTCAGCAATAACACAAAGGACCTTGGTTTAACATTTCAGCCTGTGCTGTGTCCCTGCTACAGCCCAGAGCAGAGCCAACGCTGGCCTGCTGCTACGCACTGACCCGCCCATCCACAGGCTCCGCTTCACCATCTGAGCTTTGGAAATGTGTCTGCTGCACGAGCACACGGCCCACAAAAATACACCATGAGCTGCACATATTTCACTGTCCACAAACAAACATTTGTCCGTGTGTGGCTTGGAAATGGACAGTCAAATATAGTTGGACTTACATACTGGATGGATTATGGAGATATGCATGTATAGGATCATATTGTTCTTACACAGTTTTACATTCATTGTGCTTCTATGTGGCAACAGTTTGTGTTTGTCCCTTTTGTTCCATAAAGAAATGTTTTTCCGAATTTGGTGTGGAAGAACTCCTGACCTCAAACCCATCCAACACCTTTGGGATGAACTGGAGCGCCGACCGTGAGCCAGACACTGATGCTCCAGTGGCGCCCACCAACCTCCGACCATGTCAAGTAAGTAAATAACCATGAAAATGATTGACTAAACAATTAAAGTGTGGCTAATGTCATGATGAAATGTTTTCAGAGAGTGTATGATGCATGCATTCACAGTGTCTGCATGCACAAAACTATAAATACACACGCGCAAGCGTAGACAATAGCAAATTATAAAACAAAATCTCATTGGTTATTTTAAAACTCGAAAAAATCAAAAAACGAAGAATTTGATTATCTGGTTTTATCACTTCTGTTACCTGCAGAATCATATCTGATCGACAGTTTAGTTTCTCCAGTTTAATCGGTTTGATTCAAACTGAACACACACACACACGCAGGTGTGTGTCTCGTCCTGCAGGTGTCATTTTAATGTTGTGCTGTGTGTAATGTGCTGCTTCTACCGGTTTATGTGCTACTCCTTGTCGTAGGAAGGGGTAAATCAAAATAAAGAGAAACCGACACGCCTGCAGCCATTCGTGCATCGAGATACCTCAAAGTTTAGAGAGAACGGACTGTGACACTTCCTCTCCTCCTCTCTGGAGTTTTAGTTTCAGGCAACTTTATATAAAAAATATGGAGACAAACCTGAAAAAAAAAAAACTTTCTGGCCATTTCTGTTTACACGAGCAACTGACAATTACAAGTAAGAAAAAGGACCAGAGGAAGTGAAGTCAACCATTTCTAGTAAACAGACTGCTGACTGCAAAAAACAAAGAAACTTACCATTATACTGTGGCAAAAGCATTTTGTTGTTGTTGTTGTTGTTTTCAGGCCTTAAATTAGCCCATTTCAGACATTTTCTGATTTTTTTTTAGGACCTGCAGATTCCTTCTGCACACGCACACACACAGTCAAACACACATATGCTACAATGCACACATGCAAACACACACGCACACACACACACACACACACACACACACACAGAAAATCCATCCCTTCTTCATCTTCACAGTTCTCAGTCATAAAACCCTCCCCTCCCAACACTCCAACACCCACACATTTTCACCCTCTGCTTTTCCAAGTTCTTATCCCCCTCTCACCACCCCGACACACACACACACACACACACACACACCTCCTCAACCAAACTGCTTGAGCCACTTGCCTGCCAGGGAGGCAAGATGGCCCTTCAGCCCTCCAGCCAATCAGACAGCTTGGCTCGCACAGGAGATCACAGGCCAGCTGATCCAGCCTCCCGACTTCTTTCTTCGTCTGCTCTTCTGGATAATATTTGGACGCGAGCGCAACATCGCCGAGCGAGCTCCATGGGTCTGCTGGGGGGGAGGCGGGGGAGGCGGGGGAGGGAGGGAGCGAGAGAGAGAGAGGTGATTTAGGACGTGAAGAAGTGTGATTATGTCGGACTAATGATGCACTGACTGCAGGGTTATGACAGTGTGTAGCTCTACTCTGCATGTGTCTGTGTGCATGTATTTAAAGGACCAATGCGTGAGACGTGGATACACGTTAAATGCAAGGATGTGATGTCAGTAACGAGGTAGCTCTGGGTCATCTGAGTTAGCTTAGCACAAAGCCTGGAAATGGGGGGAAACAACTAGCGTAGCATTAAAGATGCCTTCTGAAAACTCCAAAGCTGTTTTGTTTACATTTAGTATCTTCGTCATAGAAATTCAGCCCGTCCTCAAATGATTTTCACGTTTCAAAGAAAGCTGTACGAATACAAGCTGGTTGCTAATTAAGTCTGTGTAGAAAAAACAACAATTTAAGCTGCTGAAGCCTTTAAATGCGACACATCTGTGCAGGAAGTGTTGGTGGGCCATTAACAGGGATCGAGAAAACATAATCGAAGAGGAAGTAAAGAGCAAACAGGATAAAAAGAAAATTAAAACCGAGCATAATCCTGCTGCAAATACCATCTTTAGAAATAAAGACGTGTTTCTCTGCAGCCGAGGTAAAGAAACACACTGGCCACTATTTGGGAATTTGGGTTAAATATTAGACATTGTACACCAGCAGTTACTAATGCACCGGAGCTGTAACCCACAGACAGACTCCTGAATGTGAAGCTAACAAGATACAACATGTAAATATGACAGTTCTGTATTTTATATACACATATCCAAACAGACATATTTGCAAGACTTGATACTATCGCTCTGGGAGAAATGCACCCTCCACCTGTTTCATCCCATAAAACAATTCATATTTCGTTCATTCGATTACAGAAAGCCTCCACATTTCTCTGATGTTAAAATGATAATGACTGTTAAACAATCCCTTGGGTTCCTTGGTCTTCCCACATGTGGAGGACACATCTCAGGATGTAAAGCGGGGTCCAGCCTCCCTTTACAGCGTTCCCATCCCCTTGTTTATCATCAATAAATTGCCGCTGTGGTGTGCACAGTGACCAGACTTCACGGTTATTTTCCCTCTCAGCTGAACAGAAGCCTTTTGGCACCGCAGGCATTCAGCTGATGCTTCTTTCCACAGCGATTTACGACGCCTGAAACAGCAGAATGAGCTTCATCTTACAGATCACCAACACTACAAGCGGCCAATATAAGAGAGGAGTGCATGCTCACGCTCGCCTTGGTTTGTATCCGGTGTGACACACTCGCCCTGTTTGTCTTCCAGCCTGCAGCTGGAGGTGGAAGTGCTGATCATGCTAAGTGGCATGTGGCTGAGATGCAGAAAAACACGCTTGAGTTGTTCTACCTTGAAATGTGCTTTTGCTCTTTCAAAGAGAAAAATTAGACAAAAGAGGAGAGCGAGATTTTCCAAATGAGAGGAGCTGCAGAAGCCCTATTTTAGATGTTAATTATTTCTGGATGTATACATCAATGACTACAATTATACTGGTTAGGTGTAAAGAAAGACATTTTTCACAGACTAATAGATGCATCAGATACACTAGGTACTGATTATCTCCAAATGATCAGTGATGACACAGTTTGCAGCATTTGAAGAAGAGCTCAGTTTACTTCCTTTGAATAGAGGTACAAAGTGGGAGCAGTTATTTCGGATGTCCAGATTACCAGAAGGAAAAGTCCCTTTCATTTTCTCCACAGACCCAGGTACCCAATTAGGTACCTACTACTACTACTACTACACTTAATCATTTTCAAGATAGTTAAAACAGCTTCACATAACAGATTAAAAATATGTAAATGGTGGATGGAAATGAAACCTGGTTAAATAATCAATATAAAAGATGAACAATTCTAATCAAACACGTCCCTCTAATATGCTTCTTTTTCAGAGCCACTGCAGCTGAGGCTCATGGGTATCATAGTATATAATAACTAAAACTGCCATAACATAAAACCTACGGCATTGTAAAATAATGAAGAAGTAGTCTGTGTTTCTATGTCGAGAATCATCGAGGATATCATTAAAAGAAACAGTGAGTCTTGGCCACTGTTCTGTATGCATGTATGTGTCTTTATTAGGCCATGGGAGGAAATGGCCTCATAGCTGCCTTTCATTTACTTATCTATTCATTTATTATGTAATTCTGAGCTCTGTGTGTAATATCCTAGACGTTAGTTATTGTATTTTGAGGTAGCAGGGCGGAGGAGTGGTAAACTGTCCTCCTACACCTACGCAGTTTACTATTTTAATGTCCTGACTCCGATGACGTAGCCTCGAATTGAATAAAT
Organism: Lateolabrax maculatus; assembly: GCA_031216445.1. Lineage (NCBI taxonomy): Eukaryota > Metazoa > Chordata > Actinopteri > Acropomatiformes > Lateolabracidae > Lateolabrax > Lateolabrax maculatus. The sequence continues at coordinate 1,599,052 of CM062217.1, read as the reverse complement.
ACCATCCTCTTAATAAACTATGTTACCCTCATGACGGACGTGTTTTTCTGACTCATAGAAATTAATAAAACCAAACTGAGGAGTTTGGCTGGAACCGATTTGATTAAATACTGCGTTTGCCTGTGAAACACACACCCATCCATATATGTTCTGAAACAGCCATCTGTACACACAAACACACTGCATGGCACACACTCTGAAGTGAAAATCACATCTACTGGGAGGGGAGACTGTTGTGTGATTATGATGAACTGGTTAAACTGCAATTACGGCGGCGAGCGATGGGAGAGGAGACGACAGCAGTTTAGACGACAATTTGGGAGGCGGCTGCCGTGGCTGCTGCAGCTGGGGCCTGTTTTAATGCAGTAATTGATAGACTCTGCCAGTCACTAGTGGGTTCAGAATTAAAACTCAAATTATCATCATTAGGAACCCCCCTAATTGCTGCATCAAATGCACATCAGCGTTTTTGTTTTTCATTATAAAATTACACTTGTGTTATCTAATTTCATCAGCTGCATTGACGGCGTCCACTAAGGCCTCGTCAGGGATTTGAGGAGGATGTTTTTTTTTTTATATATATCTCGTCAACCTACTCGCACACTCCCTGATCATCGCTCAGCCAGTTAATGAACATGTGATAGATCTGTCAGATGGCGGCCCCCAAAATCACTTTCTGGTGTTGATGCAAACCGTTAAAAAAGCAAAGCAATCCTACTTCACATCGAGGCAGTGCACACAAGCTGAAAACCTTCCCGTTTGGATGACTTACGAATGATAGCTGTGCCCATTTAACGCCTGATAAAGTCCACTCTGTTTTAACGTCTGCATTCATTGTGGTGACGGCTCTGAACCTTCTCAGATCACACTGAAACATAAAATGACTTGATCCACATACAGGCAATTAAAATAAATGATCCCCTTTTGCAAAAGTCAAAGAATCATCTTTTATATTTTTCTTTTTAAGACAAACAGAATCCACCGAACCAGTAGTTCCCAACCCGGAGGCCGAACAATATAACATATTTGGTATATTTTGTTGATTCCAATGTCCTCTAAACTTCTGCTGTTTATATAATTATCATATAATACTTCAGTGACCGAAGAAGAAAGACAAATACGGCACAAACTCTGCAGGTGAGAGAGAAAACTGAACAACAAGACTCAAACACAAGAAAACGGAGCAAAAACATTACAGTTTAAAAGGACAATTTAATTGTCATGAATTAAATAAAATCCGAACACATGCAGTGAGAGTGAGACTAAGTGGCTCTCACAGAACAACTGTTAAACACTCTGCCGTCCGGAGAGGAACAAGGTTACACGTCACTCTGGAAACACAAAAGCTAAACGGTTGTGAAAGCCTTCTTCATCCTACGATCGACGGAGTCTCCTTGCCCCCAGCTGATTCTGTCTTTGTGTGTGTGTGTGTGGTTCATGCAGCATCCACTCAGAACATACGTACTGTAAGTATATGCTGAGCACGCCAGCCGTCCCTCGGACCGGCGAGGACCGGGTGCGTGTGTGATTTTTGTGGGTGTGCCCTTGACAGCAGTCCTGACCTGCTGTTATCCATCTGTAACGCAGTCAAACACTGAACAATCAGCCTCTGCAGCGCTGCCAAGCAGTTAGCAATATGTAAATTACCATATAGTCTGTCTCACAGTGGAGCTAAATTGGTCAGATGTAACACAGGACCCTGATGTCTCCCTGCAAACTGCACATCAGGCATTAATGCACAGCACGTTCAATGCAAGAATTGATAGTTGGCACATATTAAAACTGTATTTCATATATTTTATTGTGATTTAAGTTGCACATACAACATTATGATCTTTTCTGTTTTTTGTAGTGTTTTTTCTTTGGTCGACCCCTGACTCCTTCTGACTTTACTGTATCTCCCAGTTCTCAAACTAAACCACCTTAAAGAGAGTAAAGTAGTGTAAAGTGTGTAATAAGTATGAATGAAATCAGCATAAGCATGTAAGAGAGACAAAGTATATTTGTTTTGGAGCAGGTGACTAAGGAAAAAACATCATAATGTTATTTTATTGTCTGTAAGATGAATCTGAATTTCCACAGTAAATCAGTTTGACAGCAGCATCTTTCCAAAGCTCACTGTCAGCTGTGGTGCGTTCAGGTGCCGCAGCTCAGCACCACTAACACAGAACTGTGTTTGCAAGTGCAGCGAACACAAAGTCCTTCTTCTTCAAGAGTATTTTCCTCACTAAAATCTGGCCCAATTAGAGAATATTAATGATTGTTAAATGTGCATATGTTGGAGCTGGAAAATGGGAAGGTTAATAGACAGGCAGCGTCACACGATCACATTTATCAGTTTCTATTTATCTCTCCTTGGGAGGTGGCAGGTTTACAGTAAATACCTTCTGTCCCCCTAATTTCCTAATGATGGTGATAATGATGGAGAATGGCGCAGTCATTAGCAAGGACAGGCTCTGTGCATCACTCTGTCAGCTATGTCTCTCCCAGGCCCGCAATGAGAAGTGATGGGGCCCAGCTGTTCCCCACATCCTCTCCCCAAACTGAACCTCTATCAGAGGGGGAGAGGGGGAGAGATAGAGAGAGACAGAGAGAGAGAGGGAGAGAGATGCTGAGAAAGTACAAACAAGAGACAAAGAAAAGCAAGCAGACCTGGATACCTGCAGCTTACTGTGGCTCTTGATCGCCCCGCTGTGTCCCAGGCAGCAAACACCTGCCACGTGATTGGCTGATTGGATAGTTACGTTAACGAGCAGTTGAACAGGTGTACCTTATAAAGTGGCTGATGATACAAAAATTAGTACGAAAAATAAATAAATAAAACAAATTAAAATGAGTCACAGTACTCTTAGGAATCAAACACCCCCCCGTGAAAGTCCGACAACAGACCCGTTCATCCGAATAAGAAAAACCAGCAACAAGACTGAAATGGCTAAAAGCAACATCAGACCCCCAACCTCGGATAATGCTTGTAGCCAAATATCAGTAAAGATATTTATTTACGCTTTGTACTCCCTGAACAGCCCGATAACTTTGGTGTTAATGGTTAAGATAGTCTTTGAAAAGCTGTCACAGCCAGTAATTCACTCTCCACCTCAGATTTCCGGTTGTTCTGTGCCCCCTTTAATCACCAACCCTGGTTTTATTTTAAACATCTCCTTCCCTTCCGCTCTGGCTCCCTCTCAATTCCTTCTCATTGCACTTTGCACTCTTTATTGTGCACGCTCCCTTTGTCTCCACCGTCTCAAATTAGTAGTCCACACCACATGCACTACTGTCAGCCTTGCGGAACATGTTACAATTAGAGCTGATAGCCAAATATTCCCCTTTTCCAATAGATTAATTTGAGAGGGAGGCTTATCAGGCAGGCCTTGCTTGTCCTGTGCAGCGATAGCTTTCACTATAAAGAATGCTGGTACAAAGTAATCTGAAAGGAAGGCCGCTGTTATCAGAATTACAGTTAAACGCTCTGAATCAATTCTTTACATTCAGAGGAGAATAAAAATGAACATTTTCATTTGTCTTTCTTCTTCTATTAACAGCCATTTGTCTCTTGTTAATCTTTGTGTGCAGAGTATTGGATCCTTCAGGGAGACATATTGGGAATTGGCTGACAATGCTCTGTAAACCTCCAGTTGAAATAATTATGCCCTCAAAAATAAATAAATAAACAAAAAATCAGTCTGGCCTTTTTTAAAACTGGCAATGTTCAAAATTTCAAAGTCACCTCTGATGAATAGCGCAGGGTGATTAATTCATGATGGGATACGCCACCTTGTCAGGCCGAGCTCTTCACCGGGTAATGGCAACACATACATAATAGAACAGTGGTTCTCTGCCTCCCCTCGTCGTCTGAGTGACTTCAAAGGAATTAAAAATGGAGCCATCAAATTACATCTGTTGTGCTACTTTGTTCAAACTGTTGTTTCGGAACGGGAAAGTGGATCCCATCACTTGGACAGTCTCTCTAACACAGTAAAAGGCTGAGATAACTGAGCAATGTCAGATTTGGAGGATTTGGTTTGTTTTTTGTGATATGCTTCAATACATATCAAGTCTCCCTACAGTTTGTAGATAATAAGCATAAATGTGCAGAAAATTCACTCTTTGATGTTTAATAATTGCAACAAAATGTAATTTTTGCATCTAACATGTACTCTGCATAATGTCTGATGGCTGACGAAAGAGGTTAAACCTGATTTTTCAAAATAATATTTCATGGTAAATGAGAACTGCCGCCGTGGTGCAGCAGCCGTAATGACTGGACTTCTCTGTACATCTCTCCTTTGCTAAAAGACTGAACAGTCAGTTCAGCAGTGGAGTGACCTTTTCTCTAAACCCTCCAATAACTCTCCGGCTGACAGGCCGAATGAGCAGATGATCCCGGACTCCTTCATGGTGTGTTGCGACTGCACTCGGTGCAAAATGACAAGTGAATCAAGCTTCTATTTTTACCTCCGGGCGGGGAACTTGTGTCACTCTCGACTGCTGCACCCAAGAAAATCGGCCACGAAGTTTGGTTTTGGGCAATCTGTCCGCTGACACCGCGGAGCTGTCACTGCGATGCCCTTCCCCTCCATCAACCAATCCCCCGCCTCGACCTCGCACCACTCCTCACACCTGACTGGCACCAGGGGTAGCGTGCCGGGCCAAAAGCGTGATTGACACCTCGCCCGATCTTCTGTAAACACCTTGAGATCTCGGCACCTCCAGCGGGGAAGATCAGTGACTTGTGTGAAAGAGGCCTCTCCTCCTGGCCTCGGCTCAAGTCTGCTGGCGCTCGCGATGATGCGGCCTGACTTGTCAGAGGGAGTAACAAGATGCTGAGTGACTTAGCACCTCTGGAAATGTCAGCCCCCGAGCCGGCGGACGCCAGGCTGAGTGGAGTGGGGAGTGCACAGACCCCACTGCGACTGGCTCAGCTGCTGCCTGTAAGAAGCAGGGAGGACGACACACACACACACACACACACACGCTCGACGAGACAAGACAAGCAGCAGAGATGAACCGGGCCCCGGCGACGCCTTCTCGCCCCATTCCCCCAGATCTCTGCCACACGTCTTACGCTCGCTTCTCTTTTCGGAGACGTACATCTGCTATCGTCCAGCTGCTTCTGCGGCTGAAACGGACCTTTGCTGCCCCAGCGCCCGATGTGCAGGGGGGGCGACAACGTCCGTGCGTGATGATGATGTGGGCAAAGGCAGAAACGGGAGCATGTCTAAGTGCCCCATTATTGCTCTGGTGAATCATGTTAAAGGAGACAAGGCGCCAAAGAGACACCCAACACAGAGGGGGAACTCAGTCACGGCACAGTCTGTCAGGCTGCCGACAAACACATTTTTTCTCTCCCAGAGGAAACGGGAGGATGTATAACGCAACATATTTAGTGCTACATATTTATAGAAGTCAAGCAGAAAGTCAGTTTGGTGAAGCATTAAGGAATCGGGAGATGCAGAAAAAGAAAGCTTTTACAAAAAGAGAGAGACTTTGGAGCGTGATGAAGCTCGGTAAAATCTAATGGGCTGTTTACTCACCGCCTGCCGAGCTCCACACTGCTACATTGACTCCTGATTTATATTTTCTGATTCATAGAGGCGCATGCATCTTACTTTAATCAAGGTTCTCCCTATCATCCCCCCCACTCATCCCCTCCATCTCACTGGCTGCCATCCTTTTTTCCCCCCACAATGCACATTAACAGCAAAAAAACATAATCAGTTTTATGACAGACTATGTTTTTAGCACTTGATGGGTGAATATAGCATTTTGAAAATGGCCCGTCCCCATCCTCAATCTCCAAATAGATCCGCTGGGATGGAAGGCAATATCAGCTGAGAGGACACAGTCTCAAGGGTGCGTGTGACCGAACGGCTGCAATCTGATGCCTGCTATTTTTCATGTTTGTTAACAAAATACAATTTGAGGGAGGAACTGAGTAAACAGATAAGGACAAAGTCACATTATTCGGCTGAGCTGACGAGGAAAGTTAGACGTCTGCGGTGAGTCCAGGACTAAGATGAGGACAAGAGTTTCTGCAAATACACAGAAATGGTTCCTGCTTCGACTGGGGGGAGTTTAAGTGTCTCATACTTTCAATTCTGTTTCTTATTTCCAGTAATAATACCAAACATTTATGTTGGAAATGCTCGTGTAGAACCGACGCGATTAGATTGTAATAAGGCGAGTTAAAAACAAGGACAGCTCGACCTCTCAAGCTCGCAGTGCCTTCGTCACGAGGCCGAACGTTTTCTTAAAGAAAGCAAAGTTGAGCTTCTCTCTTCCAGGGGTTAAGTTTCAGTTTCATTTCTTGCTGGCTGCTATTAGTCGATATCCAAGAGGGCTAGAAGGCACAGGTTCGGCAGATTAAGGCTGGGGATTTCTCTTGACCTTTCAGCCAAATGCCATGCTGTTTGAGGTGTACAAGCTTAATTAGATCTGATCGTCCTGTTGCTTTCTAATCTTTACCCGGACAGTTTTTTTTTTTTGCCTCGCAAATCGCTGTTGTTCATTAGCGGCGTTTAAGATGTGGAGGGCACAGGCTAATGACGAGAGCCAGCGAGGTTGAAATAATCTTGTTGTTTCTGACGATTCCACACGATGTCCACAACTGTTGCGTAGCTTCCTTTCAAAGAAGCCTCCCATTAATGAGGAGGATGGCCTTCCTAAGGTCCGCTTTACTGATGTATATACATCGTCTGGGAGGGAGAAAAAAAGAAGAAGTGACGCGCCCTCCCAGCTAATGCGGCCGCCAATTCACAGTGACATTTGCCATTAGCTCCATGCTGAATTCGACCGGCGACAAAAGCAGAAGAAAAAGCTCAAATCATGCCCAATTAACGGAGGCATCAAACAGTGAAAATCCTAGCAGGAGATTTTACGGGCAGTGCACGGAGAAAGGTCAGGCTCCAGTGGAACAAGGCAAAGTCACAGGATTTATTAGAACTAATGAGCGCTTTCGTTAGACCGAATTAACGCCAGTACACAAGCCAAATAATAAATAAATAAAAAGGAGTCTGAGCACAACATTAGTTTTGTGACACACATACACACACACGACTGGCTGACAGACCGAAAACAAATGTCCCCTTAAATATGTTGTCAAACTGAACAGTTATACCGGTTTTAAACATGCTAAACTATACAGATTCACAATTATTATGTTTATTGAATGCTGTTTTTAGTTCAGCATTAAACTTTAACATTTTATTTTATCTAAATCCAATAAACTAGGATATTCTACAAAGATTTAAAAAGGGACAATTCAAAGGTAAATAACAAGACTGATACCAACAAACCATCACGTTCACATACTACTAATACCAAAATCAGAGTTTTAATGTTTAAAGATGCAGTAAATACTGCAAGTTGCATCAGTAATGTCTGTAAACGTTGGTTTTGGTCATATTTGCTGGTATATAAAAAGGTCTCGCACCGTCTCCATCTACCCAAACCACCTGCGCCTCCTTTTACAATCTCCTCATTCTACTAATGAGGCCTCCAATAGAGGACAGAGTATTTATTGAGATATTCAGATGGATTCTCGTACCCCTTGTCTTTCCTCCTCTCTGAAACGATGGAGGTGGAGAGATGTAACGGAGATTGGCTGTGACAGCGCCAAAATGAGGCTAACGAACATCCTAATGAGGAAATGCCAGCCGCGTTGCCTCGTTCCAACCGCAGCAGATCGCTGGCCTTCAGATGGACGAACCCGAGCTGCAGCGGAAACTCACCAAAACAACCGACCTCTAACTGAAACACAAGCATGCTCGGTACAAATCTGTCGGCACGTTCAGCGCAAAACGTTTTACCTGTCAAGACTTTGTACATCGGTGATACGGATTTACATTTTAGTGTTTGATATTTACCCACAAAACAGCAACAGTTGTGTTGTTTTACAATTATAATCCACCCATCAGAAACAAAAGGAGTATTTTGCACTAGAGTTCAGTGATCAGTTGGGAAACGGACCTGTAAATAGACCAGAGTGCAGTGCAACTACAGGACAGCTTGTGTGTTGAGTAGAGGGCAAAACAAACTTAGAAACATTGTAGAAAAGATATCCGAGAGCAGTGAAAGAGTGCCACAACTCATAGAGCCCCTCTATGAGCAGAGAATAAACATATTCAAGACTCATGTACCAACTTCTCCACATACAGTAGATGGAAATAGACATGAAGTCATGTTTTTAAGTTCTGGTTTTGTTGCAATGACAAGCTAAAAACAAACCACATAAACAAGTCCACAAAGTTCTGGATGTCTGGACTAAAATAGAAATCCCCAGTTGTAAGTGTAGTCACATCTTAATACTTTCTCTTAGTTGGGTCACTGAAAAACTCCTCCTCAGTTCCTGGGGGCCCTTGGGAGGCCCCTCAGCGACCCCTCCAAGTGCCCAAACCTTATTTTGACAACCCACTCTCCTTACACCATTCTGACAGGGCTTTTTGGAGTCAAGACAAGGCCCGTCGTGACGAGCGATAACACTGGATACAGACGTCTCTGAGATCTCTGCGGAAGCTGGATTCCATTAGAGAACAACAGGGACGGGGCCCCCCAGTCCCCCAGGTCCTAAAGCAGCATATGACACAGAGCCTGAGGGCAGAGGAAGTAACTCAGCCTTACATAATCCACACGACGGGCTTCGCATTAACGTGGGGGAGATATTAACACAGGCCACTGCATCAGTGATACCATGATAATAATAATAATGACTAATAACTGACTTCTAAAGGACAACAGCAGAATCAGACCAGTGCTGAGGCTTATTAATCAATTCACTGATCAATAAATCAATGGATAAGAGTTCTAATGAGTGATTAAGTTGTTACAGGCTCTTGACTTTACTTTTTCCATTTCATAACAAGGGGTTTTGGCTGTTTATCACACAAAATAAGACATTTTAATCATTTTCTAAAGGGCATTTTTTCTTTTTCGTCAAATTTACTTTTGATTGATAAATTAATAATTAAAGTAGTTGCAGCTCTGAAGAATATGAGGCAGCGATCAACATCTTTGAGCAAAAATCTATAAAAATGTCACTTTTCTTTTTTAGAATTGGCTACTTATCATGAGCAGTAATATCCATCATGATTTAACAAAAAAAGTGAGCGAACCATACAGAAAATATTGTTGTTACACTGCTTTTTTGCATGATATGGACTAAACCAAAGTGCATTGTTTTGTGACACATACATTTTATTTTTAGTTTCAAAATAATTTAGTTTTCCATGTAACAAGTGTATGTAAAGAGTATGGCTGGTTTATGTCAAGGCGTCACTGTTCATCTGTGTATGTACTGTAGAGTATCTTTTCATTTTCTCCTTTACATACTTATTTATTATCCTGTTATGTCTATACATCTTGTGTTTTTGTACTTTTCTGTAGAAATTCATTTTGATGTTACTGTAGATGTACGTCACCTTCATTTAATCCCATTTCACGAAACCCTGGATGGGGTTTGTAATGAGCAGAAAGTCCTGATCTGTGTGAACGAGTGTGAACATAAGGAGGAAGAAATGGAAGCTGGAGGGTGTTTCACTTGTGAAGCCTTCTTCTGCAGCTCCTGTGCGTCCCAGACAGACATGTTGAGGGGATGATGAGGTTGGTTAGGGTGGTATAGCTGTAGTAGGAGGATGGGGAGGCGGCGGTGGGGGGGGTTGGCATATGGTCACATGAGAGGCACTATCACGAGTTCGAGAGCCAAAGCCGCGCCTTGTGTATGATATGCATCGTGGCAACAAACATGGATCGCGTGTTTCTGAAGCTTCTAGGTTGTATGAGCGGGTGGTGGATGGGTGGAGGGTGAGGGGAGCATGGGTGAGGGGTGAGGGGCGGGTGGAGGGGTGGGGGACGTGTGACGATGGCCTGAATTGAAAAGAGCCACCTTTTGATTTTGGACGGGCCCCGCTCCTGGCAGGCTGGCCGGCCATAAGGCGGGGTGGGGCCTGAGGATAATGGCAGCAGAAGGGAGAGGAGGCCGACAGCTGGCGAATTCTGCCCCAATATGTTTCCATGAAAGAGGCGAGGAAATTTCAGAAGACGCGATGCCCGAACGACACGCTCGGCGGCAAAAGGGAAGATTAAAAATAAAATTAGTTAACATCTTGCCCGTTTCACCCCACGATGCACATTTCAGCGCAGGAGGGGGAGGGGGGGGGGAGTGACGGCGACGGCAATTCACATTACAACCAAAAAAAAAAAAAAGAAAACCTTACAGTTAATTAGAAGAAGTCATGTGTCACCTCCTGAAGCTCGTTCAGCACACACAGATGTGGCCTGGAGTGTTTTAAGCCACTTCCCATCATCTCTCTCTCTCTCTCTCTCTCTCTTCTGCATGCATATCCTGTTTCCCATCCTAAGCATATTGTGAATCTAAAATGCAAATGACTCCCTCTTTTTTTTTCTTTTTCTCCTTTATTTTTTCCCTACCTCCAATCACCGTGCCTCTAATGAGGTGTAAAATATGTGCATTAATGACAGAAAAGTTATTTAGATCTGGGGGAGAGTTAATTGGTTTTAATCACAGCCTACATCCATCTGCTTACACAAGACAACAAACTACTTCATCCTGATGCCTCATTAGACATATTGTGAGTCGCTCCGACTAAAGGAGGCGCTTGTCTTCAGTCTTCTAGCTCCCCTCATACACAACAAGCCTCGTTCAGCTGCAGAGTGATCACAAGGATCGGGATGCGCTCCAGAAGAGAACAGACTGGTTTCATGTTAGTTTTTGTCCTGTTCTTGTCATGTGTTGTACTCACACTCACCTTTATCTCTGTCTTAAGGTGAACATAACCTCATCCATTTACCTCAGTGAGTCTTAATTAACAAACTGAAACATCTGAACAAGCAAGACAATTAGAAAAATCTCTCATTTCCATCAACGCCTACTGTATCACTGAGTCACTAAGCTGCATGTTACTGTCAAACTAAACGGGACCAAAGGTCATTTACAGCAAAGCGTGCAGTCTTTATAACAGTTACAGGAACTGGAGGGAGATTTGTTCTGATCCTTCGCTGTCACGTAACAAAAACCACCATCTTTAACTATATCCAGGTCCTTTGAGTTGCCAAAACACAACCATAAAAAGATGTAATCATGCTCAGTTGCCATAAAGTGGACACTGTGGGAAAACGCATCAAGTACAGTTTTGCTTTACAAGTTTCCTCACGTCAGCGAGTTCCCGGTTGTAAATTAGCAACACATGAATACAGTTTTAAGGAGACAGGGTTGCAAAAAAGACAATACATGTGTACTAGAAATGTGATATATTGTGTGATGCATTACAGAAAACCCCCAAAGTAATGTGGAACTTCTTACAGAAGCAGCTTGATCCAATAACGACAGTACAGTTTAGAACTAACTTGATTTTTTGAACGAGATAAAGTCCAAACTTCATCGACACCATGATCCCTTCCAGTATGATCTTAAATCCCTCGTATCGACAGTCACTGAGCCTGCCTACATATGTCTCACATCTCCTTTAGCTACTGATGAACGCTTCATCTCCAAGACATCACGTAAGGTTAAAAACAGACATTAATTATGCCTCAGGGGAACATATATTTCCTGTCACCGTCTTGAGGAGTTTCTGTTTGAGAGGAAGGGTCTCTCCAAAGCTATCCGCTGTCTGTCTCCATCCGCTAAGCCTTAAGATGCTCTCACCATCTGTTGGCAGTGTGACCATGTCCAAAGGACCATGTTTCTGAGGATCCTAACAGGCCGAGAACTAAAATGTGTGAACTGCAGGCCCGCTAATCTGAAGTGTTGATAAGAGGCTTGAAAACATACCACGTGTGACTTCCACCATGAAAACTAGGAGTTCACTGGGGATTCAGCCAAGATCCAGAGTGACTCAATATGCACCTCAGGGTTCTTTAAACACATGGAGCCCCAAAGAATTTCTTGTTGTACTTTTACAAACATGGATTTAAAGTTTCCATGAAGCCCTTTTTACAGTCGACAACGCCTGCTTGTTAGTTTGAAGATCTAAAACTTGACCTCACACGGAGGGAATCATGTCGCACTAAATGTTTTTAAGTTTGCAAACTGGAGGAGAAAACTTTATTGCAGATGACAAGTGCACGTGGGAGACGCAGCGAGGTTCACCCATGTGCCTCATTAATCAGTAGCATTTGGCTGAGAGGCTGCTTCACATGCCCCCATGATTCACATTGTCACTTACTGTAGTCCATCTTCATTTCAAGCTGTGGGCCTCTGATGGGTTCTGTTCACATGTGTCAGCTGAAATGTTTTTGAGCGGGTGCCGCCTCACCTACAGTCGCTACGTTTCTGTAAATGTTTCGTTTAAGATGAGCTGCAAACAGGCTGGAGCTGCATGAATGAAGGAGCCGTTTATTTATCGAACACTGTGTAACCTGTTCTTCCACCAGGATGGCAGCACACGATCACACACGAAAGACAGCAGAAAAACCAGCAGAATAATGACGTTGTGCGATATCAGAATATTTCCTGGATTAGAAAAAACATGGGCAGTTAACGTAATCCAAGCAGCAATTGCGCTTTTTCTTAAAACACATTTGGCAAAAATAATTGTTAGTATATTAATGTATTTTGTAGCAGACGGGTTGTGTTTGTGAAAGCTGCTGTCTTTTGTGTTTTTCCCAGCGGCTTTAGGTGGGAGGAGATGTATGATACAGTAGTTTCCTGTGAGGATGATATTGTATTCAAAAGCAGGACGACACCAGCTTTTTTGTTGGAAAAAACAACCGCTTAGGAATATAATGGAGGATGAAACCAAAGACTTCATGACAGTTAAATACGTCTGTATTTGCTCCACACAGTGTCAAAGCTGAGGTGATGAGAACTAGTTTCTGTGTCTAAATGCTGCCTGTATTAATCAGTACAAATGATTTAGAACCAGTAAAAAAGATGCATCCACAAGCTTTCTGTCAGACAATAGACCAACTGTGAGATATCAAAGCAGATGGAAAAGGAGGAAAAAGACTTTCTATATTTTTGACAAGGCCTTCTGTTTGTCGTTGTCCAAGAAATTCTGTCTGATTAAAAAAACATACATGTTAATTATAGAAATCAGTACAGTTGCAGGCTTGTGTGGAATAAAAAAAGTTGTGCAATTTACTGATTTGCAGGATGCAGCAGTTAAAGCTGCAGCAGCAGTGATGGAAATTACTTTGGTAACAATTAAGGAGACCTTAGCATATTTAGCTAAATTAAGCAGCCGGATAGGCTCCGTATTTACGGCCCGGCGTCCTTACGTGGGGTGTCACACATAGTCCCTCAGTGTTTACATCGGGTTCCTGTTTCCCCGCTCGTTCAGTTTGATTGACATTTGTAAATCTGTAGCCTGAGTGTACTGATTCCCAACTAACCACAAATTGTACAGCCAGGACATGATGTGTGGTGACAGTCATTATGGAAAACTGAACCTCGACACCTAATCATGAAAACAGTATGCAAGTGGTACTGATAATTATCTGTGGGAGTGTGTGTGTGTGTGTGTGTTTCTCAAATGCATGTTGGTGCAGATCCCATGCTAATCACCTTGACTGTAAAAGGCCACTATAGTTTTAGGAAGCATTAATAATAATAATCATGTCTATAATTGCCATTTTTGTATAGGAAGTCACAGTTTTCAAATGCTGTATTTTAATATAAAAAGTCACTACATGAAAAATACTTAAGATATAAAGCTTCATGATGTATTATAAGATAAACTCACTGCACACGACCTGTGAAGTGGTGAAGAAAGTGGAACATCCAGCAGCTACTGAGCCAGATATTTGTCTTACAGCAGGAGTTGGTGGAGACAAAGGTGAAAACAAAAAGACTCCAGTGGGATATTTGCTTTGTGTGAGCCCGAAGCAGCTGGTTGCTAAAATTAAGATAAGATTATTAGAGCCTCTTTGCTTCTTGATCTGGATATAGTTGTGACTGCTTCCTGCATGTTTGTTGTGAATGAGTGGTAGTGAATAGATCTTCAAATCTTTTGATGTGATTGTTTTTAATCGTTTTTTAATGTTAAAAAAACTAAACCTTTGCAAGGCAGTCAACCCCTCATTAAATCATTTAAATACATTTTTTCCCTCATTGAAATAAAAAGAATCATGTAATACTAAATACAGATAAGTTGTATCTGGTTTCCACTAAGATGTTCTTCTGACGTGCCGTTTCCACAGATGTAAACCAGTGGTGCCACAAAACACACAAACTCTCCGGATGAGGGTGAAGGCCTCCACTCAAACAGCATAAATATGTCCTTGCAACAGTGTTGCATGATGGGAACGCATGTGTTCAAAAGGTTGCTGGGGAGGATCCAGGCAAACACACACACACACACACACACACACAGAGCACTGAGGCTGTAAAACCACAGTGGATTTTTACATCTGTCTGGCCTCATTGCTATGCAGAGAGCCCCGAGCCACATTTCTCTGCCTCCACCTAGGGGTAGAGCACATTGGCTACGCCACCGCCCTGACAGATTACCGCCCTAAACAGTGGCGCCGGCGCCAGTGAGAAAGAGGCCCGCCAGCAACAGCTGTCCTTTAGCATTGGAAATGCTAAGTTCCCCTTTGACGAAGACCGAACGGGAATGAGTGTCAACAATGCTTCGCCCCGCAGTGGTTCCTAACATCTTGTAACTTTCTGTGCTCCGAAACACTTCTGCTGGATACTTTTAGATCAACAGAGCAGCTGAGTTGTAATATGTATGGTAATTTTTGGTGTTTGGCCCCTCTGCTGCCTGTTGTAGAGGATAAAGAAAAAAAGCCAAAGCACAGTGTCGACAGCGCTCTTGAACTTGAGCGGCGCGTTACCCGGCTGCTATGCAAATGAGGTCGGAGGAGAGGAAAGCAAACAAATCTGTTAATTGATACATCCTGTCGGTGAAGGGCCTCGAGGATTACCTGGAAGAGCTGGAGTGTCCTCGTCTGACGGCTGGGACACACCGCGGGAGTTTAAAGTGCATCTAATGGGGACGTTTGCGGCCGTCCTCCACAGGCTAATGGCAGCCATTTTGCTGGCCGTGGAGAGGCGCCCGAGCTGTCGAGGGGCCAGGCATTCGGAGCGCCCGCCGTGACCTGCGGCGACCCCGACGTAAGTGTGCGGGTAAGTTCAACAGCCTCTCCAGGAAAAAGCCGTCCGTGGCAAGAAGACACTAATTAAGGTAACACGGGCGGGTAAGTCCCACAAGTGAAGCACACAGTTGGAGTGTATACTGAACCTTGTCATGTAGGTCACTTTGGAGCTTTTAGCAAAGCTATGCATATTAATGGACCTCTGCCACAGCAGTCACTGCCTCAGCGCTCATGGGGGGGGGGGGGGGGGGGGTTGTGTACTAACTGTGGGGCTCTTTTCTGAAACATATGCATTGCAAATTGAGATTACGGCTGGTTACAGTTAGCGCAGGTCCCTGTGGCATTATTTAGCCACAACAAAAATAAGAGTACATGATGCCGAAAGAATTACGAGTTACCCAGGGATGAAATTATTACAGTAAAAGAGGTGTAGAGAGGTGACCATATGCTTAGTAATATGAAAATACATCTGCCATATGATTGAAACCCAGATGAATTCAGGGTCTGTGCACGGTTTGTGTGTTTACCTGAACATCAGGTGGCATGTTGGCTGCATGTTAAGAATATAGGCCACAGGAGTTGTATACAAACTCCATATGGTTCCAGGTTCTCAGAGGCTTACAGCGCTCCTGCTGCTTGGTTCGGAGAGGATGTGGTAACACAGACGGCTGAGAGTGAGTCAGTAAAACAAAACGATCATACGTGAATAGTTTTTAGTTTGTCTCTTTCCTGTTTCACTGTGATAGTGCTCACGTGCACAAAGTCAAAGGTTGCTCTCTATAAAAACAAATCTAGCTCTTTTACAAAAGGAAAGTGAAAAAAACCTACAATTATAAATTCTGCAATTCTTTAAAATTTCAGGTAGTTCTACTGATGTTTTGTTTCTTTTTTTCTGGTGCGGATGGAAACAAGTGTACATGCACATAAATATCAACATACAACACATGTTAAATCAGTATTAACCAGGACTTTTACATTAAAATACAAGGGTTGAGTCAGCAGTCGGGAATGTGCCACAAAGCTGCACATGAGGCCGTTCATCAGGTGTCGTATGACTCC
Source organism: Lateolabrax maculatus (assembly GCA_031216445.1). Classification (NCBI taxonomy): domain Eukaryota; kingdom Metazoa; phylum Chordata; class Actinopteri; order Acropomatiformes; family Lateolabracidae; genus Lateolabrax; species Lateolabrax maculatus. The sequence goes on along the minus strand of CM062217.1, from coordinate 1,582,936 downwards.
CGAGTTGACCCACACAGTCTTGTTGTGTGCCAGCCTTTCCTCCGATACCCTTCCGTTCAGTGGCACGGATCTTCAGCTGAGCCTCACAAATCGTCTGCCGCCACGTCAGTCAAGCCTTGTTTACAGATATCCAACATCCTCTCCTTCTCGCTTGGCTGTCTCGCCGCGAAGTCGGCCGGGGATGTGTGATGTACATCATCGGTAATCAGATAAGTTGGGTACCATCCTCCTGCTTTCCCTCCAAAACAACATGTCCACTGAGCTGAAAGCCAGAGTGCAACTGTCACATTAGCTGCCAGAGAGCACTCACTCCGCTACAAGCCTGGTAAACAAACCCCGAAACATGTTTTGCATGACAGACAGACTGACGGCTCTTTCAGGCGAGGCCAGAGCGTCGCCGAAGAGAGCCGCCATCCTCTCCTCTCTGTTGTCAGTTGAAACTCTTTAACCAATTAAAATGGCAGCGCAGGGCGCACATTTGAATATGCATGACAGAATGTTGCATTTATGAAAAAAAAGGGGCTGAAACTGCTAATTATGTGGTCAACAGTCTATCACTGAGCTGTTTTACCTTCTATTTAATTTGCACATGAAATCTCCCCTCTCATGACGGCAACCTGCATTTTGATCTCGAGTCGAATCGTGCAAGCTTTCAAGTGTGCTGCTTTAATGAGGCATTTCATATTCACTGAAAGGGATTCTGTCAAAGAAGAGTGATGAAACCTCCCCCATTCGACTAACTGTTTGTCACTTTTCATAATGAGCGCGGGCCTTGTTAGATTTCCTTTTCCTGTTGATCATAATGGAGTCGTCACAGTTTTCCACCTCCCCATAGCGATGTTCTCCTGTGGAGGCGCCACTCGGCGGTTCAAGTTTTCACTTGATGAGTTTTGCTCTGAGCACTCTGGCAAAGTTGGACAATTATTTTTGAATCCCTGGGCTCTCAGAGGAGCGAACATGGGGGAAATGGCCAATTATGGAATGGGATTTATTAAAATGTAAAACAAGCAGTGTTTGTGATGCTGTTGGAAATGTCATTAGGCCAAATAGGAAACGCTTAGGAATGCATGATTGAATGACTCATGTGGTTATGGTCATAAAAATAGTTTCAATCGATCACCGAAAACTACATGAATGTAATTAATTTATTCTACCAAAATCCGAAAGTACAGTTAATAAATAAATAAATAATAAAAAGTGAGCGACTAGTCAACACTGACTATAACAAACCAGCAGTCCAGCACAAAAACAGTGTATTTACACAACGGCAGTTCCTCAACCACAGGACATCCCACGGCCCAGCTGGGACACCAAAAGCCGCCTTCTCCGTTTCTGAGGTACGGAGAAAAAAAATTCCAGTCAGTCAGACTCTGCACCGCTTGCCAAAAACACTGCTCATCCAAAGTCATTTGCAGCAAAGTCCATTATCATCATCACTTGTGGTGATGAATTCCCTATGATGGTGGCAGGCCCGCAGCAGCCTCCACTCATAATGACATTCTGCTCTTGTTGGCAGTCACTCCCCGTCAGATGGCTCATTCCCAACAGCCAGCGTGTCAGACAGAGCACACACACACACACACACAATACAGGGCTGGGCCTCGCCGCCAGAAACGGGGGGGGACAACAGGAATGGCGCTTGAAAGGCAGACTTCATTTGTGGGAAGGCCGCGGCGTTCGGTCTAGTCAGCATGTTACTTTTAATGTAATCATCTGTGACATTCTGATAGAAATGTGTCCTGTTTTTCTGAGCGTATACACTACACGCTGTTCTCACGGGCAGGAAGTGACGCAAACTCTCAGACACGTTTCCGTCCAGTTATTTGATAAACTGGGTCGTTTGTATGAGCAGCAACAGCCATCATGGATGAACAGAGAAATAAGAGGACATCAGCTACAAGAAGTCCAACTTCATAAGCAGATATTAGTAGCACCTGTGCTGTTTGACTGACAGTCATTTCTGTAGTGTCTCACACTGTGCCTCCCTCAGATTACCAAGAGATGATGATGATGATGATGATACATTAGAGGAAATTTAAAAAGAGAAAAAGTAAACAAAGTTACTACTTGAGTCCCATTTGGCTTCGTCATTGTCAGTATGTCAAAGGATGTAAAAACCAGATTACCTTCAGTGGAAACATGTTTTTTTTCATGTTTCTTTCTACAATATCTGCACAACTATGATATGGTTAAGGTTGGGGAAATAATGAGGAATTAAATATGTTAAAGGTAGAAAACTAAAACACTAAGGTTACAGTTGAGGAAAGATTGTGGTTTTAAACAGCAACTACAGTCTCCAGCGTACACTGTAATCAGCTCTTTGTCCACTGCAGTATATTAAACACGCATAACTTTCTACACCTAAATCAACTCTTAATATAGACGAGAGAAAATAAGCATCAGACTTAATATTTGGAGTTGTTCTGCAGGATGACTCAGACGGTTAAAAGGTTAAACTGGATGCTTCACAGAGCGGCGCAGTATTTGACAATCCGATCGAAGCATAAAGAGAGACATTGTAGATCTTGAGTTATTTTCGTTAAGTGAAAGGGAGGGACAATGATGAGCTTCCCTGATTTCACTGCTGGATTAAATTAAGGTTGATGCCCCATGAAAAGAAATGTAAGAGGAGCTGCAAGACCAATAATATTTAAAGCACCATGCGACTAAGTCATCACCTGAGAAATAAAACAGCTCTGTGGACACCCGGTAGGTCTGCTCGCTGCAGCAGGACGACTCTGCAACTCGGCATAACAAAGGAGGAACAAAGTTATGGAATCAGCTTCCGTTTCCCTTTAAAAAGTCGAATTAACCTCTTAAGGTGAGGTTAAATTGGGTCTTTTAGAATACTTACAATTCTTATAAAAGTGGTATTGTGAGCGCAATGATCTGTCACCATGATTCTGTATGTTTAATATAAACGCGCCTGTTTTGCATAAAGTTATAAGACGAAGTGTTTGCATTCGAGGATCATCAACACCAGAAAACCTGAAAATCCTTCTCTCTCATTAGCCCTAAAATTACAAATCAATCCAAAAAGGGAGAATTTGCCTGGTCCTGTAACCTCCATGATGACATTAGTTTTAGCTTCAGGAAGAACTCCACATCAACCGAAGACACACAACCCTGACGTATCATCACCTTATGAAACCGCAATGCTGACGTCAGCAAAGATTTTAGTGTATTAACTCAGACACGGACACAAAACCATTATTCACGATTGGACGAATATATCAGTACACACCACTCCGACATTGGTTGTTTTGGTGATTTTTTTCATTTTATTTTGCTAATTTAATGGTCCGCCTCCGAAGAAAGACGAGCGAGGGCGGCTGCTCAGAGTCTCCTTCATTGAGAGGCAGTGGGGAGAAACTGAATAATTTCACATCTAACTCAGTGAATTAAGGGTTTATATCAACCAAACTGGAGTTGCTGATTGTTGGAACAGTGCAAAGACAAAGGCGGTGATCACACACACACCTGTGCAAATATATAATAAAACCAAAACCAAAACAATGACGTGAAAAAAGACAAAAAAAAAATAAACTGTTCACAAACCTGTCGGCTCACAGATATAATCACTATCATGATTTACTGGTAATATGACAAATACTTATTAGTGGAGCTTTAGGGGTAAAATATGAAACGCCGCTTTGATCTAAAGGGGCATAACAACAGCGCAGGACATCATAACAAGAACAAAACGTAATTTTCCTTCTTTCTTTGGGATGATTGACTTGTAAAATAAAAACAGGGAATCCTGGGAGGTGCAAAGCAAGATGGCTGAAGGTGACTCTAAGCCCAAGCTTATCGGGGGATTCGGTAAACAAGAGGCCTGGCAAGCGCAGTGTTCGGCTGTTGACAACCGGTGATGGTGACCAGGTGGGATATGTTATCCTAACAGTCTGGAACTCTTGTGAATTATTTGCTGATAGATATAAACAGCTGTTATTCTTGGTAATGGAAAGCAATTAGAAACATCTGCATACTTGGCTGTGAGCGATGCCTCCGAATGGCGGCCGCGGCTCCCAGGTGCCGCTGGGAAATAATTACATCATCGGGACGGGGGCCGGGGCTGAAGGGCTGCTACTGATCTGTGAAGAGCAAGGAGGAGAGCCCAAACACACACACACACACACACACACACACAGGCTTGTGACGACTTTCTGCTGATTGCATTTTAACCTCCAACCTTCCCTCTGACCCTTCCTTATTGTTTTTTTTAAATTTTGTTTATTCTTTATTATACAGTATCAGCCTGATAATGGCTCAACCTGTAACAAGGGGGGTCATGCTTTTTTACAGTGCAGCACCCCTCATAGTGGAAGAAGACCGGTGCATCATCTGGGACACCGCACGACGACACATCTGCACACTGACCCTCTTCCTACTGACTGGGAAGTGAAAAGAAAGCGCCCGCCTTCACCGCCCAGTGACCACGAGTGCCTCCAGGTTCACTTTCATTACTAAAAACATGGAAACCTACGTAGGAAGCATTTGCTGCTGATTACACAAGTGTTGAATGACGGCAAGCTGTGAGTGTTCGGGGTCCAACGCCATGTCTCTCGACCAAGTTATGACAAGATCAAGATCTGTTCGTGTAATCCAGAACTGGAGAATAGCAAAGTGAACCTGAAGCCAATTTAGACACCCCACAACTCCTCTGGGATCGGGTCTTTGGAAACCCCTGGTGTAATCTGACAGTCTGGTGGTATTAGAAAGACAAAAGACTGTGCGGGTGCATTATGCACGACACATTTGTAGTTAGACCCTTGATTTACCACAAATGTAATCTTAGTTTTAATCTGAGCATTTAACCCAATAGTAATCTTAACCTTCAGTTTATCCCAAACTTTAATGCTAATTTATAAAAGCAGAAAAATGTCTGTACATATGAAGTGCAGCAAAGATGATGGAGCATCTAAAGTGTTTGTGAGGTGAAAATATCCTCAAAAGACCATCGGATTCAAACATATTATTTAGTGAAGAGATGAAGTTAGACAGCGTTGGCACTGTCAACGGGACAGGTGCGACCTGACAAACCTGATCAACATTTCTCAACAGCAGAGAGCATCTGCAGCCACAGTAAATCCACACTTTAGTGTTTCAGCACATTCAACTGTAAAGATAGATACGACGACACATTCATTAAAAAGTTATAAATTTCAGCTGTAAAGAAGTGAGGAAGGATTCAAAATAAGCTCACTTTGTAAAACTGTCCTCTCACCAAATGTCTGAAACTCAAATTGCCTCTCACAGGCGAACAAGTACAAGAACACACTTATAAACACATACACCCACAGACGAAGACAGCAGACATTTGTTATGGTGATAATTAATTCTGTTTTCCAAGCAATATAAAAGATCTGTGTCTCTCTCGCTGGTGTTTTCTGAAGTATGAAACTCTTCAACCCTCATAGAGAACCTGAGCCAGAGACACAAAAGCTGCTAATAGTGTCCTTGGAGTGGCGTCTTTGTATTTTATTTGTCGTATTCTTTGTGCCTTTTATTAATTAATTAGTTGCAATTAAAAATGTTAGGAAGGACATGTAGGAATGGCTGGCTGAGAGTTTCATCCTCACCCAGAACAGGCTTCTTTTGGGCAGTAGAGAAGAGCAAAACAACATTTAAATCACACTTGTCTGTATATTGATAGTGATAAAAAGAAAAAAAAAAGTTTTCTTTGAAGAAATGTACAAAGTTTACAGCCATAAAGACAGTAGCGAGACTAGAGACAGTACAGACAGATGAATCAGTCACCCAGGGATGATGTTTCTCATGAAGTATTGATGTCTTGTCTCAGGCATCTTGCAGAGATATTGTAGGAACATAAACTTTGGCATTGTCCAACTCTAATGGTCTGACTGGTTACAGGGTTTGAAAAACGTAGCAGTGGGAATCACTTGTGCTGTGACAAGGACATGATCCCTCACCAGCTTCCCACCGACACAGCCAACAGTGTTCAGTGAGGCCAAAAGCAACACTAGCAGGAGTTAAACCCTGGAGCCGCAAAGCACAAAGTACATTTTCTCAAGTAAACCTTTACGTTACATTTACTGTTCACCAATGCATGGCTCAGTATCTTTGAGAACTGCAATCGTGTGACACATCTGTAATGAGCACCCAAATGATATGGGAAAGGTTGATGATATTGCAACAGTGGTCGATCTGTAACTGCAGGGAGGGCAGCTGGACTCTACTGTAACTGATCACAGGCACTGATCTCTGACAGGAAACAAAATGCAGAAAAAAGAAATACCCAATCAATGAATCTGTAATGATCTGTCCAAATACAAAACCCAGTTTGAGCTGTGCTGAACATATAATCATGACAACAAACCGTCTTAGACGTTATGTGTGGAAGCACTTTGAATTAGACACCATCCATCAATCCCAGCTGACATTGGGTGAGAGGCGGGGTCCACCCTGGACTAGACACCAGTCAATCACAAGGCTGACACATACAGACAACCATCCACTCTCACACTCACCAATTAACCTGACCTGCATGTCTCTGGACTGTGGGAGGAAGCCGGAGAACCCGGAGAGAACCAACGCAAACACAGGGAGAACATGTGAGGCCAGCAGGGGGTTCTGCAAGGCGACAGTGCTAATCATCCCACCCGCCCCAAATTTGACACCAGAGAGATGGAAATAAAATGGAAATACAGTAAGACTGTTTGCAGAATTTGTAAAATGCAACTTCCTTATAGTACTTTTACCGCAACAAGTCTGAAAACGTAAATTCTAAAACCTAGTTATGGATCAGGCCACATGGGTTGTGTTGGAATTAATTTAAAGGATTTCGATACGTTCAATCTTTACTTTGAGAAAAAAAAAGTTTGATAAAAGGACATCAAACCATCAGAAACTACATGTAGCTTTATGGTGGATCTAGAAATCTGGGAAACATTTTTCAGTACAAACGTGTCCTCGTTTTTCAGTGTTGTGTCTCTTGCCCATACTTTCACCGAGCTCTTTACTGGAAATGTTCTCTGTGATATTTGATACGCAGTCAGTCACGCCACGGTGTGTCTTCTTCTAATTGTGTTGTGTATGGACCCACTGACCTTCTGCCCCAGCCTCCGTCTCTCTCCAAACAATACTGCGGCTGTGAGACCCCCCGACTGTGCGATGCCTCTGAATTTACCCCTGGTAAAGCATGACTGTGACTCTCCACATACATCAATGCACGGGCCCCTACTGAGCGTGCTCATCAGCTGTAAATACCAACAGTCTGCGCTGCCGTGGTGAAATGAGCAGTCTGGGGGATTTGACCATGTTGCGAGGTGGCAGGTTGGGCCTGATGGTTAAAGAGAGCGTCCTGTCAGCAGAAGGTCACGGGCCTGATCCGCTCTGCGGGGAAAGAGTCCTGACTAGGTGTCTTTGAGCAACACACTGACCCCTGACGTGAGGCTAACAAGTCTTTGTGCACAGTGGCATCAGCTAAATGACTACATTTGCCTTAGATATTTAGTTTTGTATTGCACCAGTTACCCTGAAACCTCATTTGCAGGAGTTACAACAAAAACAGCAGGTGCAGCTAAACACATAATATTCTGTATATCTAATATCCAATTGCAAATATATTGTTGTGCTCTGCTGAAAAAAGTACAAATGCTCTTAGAAATGTAATCAAACAACAAGTCAGCATATCTAACTTGGCGCCGACACAGTTTTTAGAGGAAACTGATGTTACTCGATCACCAAGCGTTACAGTGAGCTGTTCCCATCATACAATACTGTGAGACGAGTGAACGGGTAAAGCAGATGGGCACTAATTGCTAAAGTACTCATCCACAAGCTCAGAGATGTTGTACAAATCCAGTTTATACACAAAGCCGGAAGTAGAAAATGTCCAGTCTTTTGGAAAAATATCGCTTTGATCAAGATCCTCGCAAAAACAACACAGCAAAAACAGACGGGCAAACCAAATCTCCTTTTGTGTTCAGCGGCGGACAGGAGATAGAAGCAGCTCCAACACAAAACATTATGTTTGTGCCTTTGTTTCGCCGGGGCCCGTAATCCCTCGGGCAACAAACAGAAAATATCCGTCAGGACGTATGAACCTCCGGGCCGTGAGGCGCGGCTGCTGTGGCCGGATATGTTGATGCCGACTGGCGTACCTGTCACGGAAAGCTGCAAGCGCAGTTCAAAAACGAGGTGGCTGGTGTCACATGGGTCTGCTGAGGGAGTCTTTGACGAATATGAGCACAGCAGCGCAGCGAGTCTGAATCCGTCAGCACTTCCTCGTCCTGGCTTGTTTCCCCCGACTTTTTCTGTGTTTAGGGTTGTTTTACATGAGGTCTAAATGTGTCCTACTCTGTTTGAGATCCTTTTGCTTCATTTCATTTGTCTCCACATTTGCTGATAATCTTGTTTCTATGAGCTTTTTTTGGTTTTGGTTTTGGTTAACAATGTGAGACTTTCTGCTCTGCCTGTTATCTTAGATTTTATGTTTATGTCAAAGATTAATTTACCAGAGAATTAGACAGCAAATGGAGAAACTAATAACTGGATTTAGGTTAAGTCATTATTATGCTTTCATCAGTAGGCCTTTGCAATGGCAACAGACTCAAACCTGTAAGTCCACTCCAGTTGGACACCATGTTATGCAATGCACCAGGGTTATTTTCACAACAGAGCCTTATTTTTTTAATGACCACTGTGACCAAAAAGCCATTTTTAGACATAACAAAACCTGTATTTCTACATAGATTGACAATTCCAACCCAGTGCAAAGCATAAAGTTACAATTGAGTGTTTTATATACACACACACTAACACTGTCTCTTTCCATTTTTTCATGCACTCATTTTCATTGTGCAAATGTGTGTTTGTTTCAGTCCAGCATCCCTACGAATGACAGCCATACTGGACGATTCTGACACCTCACAATTTACCCCGAGTGCCAACGGCGAGCGCCGGTGCAGGAAGTAGGGGGTTCTTTCTGTTGCCAAGTCATGGTGCTGGATGGCTGTGGAGCGTGTTTGAAGTCCATGTGGAAGACCTGAAGTCACCATCTTCCCCTAGTCATAACATTTGAATCATACATAACCATACTCTATTTGCCATAACTATGACCTTTCCCAACGTTAACTGGGCTGTTGTTGCCATGCACAGGCAGAAAAGAAAAGATTTTTTTAAAAGGAGGCACAGAACAAAAAAACTTTGTCATTGTACATAATTTTGGGTCCATATGTCCGTATCGGGTTGCATTGTTTAAGCATAAAACAGAAGCCTCCACTTGTGCGCTTTTATCCCCTATCAGTGACATTTCAGGTCAGCAGATGCACTGGTTAACATACAGTGAATTGCACTGCTGCATGCAGTGATGGGACATATAAAAGCCGGGTTAAACCTCTACAAATGGTACGGCACTACCCGTATCCTGGTGTTCGTACCGGTATGCCCTTTGTACAGGTTAAGCAGTCCACTCCTGCTGTAAAACCATTGTACATGGTGAATAATGTGATTCTGATATAACTCAGACTAGTACAGTCTGTTAATCTATTCATAGAGACCGTGGTGTCCTCGAGCCACAAGTCAAGTACATGATCAGATATACTTTTGTAAATGCTTTTCATTTAAACTGACCTGGTGGTCTGAGTCGATGAAAAACAATAATAATAATTGGTGTATGGAGGTACAGTACAGCACAGCGCAGTGGATGAAACCAAAGTCCTTCCCTCCTCCCAGATGGTCTGTTCAGCCTTTTAATAATGAAATCTGCTTTTGTGTTATTTAAAAAATTACAATAACCTTTCCGCTAATCCCCCGATTTACGACCTCGTACACCTGGATTTCTGTGCTGCACGTACGTCCGAAATCCCCCGGCTTTTGATAACATATTAGGATTATATCTCGGACATGGTTCTTTAATAAATAGTTTAGATAAGCATATCTGTTTAATTTTATCCACCCGCCCTCCCTGCATGCAGGATTACAGTGAAAGAGTTGGTTTTGTTAAGCGTGTGGACTGGAGTCTGCAGACAGAACATGCAAACATCTGTACAACAATTCATCAGAAAGAATTATGTATGGCAGACTGGAGGGCTCTAAGCTGTGTGTATTTCAACATCCCAGTGTCCTCAATGACTGAGGCAGATCATAAATAATGGAAGCAGAATTAATTGGTTTATGCTATGAGCATGTGTTATATATATTGATGGCATACCGTTGGTGTGCGGTTGCTCTGTGCTGGACCAGACATGTATACTGCAGCTTTCAATTTGATGGATGATCTCGATCTGGTGGCTGAATTTATAAAAGATTTAGATTTGGCTTCTATTAATGCGTACAAATAATGGGACAAAACAGACATGCATAATCAAATTGAAAATAGGACATAATCTTTTGGCTTTTGGAAAAGTAACAAAAACCACCAAAAAAAAATAAATAAATAAATTGTCAACAGAATTTACTTAAGAGGCCAAAAGTGGCCCCCCTCTCTCCAGGGTTAAGGGCCGTCCACAACAAGAACCATTACTATAAAGATAACGTTTCAAAAATCGTTCTAACTCAAGAGGATGGCGTCACACCACAACTCTAATGACAACGACAGCGACGGACGGTATCGTTTGGATCACTTTCAGCGATTTGATGAACCATAGAAACACTGACAGCCAATCAAAACCCACACGGATTTACAAGACATCACGTCCACTTCACCTTATTAAACGCTTACATACACACACCGTAATATAATATTCTGCTGCAAATTACACAGAAAAAAAAACTGGGGTCTGAAGTTTGTTTACAGAACTTTATCGTTCAGTGTGGACGCTCGTAACGTGATCGGTATGTTATCTTTATGGTTACAGTTCTGGGTGTTGACAGCCCTTTAGGCTAAGCCCCTTTCTAATGCTACAGCATACAATGATACTTCTGACAATAGTGTGCTTCCAACATTGTGGCAAGTTTCCTGTTTCAATATAATAATATTCCCCTGTGCACGAAGCCAACTTTAAGTGCAGGTCTTTGTTCTTCTTTTAGAGAAAATAAACCGTCCAGTTTTGTTTAATACTGACGCGATAGCCGATTCAACAGAACGTTCCACATCAACAGCAGCCATCTTGGTTGTTTACGGCGCTCCTCGCAGTCATCGTATCAAACCCGCCCCATATTAGATAAACGGTTGTGATTGGACCAATTCAAGGACAGGTGAAATCTGTCTGAACAGGAGGGGGGCAGAGCAGATTCGACTGGTTCCCAGGCGAAGCAAAAGCAGATTATATTTAAAGAACTGGCTATTACCTTATTTCTGTGTGTGTTTCAGCATCAGTGATACACAGCAGCAAAATGGCTATTTATTTATACGGACTTACGGATTAAATACATGGCACCACAGTGTTTCATGGTCAAACCGAAGAAGGAAAAAAAGTGTGACAGACCTTTAAATTATGCATGCTGCACTTGACCATGAGGTCTGAATTTTCTGGGCCAAACACCCGGCTCTCTGTGGGTTGTGACCCCCCCACCCCCTGCTTTGTTTTGTTACCTCGCGTGCTCGGGTAAATACCTCAGCACCTGCATGTTGCACCGATTTCACCCGGCCCCGGCAGATGGTCCTCACCCTTCACTGAACACACACTCCGGCACCTGAGACGCCGGGGAAATCCTTCCGTGCTCTTGCCACTCTGTCGGAGAGCGCATGCACGTATTACAAACACAGATGCAACGGCATGTGTGCAGGCATGCGCGTCACAAATGCAAATGACGTGTGAAGGGATATTTAAAAAAAATTAAGAGCTACTAAAATAAAATAAAAAAAGAACCACAAATATGCACAAAAGGTTTTGTTTGCAGTAAGTATAACATTTTTTTATTTTATCACTTAAATTAATTCTCCAACTAGATCAGTAAAATTGCCTAAGTGTTTTTTTTTTGGTTTTTTTTGCATGTTTTTTTGTGTCGTGATTTAGAGTTTTTACACCAGGCATTAATTTGATCCTGCTGTTTTTCACTAATCTTTTTCACTATCTTGGCCTGCGTTCACCTTCTGTGAACCATTACTCTTTGCCCGACTGTATGTTTTTCAGTCCAATAATTGAAGTGTTGTCGACTTAGATACAATAATGACATTTTGTTTTAATATGCCTGAATGGTGCCCTGTGATTGTGTTTAATATTTTTCTCTAAAAACTATAATAATAAAAAAAGGATTTCTAAAAATTAACTTTTATCAGAAATCTTTTCCTTAGTTTTACAAATTTACAAGTAAGTATCTTTTACTTTTATTTATTTTCTCTTTATAACTCTGATCTAACCAGTTTGTCTTTCTCTATTATTTTAGGATGTTACAGTTTATTCTGTGTTAGACGTTCATTTTTTTTTCTTATCACATTATGTAACATCATTATAGAACATTGTATAAATAAAATGATTATTATTACTCACTGGGTAAAAGCAAATATTACACATAATTCACTCTGGGTTCTGAAACCAGAGAAGTTAAATACCACACACACACACACACACACACACACACAGCCAGCAGCTCAGCTCCAGAGATGCAGGCTGTGGTTTCCCCCTCACAAAGAATCACACAGTAAACAAGCAGCTGCCCTCAGATTCGTTGTGATGAGGAGGAGCTGTTCCTTCCTTGAGCTTAATGTGAAAATATGCCCCTCAACCCCATGACCGCGTGCCTGGACGAACGCGACCGCAGGCACGACATACAGACAAATAAACGCCTTATGGCGACTGTTGTTGCGCTCCTCGCTGATTTAATTAAAGAAGCCTTCTGTGCTAGCAGTGCTGCACAAAGGAACGTTAATGATGGAATTAATGGCTGCTGTTTCCCACGCTGAGCGCCGCACCGGCCGCACGGCGTCCGAGAAGTGTCCCTGAGCTGAATCACAGGCCGGGATCAGCCTCTTCACATGGACACAGACTTCACTTTTCATATCCGCACTGTCAAAGTGAGCAGCGGAAACTGCCTTTAGTTTTTAGCGTTAATTAAAATCTCCCCCACCCTAATGTGATGCGTCGCTTCAACCAGAGTCAGACTGTTGAGACGTCATCTGAGGTTTGATCATCATGTCGCAGCTTTAAGATTTATTCAGCTGTGCAACCCACTGTGAGGTGTTTAAAAAGTGGGGGGGGGGAATAGCACATCATTAATCACAGATGAACCAACATGCAAGAGCAACAAGGAACCACTTTCATAATAACCAATACCTGAAATGTGTCAGTCCTGGTTCCAAAGGGATCTGGAGAGTTTGAGTATCTGTGTCTTTTATACCTGTATGTAAAACAGTTACGTTTCCAATCTGTCTCCAAAGTTCAACTAATCGGCTGCTTCACGTGCAGCTCGGCTGACGGTTACCCGTAACAACCTTTTCTGTAACTCTGTAGAAGTGTAATTCCAGATTTAGTCAGAACGAGATCATTCTTCACACTCAGAACAAGTTACCCTGAATCTCTTTATGAAATGTAAATTCATGCCACTTAAATAGTGCTACATAAAGATCATCATAAGTCTAACTAAACAACACCACACCATTGGTCATCTGTTACTGCCATTCAAAATGACCCATATGAGCGTTTTCACACCAGAATCTTCTATTATATTGCACATAAAAGGCTGATTCTGTCTACTTCTACATTTGGTCTTTCACAACGATCATTTCAGCTCAGTTTGACAAGTCTATTGTTGAATCAAATCTTGAGGAATCGTTTCTTTTGTAAGTGAAGTACAATCATACTGTGGCATGCAATCTGCCCAATGTCACCTTCATGCTTATATAGAACATGTTTTGATCTAAGATACACACAGAAATTGCATTTACAAGTGAACTGAAAGAAGCTGATATGTATTAATAACAGTTTCAACATTTTTTTTGTCACTTTGTGATAAGATGCGTTTTAACAACTACGATAAAAGAATTAAAGACTGGTTTTGATGAAGATTTCTGGTTTTTGCACACAAAAAAAGCAAACGTAAAAACCTGACCAGCCACACTCTAAATTCACCTATAGTATATTTAATGGGTAAATCGTGGTGATTTCCCAACATGAATACATCATTAGAGGAAATTTCTTCCAAATTGACACTGCAGTTAACAATGCAGCCGTTTCCCCTCTAATCGTGAGGGCATTTACCCTTGGCCTGTCTGAGATATTTACACACAAAGTGCTGCACAACTTCACTACAGTACAGGTATCATTTTTGTTCAACCTTTCAGGACATTAATGAAACTTCCCACAATGTTTATTCAAGAACTTAAATGAATCAGAAGCCGTAAATCCCGGACACAGTCAAGGAACCGGGCGATAAATCAGTGAAAGAAAAGCTAATGTGGCCTTCCACTTCAAAGTTTAATCTGCACGCAAAGAATCACTCTCTCCTCGCAGACGACAGAGTTAAAGATACTTTGAGGTCCAGACCTTCACTCCTGTCCCACATCAATCACACCTGGGCGTTTTTCATTTCCTGGCTGTAGATCTCTCCGCTGCTCCAGATATTAAGGGACAAGTTCTTTTTTGACATTATCGTCACACTTCCCAAAGCAGCTGTTTGGTGCGCAGCGCTGCAGAGTTACAGAGAGTACAGTTCAACTGTTTCATGACCTGTAGGTGGTATATAACTTCTGCTATAAATGCTAAATGGAGCTTTGTTGAGGGATCTTATCTCTCCAAACAGTCTGCATGTTATACATTTGGCTCATATATTATATATTTAAAAACATACATACATGTTGCTTTGGCACTTCTTGGCTCTGTGGCAAACTTTCTGCAGGTTAAACCGATCTTCTGTGAACTTGTTTCACCTCATTGTTGTTAATCTACAGTTAAATGTCCCTAACCGAACCGGTACAGCTGGTTTAAACTGAATGTTAACATACTGTAGCGTCTCTCCACATGACGTCCAACCAACCAGTTGGTTTTCTGGGGTCAATTTTTTGAGCTGCTTTGCAAAATGTCTGTGCTTAGCGTCGGCTTTAAAGTTAGAACAGAGAGAAACCGCAGGGGTTTGAAAATGTTGACTTCAAACTGCGAGTTTTAGTCTAAAGGACGAGATTAACTTCCTGCTGTTCTTGTATCCTGAAGAAACTGTAGAACACAACTTAGTTGATACAGATCCATCAAAATATAGTCTGATAGGCCCCGATACCGATCGGCTCAGGGCATCTCAGTTTTAACATAAAGCTCCTTCCTCATGCAGCTTTAAACACTGCTCTGCTTACAGCATATAGCTTTAGTATTATGCATTTATGACAATACACTAGTATTCTCATATTCTGACGGAACCTTATTTATTTTCAAGGTAAAACTATGTTAAATCCAGAAGGAATAAGAAAATAAGCATATTTTTTATCTTTTATCTCTCATCTGTCTGTAGTTTTCCTCTTTGTTCACAGTTTCATATTTTTTGTGGTTAATGTATATTTCTATAAGCTCCCTCTTTATCTCACTAGCACAGATTCTGGTTTTCTACACTTCTTTTCTCCTTGGTTCCCCTTTAAATTCAATATTAAAACATGATCTAAATTGACTGTTGACCTTCTGTCATTTGAAAAGTCTTAAATCTGCTCTGTGTAATATTTATCCAATGTGGTATTTAGATCGGATTATCTGGTTCAACGTGCTTCAAATCATGATGATTCTTTTTTTGTTTGGAAGGTGCAGACACTGCAGTGATGGAAGTCGAGAAAAAACACACGTTGTCATACTTTATCCAACCTGACATCTCACTATAGTGAGTCATATGGTGTCTGGAAAAGCACATGTTGGATTTCCA
The DNA here is from genome assembly GCA_031216445.1 of Lateolabrax maculatus. NCBI lineage: Eukaryota > Metazoa > Chordata > Actinopteri > Acropomatiformes > Lateolabracidae > Lateolabrax > Lateolabrax maculatus. The sequence continues at coordinate 1,567,192 of CM062217.1, read as the reverse complement.
TGACAGGATATTTGGTCAGCGGGGTGCTGTGACTAAAGAGGCTGTCCTATATGTTTATCAGACCTGTCAAAATGTCCCATGGCAATGCAATGAACCCTTAAACCTAAAAAGGTATAAAATAGTTATAACTGTTTGCGTAGCATTTTTTAAAAGCCGAATTAGAAAAACACACTAAAACATTTAAAATATTCCATTAAATCAAAAATATCAACTGTGAGACTCCTGTTCAGAAAATGTAATTTGGGTTCTAAAATTATGTTTCCTCCAACAATGTACAGGAGTTTCTAACTTGGAGCAGAGCAGCTTTGGAAAGCTGGGGGTAGTTGCTGTTTGAAACATCTTGTATTAGTGGACAGTTTCCAGCAGATTCGGTTACGGAGCAGCTGACAAAGACCTCTTCATGTCTGAAGAACACTCCGCCATGATGAATCAACCTTTTTTATTAGCACCACTTTGCTTCCCCAGTCAAATGAAATGCATCACATTTTCATTCATAGTTTAAATAAGACACGATCAGCTGTTTTTTTACTCACCGATCCCTTTTCTGATGTTTCTGCCCCCGGCTGCATTAAAGATCTTTAACCCCCGAACTGATAACCTTTATGAATCACACTCGTGGTCTGTCTGAGGCTCTGGCTGCTACATCTGTTTCCTCCTTTAATGCACCTATTAAAACTTGGTTTTACAGACTCGCCTTTTATGTAATGACCTTTGTTTGACAGATTTGTTTTGTATTGACTTCCCTTTTAATGACTCTGCCCCGTTTATAATTTTCCCATTGTTGATTTTATGTTTTTGAATAATTACAGCCATCCTTTTCCTTATTCTTATTATTTCGAATTGTTTACTGCAAACTGGCTACAGATGGGAGCCGGGACACCGAGTGAAAACAAACGATAGCACGACAAGCGTTAGATTAGTGGATAATATCTCAAACTCCATGTTAATTTCACACTAACATTTTGTGTTGCCTGACACATGAGTCAGAGACAGTTTCGGATGCTGCTAAGTGAAAGTTTCTTGTGCAGTCCATGCTTTTTGCATATTTGTCTGCATCCTAAGATTAACCAAAGACATCTGATCCCCTTGATGATGATGATAATGATGATGATGCAGTTTGGGGGCCAGTAGATTAAAACCCAGAGCTATTGACCCATAACCAAAGTGATGTTTGAGCTCATAATCTTTTCATCTCGTGGTAAGTGAAACCCGCTTTGATGGATTTTGACCATCAGCAGACAATAGGGAGGATCATTTTAACATGGCTCCATGCTGAGCAGGTGGGGGGGGATACCAGCAGAGCACGGGGGAAGTGTGTGGGGGGGTGGGGCAGCAGAAGAGACCAATATTCACCAAATTGTATCCATGAGTCTTGGCTTGTTTTTATGCACTGAAGTATTGCCCATACTTCCATCACCACAACAAACTGAAAAGTCGCATCTCATTTCAAATCTTCTCCAAAAAAATTTAAAAAGCGAGCGCAGAGAAGCATCTTCACCATCCTCTCGGGCTTTTCCCATTGTGTCTGGCAACGCGATTGTTCCGATACAGCGATGCAGAAAGGAGGATGCACTTGGGATCCAGGCAATTTCATTACACCGAGTCAAGCTGTTTCAGTTCAGGATCCAGGCCTTTGTGCCGGTTGCCCAGCACTGAGAACTGGAAGCATGGCACAAACAACATTATGTGTTATAGCAACTTCGCACCGGGCCTTGTGATATGTCCATCTGCCGTGACTAGTGTTGCAGATCGCGCTGATGTCCCTGCCTCCCTGCCTGTGTTCCCTCGCCTCCTCTCACTGAAGCTCTCCAGGTTGCACGACCGCTCAGCCATAGTCGCCCTCAGTGCAAACTACTTTTGTATTGAAAAAAAAAGAAGATTTTTCTCAGTGCGGTTATGCTTTTGTGTGGATGTAGAAGTTTTCACTGGCAAGGTTTACCCTCCAGTGTGCTTTATGGCTGCATCCTAGCATGATAATATCAGTAATTACAACTTATTCTGCAGTACACATTGTGTCCAACCTGCACAGAGTTCAATCTAATGTACGTGTGCAGAATAGGACGTGTAGGTACCAGAAGGCCGACCGTTCGGTGCAGGCTTGTTTTGTTCTCGTTTAGCTGTCAGACATTTGACAGAGGCTTTCTTCAGAATTAAGGCAAAATCAGATTTGTCTCTCAAATCAGATCTTTAAGACATACCGTCGGCACTGTTATTTGCAGGTGATCGGATCAGATTTGTGTGTTCAAACATCACCAGCCTATCTGCTGAGGTAACAACATCCAAATGTGGCTTGGATTGGTTTGCCAAAAAATGCATTCCATGTGATTTTTTGCTGTCCAGACTCTTTAAATCAATCTGGATATGACAAAAAATGGATTGTGTTTAGGTTATCATGTTTCACTTGGGTTTAAATGAAGATGAAGATATCCAGAAAAACGTGTGCTTCAAGATTTGATTCCGACTTCCAAGAAAAATATTTATGGCGTTGTAAAATGCACAGAAGAAAATGTCTACACAGATATCGCTGCATGATCCAAAATGCAACCACCACAATGCAGTGACTTCCCAAAATCAAGCCAACGATAATCTGTCCCGCCTCTCAAGCAGCTCGTCACCTTCCAACTACACTTTGACCTCATTCCATGCTGTGTCCAAGATTACAACACCAGAGACCACACAGAGCATATTGACGCACTTTACAAGAGGTGGTTTACAGATGCCTGATCCTTAACCCCACCCCCCCCAAAAAACGAGGGGACGCTTAATTCATATCGTGCATTTATCAGACAGCATTGTTTTGGGATGAAGGGGAGGCGGGTTGCCGCCAGCGAGCGCCCGGGGTCGGGCTGCAGCGCTTTACAGGCTAAGCTCAAACTGAGACATATTGAGACACATTTTCATCTTGTGGATTATTCTTGGGGAGGGATGGACAGACGTTCGTGGGCAGATGATATTTTGACATATAAATAAACAAACACATGTCATCAAGTGTAATGGGGGTGGAGGGGTGGGGGATGGTAGGGAGGAGGGGGCTGTTCCTGAAGAGCCTCTAGCTATCTGCAGAAAGCTGATTATGCTAAAGTAGGAGATTCAATGAGACAAGTTTATGTCTGTATTAATCAGTGAATAATATGAATCTCTCAGACGCAGCCTCTGGTCTCTGATCATCAGATCAGGTGGATCTCAGAGGGAGAGAGTTATCTACACTGTGGTGGCACACGGTAGGCGATGTTCTGGCTGACTGCATACAGCAGTGTTACGGCGTCACTGTTGGTGCTGTTTTACAGTTTAAGCGATGTGTTCGGTCCACGCAGCCCCAGCCACTGTGAAATCAGTCATGCATCGATACTTCACACAATCCTCCTATTAATATGACAAAGCCGAACCAAATTAGTACAGCGTGAAGTCCTCAGTGTTATCGGAACTTTTCTTGTACCCTCTGATAACTGAAATGAGAGTCGTAATCTGCAAATAATTCCTTTTGGGGGGAGATGGAGACAAAGAGCAGCAATAATGACGTAAATCATGCAGAAGAAAGACTTAAATGGTGGCCGTATCTGTGTCATTTCACCACTAATTAGTCCCTACAAGTCACAGTGCCATGAAAGTAGAACAAAATTGACTATTTTTAGCGGATTGCTGCGTTCATCAGTCCAACAATTTAGTGCAATTCACGTGTACTACTGTCAGTTATTAGCTCCAGTGCTTTATTATAGAGAGAACTGACAATTTAGTGAATTTTACTGAAATTTTCTTATTCATAAAATAAGAAAATAATAATAAAAAAAGGTTAAAAATCAACTCACTGTAATAGGTTTGGAAAAATGTAGTAACTGCTCATGTTAGGTAATATTCAACAATAATGAGTCGTGCAAATATATTACAGCTGTACTATATATATAAAAACAGCACAATGTTATTTTACCCTCCCACATGTTTGTCCTCTGCAGCAGGATGGTGGATTTGTTGTGGCAGAATGTGAATTGTGGAAATCTCTTGTTTATTTTAATCTTTTAGCCTTTGCAAAGTTCTGATTTTAGTGATGCTTGATTTCAATGCATAAAAGCACAAATATGGTATGAAGCGCATCACTGCCTGGCGGAAAAGACCATAATTATGTACGCACATGACTGGACTTTATTGGCATTGTCGAGCAGGACAGGTGCAACCCCATAAGCCATAACAAGCCAATCTACATTTCACAGCATCAAAGAGCGTCTCAGCCCCGAATAATGTGTTGGCTTGTTTTCCACTGCACAAACTGAACAAACATCATACCTGTAATATCATACATTATGTAAATTGTTTCACTCAACATAACTGCCGCGCTCGACATATTGCTCAAGTGTTCCTGGAGCACCAAAGCTTTAACACCAAAGAGGGTTGTTTAAAAAAAGAAAAGCCCTGAACATCTGGATGGATTACTGCCAGAGAATGATTTAACAGACTATTGTTTCTACTTTTTATCTACTGCACTTACACGGATGAAGAAAAGCCTGGCACATGCAAAAGAAAATTTTTTATAAGCATGTATTAAGTCATGATATAGATTTTTATGCATTATTATGTTTTATTATTACTAATTTTCTTTCTTTAAAGAAAAAATGATATTGTTAAAAGGCCAAATCTAGAGGATTGTGCAGCCTTTGTGGAGATATGTGCTGGTTCAGCACTTTTTAAATGTTGGATTTAATTAGCTGCAGTAAATCACTGGTCTGTTCTTTGAAAACCAGTTTCTAAAGACGCTGAAGATACAGGGACAGCAGAGACCTGATGGCAGTTCTACTCACTGATAGTGCTCTGTAGATATCAGATTCCTGAATATCCCTTTAATACACCAGAAGTCAAAGTGACTGAAGGAGGTACTTCTTCATCTTGTTATAAGAGCAGCAGCAGGTACCCCCCCCACTCTAATGTATCTCCAATGTCATCAATGGATGAAGCTCATTTCTGCTTTATGTTGGAGTGAGAGGAGAGAGGCACATTTCATTCGCTGCTGTAATGACATAAACATCAATCTGTCTGAACTGCTGCTTAAATGACTGTGTAACCTTTACAGCACTGTTAAAGAAAGATGTATAATTTCTGCATTAAAAAAAAAAAAGAAAAAGAAAGGGAGAGAGAGAAGCCGAGGTAATAAAAAGAGGAGTCTGGCTGATGCACTTTCACTTTACTGGACTTGCAGTCTTTTTTATGCCCAGTCAAAAAGTCGCGCCCTGAGAGTCACTTTGTAAAAGACTCACTGATATTTTCCGCTTTTAACATGCACATTAAGATATTCACTGAATTTTAACAGATTTAAAAATTGCTGGGAACAACAACAGATTGAGAGCCATAAAAAGTAGAATAAAGCATTTATTACCCACTGACATTCCCCACATAATGGAAATATTTTACAGTGCCTCCCATTTATGGACCTCTATCCACTATAAATTATATTATGCAAGAAACATCATCATGACTGGTGGCATTAACTACCTTATATTAAAAAGGTTTCCAGAGGGAAGGATTGACTTGCTATATGTAGCCTGGAACAAAATTCAATCTGCCGCCATGTTTAATGTCACATTTTTTATTATCTTGCAAGCATATGTTGGAATGGCTACAGATGATGAAGCTGGCTGCTGGGCAAAGTGATCGTCAGGGCTGGTTTTTTCCATTTTTTTTTTAAAAAGCTCTCTTAATAACAGGATCCGGCAAATTGTTTGTGACCTTTGTCAAGGTTTTGTTGGAAACACAGAGGCCAGCAGCAGCCACTGTGCTGGCCTGCGGCATGTGTGAATATGCAAAGCTCCCCTGGTTTTTGTTTTTTTATTTCATGCAAGGTTTCAACATGAAAACGTGAAATTGTTTGGAAACCTTTTGCCTCGCAGGGCCTTCATGGAGAGAAGCCTCATAGAGCTGAGCTCTGCAAGAATGTTTGACGCCGCTTCCTTAGTTGAGCATATGCCACATTCTGTTTTAGGGAGGCCGTTGTTTGTGCGGTGGCCTTTTTTCACAGGGCTGCAGCTCTGGCCGTGGGGAGGAAGGGCTGGTCAGGGACAGCAGCTGTCCGGCCCTCTGTGAGCATTATGACATGCATGACCCGGCCAAAAACACAAGGTAAGCAAAAAATAACACACACCACAACAATGCTGCTCTCTTCTTGTTACTGTATGAGCATCACGGGTCCGTGTCTCGTGAAAAAAAAAAAAAAAAACCTCTGTGTCATTCATGGTTGTTACACTAGAGCTGACACGGCAGGAGGAACATGTGGGTCAGAGGGGTCAAAGACAAATGTATAAGCAGTTAAACACACAACAGCCAGGAGGGGAAGAGGCTTAATGGAGAGATCAAGAGAAAAGGCAGCAGCTCATAGAGGGAGGAAGGAGCGAGGAGGAGGAGGAACGGGGGGGCAGGTGGTAGGCGTGGGCAGGGGTATGCTGGTGCATCTGCCTGCGGCGATGGTATTGACAGACATATTTCCCACAGCTCCGTGTCACGGCGGGATCATCGCACATGATTACGGGGGGGATCAGCATGATCGGCTGTCGCTGATTTCGCTGACATCTGTCGGTGAGGTGATACAAGCTGCGACAAGGATCGCCCCAGACGTCAAATCTTGAGCGGCTCCTTGTAATCTGAGCTACGGTGACAAAAGCGTAACCGTGCGACGTTTTGCCTCCAGAATGAAAGGAGAACGAACTTCTCCATCTGCCTGCACCAGTCTGCACACTGGTCCCAACGACTAGGAAAAGCCTCCTTTCTCCAGCAGCACTTTGGCATAGATGCTTCTGCAAATCATGTTCAGACCTCGGCACTGGTTGCATCTGTATTTCATTATATTTTTATGTGGAGGACAAACTGGCTACAGATTCTAAATGTTTCATACATTTACACTTCTTGACTCAGCAAAGTTAAACATTTGTGACACATTGACATTAAAATGTAATTTTTGATCATGGAATTAACTTTAAATAGTTAAAAGAAACTGAAATGAGTGAGCATGAAACCTTTCTAGCTTTACAAACATGATTACATGAAAGATTCATGTCAGAATCTTCTAATCCCCAAAAGTACCACAAACTAATGGTTGAGCAGGAAATTATTGGACCTAGAAGAAGTTTAGTCTGCTCATAAGTTTTCAACCGCATTTCATGATCTTCATCAGCAGAAGGAGTTTGCTCAAGTTGAATGAAGATGGCTCAGTTATCTCTCTCTCTCTCTCTCTCTCTCTCACACACAGACACACACCATCATCTAATGACAACTGAGCAAACCACTGATGAAGACCACAAGATCAGCTGAAAGCTCCGGAAAAACAAAGCAACTTTAGTGATCCCAGTTTTTGTTGTTCTTTTGTTTAGTTTTTTGGGGGCACAAATTAACAGTTTTAAGTCGACTGCATCAAAGAAAACTTTTCAGTTGGCAGAATCACGTGTTAAAAACTGATTTACAGGATTATTTTCCTTGTGTCTGTGAACAGCAGCAACACATCGTCTGCAGAAACACTCGACCAGTGAAACAGCGAAAGCAATTTACACATAATCCACTGATTGAGCGTCCTTTACTAAAAGCAATACAGTATCTGTCCAGCTTCAAAAGATGGATTATTTATCCCTGGTAAGTAATTGCACAGTTCATAACAATGAGATTCGGATTAAGGAATTCATTACGGGTCTGAAGCGGAGCACAGCTTGTATACAATTACCTTTAAGTCCGGCCCGAGAGATAAGAATCATTTCCTCAATATGGAACGCTGGGACCGATTTGATGTGAACCTCATCACAGCTGAGGGACAGAAAATTATCTCTCAGCTAAATCCTTTCATTTCATCTCGGAGATTCGAGGGAAATTCTTAAACATATGGCTTAAATTGCTGGTAGTGGCTGGGTAGCGAGTCATCTGGGGCAAAAGCCTGAGCCCTTTCTCATCCTGCGAGTCCAGCTCTATCTTTGATTAAATGTCAGACTTTCGTTGTCACATATGCTGGAAGAAAATTTCCCTCCCCCCCCCCCCCGCCTCAGAGGTTCCTTATTGGGCCTTTCCAAGAAAGAGAGATCTAAAGTGCTCCCTGACCACGATGGAGACATCAGACATAATGCTGCCATTCTTGTAATGAATCACCTTGGGGAGCAATTGACTGAAAAGCTTGAAAAATATGCTGTTGTGCATTGAAAGACATGATTTCCCTTTTTCACCTGGCTGTAACAAACATCTTTGTGCACAGATAAGGACTGTTGCTGGGACTTTTAATGTCCCGTGATTGTCTCACTTCAGTTCCAGAAGCTTTTTCATCCTGACAAGGAAAAAGAAAAAAAAAAGTTGGATGGAAAACTTGTGGAACGAAACATTTGAAGGTCCAGTTTCAACCTACAGATCTGGCTTTCAAACATCAATGCATTGCCTTATTTCTGGTTTGGGGATCAAAAAGATAAAATAAAAGTGTAATAAAGTAATGCAGCATTTGTAGAGAAATAGTTGAAAGGTTATTAAGACTGACCACAATCTGTGGTGTCTAATCCAGCTGTCTAGAAGGAGCATGATTACAAATGAATCTCTCCATCCCGTTAGAACAAATAATGAATAAAGATTTAATCGGCATACATGGTTTAACAACAAAGAGCTCAACTGCAAGAAAAAAATGTCACCACTGACAATATTCCTTTATAAGAGAAATATATTTATAGGATTCAAGGAAATTGTGAATAAATACATATTTAAAACGTGTACAGTAATTAATAGTTGTTAAAGATGCAGATTTTTCACTGAAGTATCCGTTCGGTGAGGAATCCAAAGCTAGCTGTGGACCTGAAGGCTTGTTTATTGCGTATATGACCAGTCATTTACATGAATAATGTCAACCCCCCCCCACCACCACCAGAAGTGTTTATGACAGATTAGAGGCCAGCATCCAACTGCATTTTCATTCCAGTTATTTTTGTTTTAATGCATGTGTGAATCAATTAATTCTGTCATAAAAGGCCACCATAAACTGTGTGCAGAAGTTAATGAGTCCGGCATTACCACATCATTACACCAGCTGGCATAACGGAGCATGTGTTGTTTGTCATAATATATGCTGCCACGCTTAACAGTCATAAATTGTTTGGATTGGTAAATTTTGTTTTTTGTTGGATGACAAAGACAAAAGGCTGGTGCTCAGATTACCACACTAACAGCAGGTGCGTACTTACATGTGTACATGCAGGTGAGTTTAAAGCTGATGGGATTTATCAGGACGATTTTCACAGATCCAGAAGAAGCTAATAAGCATGTCAGGATTCTGTATACAGAACTTGAGTATTTGTGGAGGTACTGACAAGCCTTAAATCCCTCGTTTATCACCAAGGGCTTTTTGAAGATGCACTACCTTATTATTTTAATAGCGCTCAACAGCATCTCCAACGTACTACTTCGAAACTTAACATAGTTCACAGCTTTGTTTCGAAACAATAGTGAGCTGAATGAGTCCATTTTTCCTACAAATACAATTTCAATTAGTTTTCAGGGAACTTTCTGAGGTTCCATCTTGGTGTTTTTTTTTAACCACTTGCATTCTCACTTAAGCCGACAATAAACTACTGTCAATTCTTTCAAATTGTAGTCCTTTATATTCACTCCAAGATGACAGTAAATACGTAGATGTTTATATCAAGACTGTTGTGTGTCTCTCATTATGGATATAAATGAATAGCTTAATTTCAGCTCGCTGTAAAACATCAAGCAATATGTGTTCTTATTAAATGTTAACAGTGACTCTGAAGTCAAATTGTCTCTCGTATTGATGAACCCACTGATTATTATCACCCGACCTTTTTCTCCAGCTGCACATAGACTGTGCGGTTGAGTCTAATGGCTCTCAGACGCTCCATGTAAAAACTCCAGACAGAGAAGTTAACTGTACGTTAACTGGCCAACACCCAACAGCAGTCAGAGTGAATGAATGGCGGGTGAGGAAAAATGAGAATCAAGCCACAAACAAGCCAGATATTTTTCTCAGGAGATGCTGGAGACCAAATAAATCAACAAGTAGTGATTACTGGACTTATTATAGCCAATGTAATTTTTTTTGTCCCTTAGTGGTAAAATGTTTTTCAGTGTCACCTGTATTTAGAAAGGCATTATTCTAGCATGACTGTAAGACTGGACATAAGGAGGACATGCCCTGTATAAATGCATCCTAACTGGATGTTCCAGCACACTAACAGTTTCACTGTGTGCTCAGTCACCCTCCCACAGTAAAGGCAGGTTAAAAATGCATCACAGTGAGTTCCACTCATGCAGCACATGCTTCGTTCAGTCACAAGCCGTACAAAATGCGCCTCCATCCATCCTCTCATAAGCAGTCTGCAGCACAGCGATGGGGAGGAGCCCGGCCTGTCTCAAGGTCACCGGGCCCTTCACCACTGTGGCATGATGGGTAGCTTCTGCCCGTGCCAGCCAGCCGGCCAGGAACTGCCCGGGTTCGCGTGGCCGGCATTACCTTGACTGAAAGGAGGGAGGAAGGCACCGGCGCCCCCCTGCCGCTCGGTAACTGGTACCAAATGGTGCCTCCCCTCTGGGGTCCTGACCTGCGAGCAGGCAGAGTCCCAGGACGCCTCAGAGCCGATCTGGAGGATGGGCAGACAGCTGTCTTCTGTCAGTGGGCCCGCGGACCTCCAAGATCATCTTTCTCTGCACACACACAGTCATTTAGCAGGAGACGTGGTCTAAAAACCAGGTGTACAGGACTGTACAATATTAGCACTGATATTTTAGGTTACATTCACACTGAAACTATAAATATTCCAGCTGTGATGTTTCTCCCTCACGTGTGATACAGATCTGATGTGATCTAATCTACTGTAACTGACAAAAGCTTGGATGGAGTCTATTTGTAATGCAGAATTAATTATCTTGATTGGAATTGAGCAGGAAGCTCTACTGTACACTAAACAGGGCTGTGATGGGATTTAAGATGCTTTAAAATGATGCATATGCACAGAAACCACTCTATTTCCCCAGCATAGACTTGTATTTATAAAAGAAGAACGTGTGTTAGGAATCTGTGCACGTCACACATACTTATTGCGTTAGGACGTCTGCTAGGGGAGCTGTGATTTGCTGAAATTAGAGTTCTTCTTGGCTGATCTTTTCTTCTGGAAATTGGTGGAGCAGACATAGGTAGCCTATTCACATGCAAACAATTGATTAAGAGCGTGTTTACATCCATCTCAGTGGGAGAGGAAATCAGGCTCGTACACATGCTGCGTACATGCAGCTCCATAAACTCAATGAATATTCTGATGGATAATGTGCATATTCCTGCATTTATTTAGTTTTAGTCTTTAATCTACATTACGGGGTTTTATGCATCTGGTCTCAGGAGTACAATATTAAATAATGAACCAGGAAATGAATAAAAAAAATAAAAAAATGATCCATTATTACATAGTCAAAGATCAAGCAAATTGTTTCTGTACAAGAGCATGTATGCTCAGTTGACTTTCCCTGGATAAGCAAAGGTTAAAAACGTAATAATCATACTGAGCTCTCTGAGTCAATCTCTGGAATCTCTTTAAATCTGTACAGTGAATATGAAAAGCCTCAGTGAAACAACAATAAATTCTCTTTTAATTCTCTCGGGGCAAGTCTCAGATCTTTTAAAAGAAATGAAGAGGGAACACCGAAGACATAAAACAGCCTCACTTCCTGTTGTGCAGCCTCTGAAGCCAGTGAGGCTCTGAGGAACAATGTTATATGGATCTTGATGGGGAGAAGCTGCATAATTAATTTGTATATTCTAGCATGACAGATGTTTGATTTTGGCCGTAAAAGTAATTAATAAGAGAGTGGAGGGAGAGGCAGATTGCTGGAAGATTATTTATGAAGACTCCTCACCGAGCATGTTGGGGGTGGGGGGGGTGAGAGGCTGTGTGTGTGTGTGTGTGTGTGTGTGTGTGTGTCAGCCCTTGCCCCAACATCACCTGCTCCCATGGCTGTCCCAGCTGTTGGCCTCGCTGCTTCCACTGTCGTCTCCAAACATTTGTTTTAATGTCCCTCTATGCCAAAAGGTAACCACTGAAATGACTAACATAAATAAATAAACCTGCGTTTTCCTTGAAATTTCTTATCATTAGAGCTTGAGGACTTTATAGTGACAGTGGAAAAGAATTAGCAACAAATGTAAGACACACTCTTCTGATTGTTCCAAAGGGAAACCCAGCACCTGCTCAGACTTGGAAGGAGATGAGCGATTCAGACAGATGTTGACATCTGCTTCACACAGAGGTAGAAGGGAAATATTTGTCTAGGTAGGAGCAGCGCACAGGTACATGTGTGATAAGTTGTCTTCTCTGTTTAGGCGTGTGATAACACCTTTGGGGTGCATTCCAATACTCATACTACCATACTATTTAGTATGCCAGAAAAATATTTAATATGTCCCAGTATAGACTATAGTATGTCAGTCACCAGGATGTCCTGCTGCATCTTTCACATTTTGCAGTATCCAAGCCAGAAGGCTTTTCCTGGATATTCTGACCCACAAACCTCTGCAGAAGAAACGTCAGCTTTTTTTTAAAAAAGGAAACTATAGCCACATATAAATGTATAAATTTCAGTAGCAACCCATTCGGTGGATGTCGAGATGTTTCACTGCTGGCGCGACCCAGCGTAAGTCAAACGTGGAGCCAGGCTGCACAACTTCGGTGAAAAGGTATTCCTGGGTTTACAGAAAGGCAGACTGAGGGGGAGAAAGAAAATAATTAGATACGGCCAAGTGTTTTGCAACAGCAGGGATGGACAATTTATGCCTCAATCTAGGCACAAACTTCCGCTTTTCTTTTTTCCCCCCTTTTTATTACAGAGCTGTACGGCTTCAGAAGATAATAATGAACTGTAATGGATGCCAAACAGTGAGGACAGGGAGTGAATGTAATTTTCTCAATGAGGGCATAAATCTCACACGGAGGCTGTTACTGGAAAGTCTTGTGGATATTCAAATCTGCTGCTTTGATGGAAGCAGTCACAGTACATCACAGGCATTGTAACACGACAGAAGGTTAGCACAGGTGATCTGCCACAATGGGATCCTGTTCATTGCCGGTCTGGATGCTCTGTGGAGTATTATTAGTCAGCAATGATTTAAAAAACAAAGCTTTGATAGTAGTGCACAGGAAGGGGGCGATTTAATCAAGCCCCCTCCTTCTTGCTGTAATACATATACGTTGTTGTGACAACAATAGGGTCTTGTTTCATTTAGCTGTGAAGTCTATGGGCTTACATTAATTCAGACCGTCGCTGGAGCCGTGGATTATGGGAATTAAACATTATCTGAATAAGAATAGAGATGGAGAGGAAGGCATGCATGGACAGCTATGGAGAGATTAAGGTCTGACTGATCTCTCTGTTAAGGCTTAGAGCTGCAGCGTGATGAGACCCTCTGGTGAACAGCTTTCTGTACCGGCTTCTGCAGGTGGTTCACTGGAAGCTGCACCTGTAGTAGTACACTGTATACAGTGCAACGCACCGAGGCCAGTGATCTTGGGTGACCTCTCACGGGGCTCTTGAATCCCAGTGTGAGAACCTGGTTTAGTCTGATGCGTCTGCATTTTATAATCCCTGAATTGCAAAAGACGAGTGAGTGAGTGATGACCTGGTAATTGATTTAAACTCTGGGAAGTACTATGTGCGCACTAAAAAAGTAAAAACGCTTTAGTCAAGTAAAATATCGCTTCAAATGCTTGTTTGACCTCCTCTAAGTTGTCAAATTAAATGTCCTTGATAGTAAATGGGTGAGAGTGCAGAACGGACAGGTAAGGAAAAGAGACTGTGCACATAATTGTACAGATGTGTCTGATTAATGGGTAATGTATTTGAAATTAATTACAGAGCAATAAATTAGCGCTCTAACACAAGACAAAGTGAATTGAATCTCTTTTTTGAAGGATAAATAGAGAGATGAAATATAATGAAGAAAGAAGGAAAGTGATCATAAAGAAATACATTTGCATACTAATTAAACCAGCGTAATAATCTTCCCAGTATTCTTCAAAGGAGTGTACTCAATAGAAGTCATTTCCATAACTTACTGAATTATTGTCCTACAGTACTGTGGGGAACTTCAACTGGGTTGCTTTTCTCATCGTTTTAAAAACTTTCTTGCTACTAAACTTGAGCGTCTTTCATTGTAATTCCCGGCACACCCTCAACACAGGGTTAAATGTCCTTTCAATCTGTTAATTGCAAGACTTTATAATTCAAAAGGAAGGGATCCAAGACCTGCTATAAATCAAACAACTACTCGCAGGGTTTTAATGAATTCCTCCCCGTGACATTGCAGGTAGTATCATCTAACCTGAAGCTTCAACAGTATTCAGCTTGTTGGAGTGACCCACACTCGCACGGATCACCCACAAACTCAGGAGTCTGTTGTTCTGCAGCACAACGGGAGTTTTAAAAAGAGTTCACTGAAATATTACAGTTATGCAGCAGGTGCTAACCTACATGCAGCACTGCCCCGTCCCTTCAGAGCAGAGGAAACATATGGCCGACAGTTCCCTAAACACAACCTGTCGCCTCCAAAAGGCTCTGCAGCAGACAGGGAATATTCACCTGCAGGGACCCTGAAGCTCACCTGATCAAAGGATGCAAAGGAAGACAACAATACTGTGATAATTCATACAGGACTTAGTGTCGCTTTGTCAGCGAGACAAAGAAATTCATTTCACACAGTTTGACAAGAGAAAGTGACAATCTTTTGTTTTGTTTGTATTTTACATGTTGGTTTTCCATCCTGTACTGCATGTTGTTAACATAATATACAATGTGTACATACTGCTGTTCTATCCCTGCTCACAAACAGGCCTGAACTCATCACTCTCTGTGCACCACAGCACACAGCTGGACGCTACACGCTCATACTTTGCTGCAGGGCCATGAACCAGATTCACCAAATAACACTGAATCTCTTCCCAACCTGGATTCACTCTCATCTCAGTTTCAATAAATAAATTATCTGAATCCTGAGAACAGCTGCAACTGTCAAGCGGGTGAGTGTGAGGCAGCAGAGGTGCACCTACATTAGCTTACTGGGATGGCCAGACAGGAGTAGTTTTGAGTCCACAGGATAGCAGGCCGGGAAAAGTGCAGGTAGGCAGGTACAGATAGGGTCCAGGTCCAGGTTCAGGTCCAGGTCCAGGTTCAGGTCCAGGTCCAGGTTCAGGTCCAGGTTCAGGTCCAGGTTCAGGTTCAGGTCCAGGTAACAGATAACAGATAACAGAGGCTTGAACACAGTGACATAAAGAAACACTGACAGTAAGGCAGTGAGGGTAGAGAGGCAGGTGGAAGTAGAGGCAGGGTGATCTGGGAATGAAACACAGGTGAACCTGTGGGGGGGTGGTCAGGTGACAGAGGAGGGAGTGGCTGGATGTGGGAGTGAGGTGACTGGGACAGGAGAAACAAGGGAGGGAATGGCAATGAAAAGAGCCGACAACCAACGGCTGAGCAGACTCTCCAACTAATCAGCCCAAAGCCCAGTCCAGTTATTTAAAGGGTCATACTGTAACGTACTCTATGTCCTACGTTTCAACAATGTCAGAAGCATCAAAAAGGTTTTAATCAAAAACTCACTCTCTCCCCACGGTGTAGTATTCTGACAGGTAGTGTCCAGGGAATGAATGCACTTTATTTTCTCCTATAACGTGAAACGACACCAGGACTGCACCGAACTGTGACTGCTGCCAATTTAAAATATGAATGTAAATATTTCAGCAACAAGCAGCTTCCTGTCTCATTTGTTCCAATTAATTCAGGGATATTAATTATGTTTTGAGCAGTCGTAGTACACGGTGAATCTACAGCTCGAGTGTTTTAAACAACAAATATTAAAGCTTTCATGACCCAGATGTAGGTTTAATCACCATTACGTTATTGCGACTGGACAATTATTTGTATGAAAATTCCAATTCCTGCTTTAATAACAGGAACAGGAAGTGACTGAGAGTGTACTGCAGTGAGAGTAGGAGGGTCGGACATCATGTGGTGGTTGTGTGTGTGCGTGCATGAACAGATGTGTGGCTTTATAAGATATACAGTAAGTTGGCCTGCTCTTCCTCTCTCTTCCATCCACACTAGCAGTGAACGTGGATGCACTGACGCACGAAAACTTTCACTAGTTGAGATTAAATAAATCCTTCTGTTAATTTTCTGGCCGTCTGTCCCTCATCTGCAGTCGCCAGGAGCGGCAGTGTGCCCCTCCATCCCGGCGGGGTAAACCTCTCAGAAGCAATATGTAATTAAACTCAGAGAGCATATTCTTTAATCCTAAAGGCTATTATAGATTTATGGTCAGTGCATTGTCTGAGCTCCACAATGGCTTTTCCTCACTGCACTCTTGTGGATACGGTGAGCCCATATATGTTCTTAAATGGGTAGATAAAGGTTTTGTAACCCTTTTAAATCTGGCTTCGTAATGGGAGTGCTACAGTGGCTTACTGCCCTCGTGGGGTAATACGTTGGCTTTTGTATTTGGCCCGGGATGGATAGAAAAGCTTTGAAAGGATAGAGGAATCTGTAATTATAATGCATCGACCATCATCAATGACATATTTCTGAACCCATTTCCAGTCACATTAGAAACAAACGGAGCTGTACATGTGAAATTGTAATTATGGTGTATTCATTTTAGCTCTCAGGGATTAAAGTATTGAGTATGTTTAATTGTAAGTGTTCTACATTTTAGAACAGTGGAGCCCTGATTAAGAGTGACCTATCCCCACGACAGGATGCTTTGAAATGCTATTAATACTTAACTTAATTGCTACTTTTATTTGCAATATTTTGACTCAATCTTCATTCTCTGGCTCTGAGGGGAATCACTGATGTAATGTTTCCCTTGTGTCCTAATAAGCATTGGTGGAACACTTTATTTCTCTCTTATATTTGCTCCACAGTCTATTTTCATTCAGTTTATTTGGCCGGGTCATCATTTATTAAAAAAAGTATCTTAAAACAGAGTTTTGTCTCTCAGCTTTAGCATGATCTAATAACTTTATATTTATTCCTCCTCTATTTCTCTACTCCCTTCTGTAAAACATAAAGTGCTATATAAATAAAGTTTTCTTACTTCATCATTCAACAGCACAAAGTTGCCAAACATGTGTTACATGAAACCTCCACAGAGAAAAGGACCGAGGAGAAGATTTGAACCGAAGACCTCCTGACTGTGAGGCTACAATACTAACCACGTAGCCACTATAAAACCATATAGCATCTATAAAATTCATAATTAACCATTTTTTCTTTAGTGATACGAGAACGCCTGGTTTACAGCCAAGGTCAAGACTGTCCTCTGCAGAAAAGTGACAGAATTTGGTTGTTGTTAAACTCAACACTAACTTTTACCAAGTAATTTTAGTTTCCGACATCTACATTGATGTTAAAGGCGCCAAAAATAAATGTTCTTGTCTTTGTGTTGAGTGCAGCCCTCTAGTCTGAATATCAGTGGTCGAACTACGAGGCAGCAGATGGTGGTTTTGGGTTTTGATTCTTGTTGCAAATATCATAAAAAATCCTTTAAGTTTTTGCCAAGGATTTGACTTGGATTTGTTTTGTCTGCTACCTTTCTGTAAAGTCTTGTTGGGATGAACATTTAAAAGGAAACTCTGTCCAATAAATAAGCCACTTGCGAGTTCACACAACTGTTATTTTCAAGCTCTAGTTCTCTTGCAACAGTGAGCTGTAACAGATCAAATTCAAAAATGCAACACAGGTAACTTTTCCTCTGTGAATTTGATAAAAGAAAGATACCAGGTGGGTTCACACCCTTTATGGCCACAAACAAGTAGGGACTTTGTGTCTTTTCCTTCGTCCTTCTCTGTCACACACAACTGAAAATCATCAGGCCCCGGTGCCTCAATGATAATGTATTCTTTCTTATTTGACTTTTTAATGGGCTTTCACCTAATTATCATCACATGGTTCCTCAGATGTGTGCTGGAGAGGGAACTCAGGAGTCGGGGAACAAAAGGAGGTCAGATTTGGAAGTGTTGGCACATGGCCTGATCCGCTCCGGTACCCCCCTCTGCCCACTTTTGCGTGATGATAAATTTTCCCCTTGAACATGATGTCAATATGTTGATGTGCCTTCCTTTATTAAGATACCATCCAACTGATAACAAGTCCTGCTGTGTGTTACCAACATAAATAATTAGAACAGAGACCAAGGAACGGCAGGTGGCTTTTGGCACAAAGAAATAATCATACTTGATGTGGAAAATAAAGTAAAAGGACCCATCTGTTCACGGCGGGGGGAGGTGAAAAAACACGTTAACATATTGTCAGTAACATTATGAAATACACAGTTAATAATTTAGTCATGGCACATGGCTCTGGACACTTGTTTGAAATAATGTAACAGAAGTGAGCCAGGGCCCGCTTCAAGGCTTCAAATTAACCGCAGATCTGCGCACTCATGACTTGTCCATCGGCCATTTTGTCACACGCTCTGCCAATTAGTTACCCAAAGGGTTGATGAAGAAAGAGGTAGCAGAGCCTTGTAATGCTGGAATAACCATTCTGATATAAGATCAGACAAGAAGCAGCAGCAGGAGGGAACATTTGAACCCTGAATTCTCTGTCTGTCCAACACTTCGATTCAACCCACAAGATCTCAATTATCTCCAAGAGCAAAGGGTATGACCTGCAATTTACTCAATTTAGCAAAGATTTACTTTCAGTTCTCATGATGTCACATTGTTTAAAAGCTGCAGATGCATATATCAATATATCAATCCATTCACCCATATTTATACTGACTTATTCTATGCAGGGTCTCAAGGGGCTGGAGGCTATCCCAGCACTCACTGGGCAACAAACAACAAAATATATGGTTTAAAAAATCATATTATACTGGGATCTGGGGAAAATACATGTAATCATGATCTCCCTACCTTTGACTGAGGCCGGAGACTTTCTAACAAGAAATACTTCAAACAGAGGCACTATCTGGGGACCCTGGAAGCACCCTTCAGTAATCCATCCATGCTAAGAGACTGAAATTTATAGTAGAAGATTCAAATTAGAAAAATGAAGAGGCTGTGTAGGATGGCCACTTGAGCCAATCAAAGTTCAAGAGGCCTCCTGTCAAGAGCTTCTTCACTGTTATGAGGAAGCACTGGCACATTAAGGCCACCGCAGGCGCCTGCATTGATATAATTTTCTCATATTCTGTTGTGTATCAACAGGTTCATCTGTGGAGGGCCTTCTGCAAATGAGATTTATTTACTTGCTTGTTTGAGATGATCAGTTTAATGTGTACTGGTGTGTGGGATCATCCTCGGTATATAAATGAGATGATTAAGGCCGCAGGGCTTCCCCGCTCGGGGAGTTGAACAGCCGCCTCCAAACACAGCGGCGCCTCCACTATGAGACCAAACTTCAACGCACATCGTGTGCTCATCAGCTGGTGTCTTCTCACAGATTTTTCACTGTGAGTCTGCATAAAGACACAGTCTTCAGTTGGAGGACACTGCAGTCTGCGTGGGTATAATCCACTCCTCAGGATTCATGAATGTGTCTCTGCAGTGCGGCCCATTTATCCTCAGTGTAAATGTATATGGTTAAACAGGAAGTGACTTAACTAACTTTAACCAACAGCAATTTGCTTCTTTGTATAAGAAATACTTACAAACTCTGGGCTGATGCAGAGTCTCACAAGCTTTTCTGGTCTCTGATCCCACAATGACCTCAGCAAATAAGCAGCTCCAAATTGATTATGAAGAACTTAAGCTTATTTCTGACCTATTTCATTCATATTTAGTCAGAACATTTCAAACCACTCCAAGTGACTCCTGTGGGATCTGAACCCCAACACCACCAGTTGTTTCCTATATAAGCATGCACACTGGTGGTGTCCTGACACACATTAATGCAGGCCGGTAATTGGTGCACTTGAAAATTGAATTAAAACCCTTTTAAAACTGTTAGTTATGAGCCTGGAATAAAAGCTGACTTCCTGACTTCCATGAAGTTTAGAGGACACTGGTTTTGAAGATATAATGTTTTTAGAGGTTACATATCTTTATAGAAATCATTTGGTTTATCTGTACCTGATCGTTTTAGAGACATACCACTGATGAACCTCTAAACCCCCATTCAATGCCTTTAAACCTATACGCTTTAAGATAAAACTATAGTGTCTGTGTGAGACTGATTCATTCATTATTACTTCTAATGGCTGAAAGAAACAAAAGCCTTTTAAACCTCAAACAGACAAAAGTAGCTCCACAAGCTTTCAGTGAGAAGTGCTGTAGGACTTGTATAATAGCTACATATCTAACATGAACGTTGTTATTCTCATCAAACTCCCCTTAATTCATTATTTTAACTCCTCTTTAACAATACATTCAACTCAAGGCTCTTTCCAATCTTGTTTCAATTAAGGGTGACATGAGTTCAGACAAGATGCTGAGGTGCAACAGCAGCAAAGGGGGAAAAAAACAGCCGCACATCTTCCCTAAAATGGCTGCTCCTGTATCCCTCGCAGGGAAACATTATTCCTAATAAAACTCTTTAATAAATACTTCAGGTCCTTGGAGAGTTCCTTGAACCTGAAAGGAAACACAGTCTATACCCAGGAGCAAAGAAGGCCATTACAGCTTGTAGTGGAAGATTTAATAGGTGTCATAATTTATCATGTAAACCGAAAAGTGTTTCTTAATTAAGTGCGCGCGTTAATGAATTTTTTAATTTGATCCCTGTAAGTACTTTGCCATGCTAATTGCAATATTCCACACATTAGTTATCGGCTATTGCCCTTGGCTATTTGCTGTCGTGAGGAAGGGAGCCCCTTTTCCCCTCAGCTTAAGTTCATTAACAGAGTCTGAGCCTCCAGCCCAAACTACAGAGGCAGTATTGTGAGTGTGCAAATATATACATGTACTTGGGTCTTAGGTTCTGGAAATTTTGAGACTATTGGACCAAACATCCAAATAATTAGAAACGGCAGCCTCGCTTCAGGTGTTGAACTAGCAAATTTAAGCATGTAGCAGTGCAACCGTTGATCAAAAGCAGCACTGTGTTCTCATTAAAGGTACCGCTCTGGAGTGGTTTGGGCTTCTCAGAAGTTTTTCTGTCAGCCTCGGTGACTACTCTTCTGTCGGGCCGATCCTGTTTTCCCTCTACATGCTCCCCTCAGGGTCCATTTTCAGAAAATACAGCATTTCGTTCCACTGTTACGCAGATGACACGCAAATTTAACTGCCTTTGAAACGGAAAGATGCAAATTCTTTAAAACCATTGTTGGACTGTCTCACTAACATCAAAGCTTGGATGGCCTTAAACTTTTTAAACTATAACAAGAGTAAAACTGAAGTCTTGATATTTGGACCCAGTGGTGCCTGTGATGCCCCTCATATGAACCTGGGTTCCCCGGAGCCACATTTAAAACTCTGCCTGTGACAATGGACAATGATTTTAAATTGTCAAATCTAGCTTTTTCTATCTGAGTCCTTTTTACTATTACATGTTTTTATCTCGACCCGACTTGACTTCTGTGATGCCCTTTATGTTGGTGTTAGCCAGGCTTTCCTCTCATGCTTTAAGTTAGTCCAAAATACAGCAGCTTGTCTTTTAACAGGAACACATTTCAGGCACATTTCCCTCATACTGGCCTCCCTTCACTTGCTTCATGTACGTTTCAGGATTTATTTTGAGATTTTATTGTTGGCCTACAAATCATTAAAGGTGCTAGCTCCAACCTGAGGTCACTCCACAGGGGAGATGCACTTCTGCCGTTATAGTCCAAAAACTCTGGAAGGGGTTTCCTCTGCATGTTAGGCTGACCTGTACACTGCCTGATTTTATTCCTTGGCTTTTTAACTCAGTATGAGAGTTGCATTCCTCTTTCTCATGGTCTTATTGCTTTTATTATTTACCTGTGCTTTTGTCTCTTTAACTGGTCTTGTGTTTTTATTGTGTTTTATGGTTCCTGTTATTCTTTCATTGTACAGCACTTTAGTCAGATGTTTTTAAATGTGCTTTATAAATACATTTGGACTGGATTGGTCAAAAAACAGAAATTGGTCAGTGTTATCTGTTTTAGTTTTTTCACATTGGATTTTACTGATGAAAATGTTTTTTGTGTTGATAAAGTCCAATCAGTTGTACTTCTTTTAGTAGTTTGAGCATCTGTTAGCTCATAACACCACATCCGTACCTCAGACTGAAATTGTACATGAGAGTAATCACTGAGTGAGCTATTTAAAATGACTAATGCGAGCCGGGCTCAGTCTTGATGACTGCCTTTGTATCGCTATCTCGCTATCACTGGTGGCAGGCTCATATTGTTCGGTGCAATTAATCTGTTTGAGAAACATAATAATGGAGTTGCCAACTGCTGCCCGCGCTAGTATTTTATTAATCAACTGCAATTAGGCGGTGTCGCCATGTCCTTAGGATGACTTTTCATTCACTTGCAAGGGAAAACAGTGCGCCAGCACAACAGTGCACTCAGTGAGAAATACTGTTCGCTGCCACAGAGATCACAGATGGGCTCAGACAGACATAAAGTAGCAACAATGTGGGGAAATTATCCTCAGCCACTAACCAAATGCTAGAGCATTTTGGCTCTGCTGCTAGGTTTGTCTACTTTATCAGTGCCACTTTGAGGCTGAACAACACTCTCAAACTCCAGTTGGCTGCTGGATTTTAGAAAGTTTACCAGTTTGTGGATCAAATAGCTTCACATTCCTCTCTGCAGTTTCACAGTTCACAACAGTTTATATACATGAACGGACTGGTGAATGCAATGATTCTGATTTTGTTCAGCACACTGTTGGGCCTATATTAAACACAGTGTTCATACTGAACATACACATCCTACACCAAACGAGAAGCAAATTATTTACGTGGCGCAACTACATACAAAGTCAATGATACAAAGTCAAAGAGGCAAATAGATGCAAGTTGAACATTTTTCAAATTAACTGAAAAATCTAATTAGAAAATGGAGGATAAACTTATTTTAGTCATCTGTGGGCCCCCGGAGCTCTATAATACCTCTCTATACGCATACAGAGACCAGGGGATTAAAGGAGAGGGCTCGGAGAATCAGCGGGGAAGTTAAACTACCTGGTAACTTTTGAAAATATGTGTCTGTTACTTGATTCCAGCTATCGGTTGTACTTTACTATGAACCAAGTTAGAACAACCGTTAGCACAGCTGGCTTTCCTGACATACTTGTTCGCTTTATTTGTGTTAGTCACGCGAGAAACTCAAATTAATTTCTTTAGTTAGGGACATTTTGCACTTGAAATATAGTGACAGTCACTTCCAAGGCTCTGAGTTAGGGGCCCGTCTGTGCCTGGTACTGTAAGCCTCGAGGTCACGTAAATATACATGGTCACTAGCACGTTTAATATTGCTTTCAGTAAAACTGAACTTAAAAGTGTTTTCTAATGATGCAGAGTTTGTGTTTATCTACAGTGATTTTGAGAACGGGCAACCCACGTTTTTAAATAAAGTTTCTTCTTTTTCGGGCTCCCATAGAAAACAATGAACAATGAATGTAAAAGTTATTCAAACTAAACATGAATTTAAGTGAATTATTCGATGCTGCACGCTGACCTTCCGAGTGACCCTACTTCCGATGCTCTGCACAGTGCTGCAGTGAGTTTCTCCTCCCTTCACCCTCTTGCAGTACAGTCACGGTTAAGATGGATTCGCTAAGCCCTTTAATTTAGCCAAAGCCAAAGGAACACAAGGCCATTAACACAAATTTTATCCGCAGACCCCACCCCCTTTGTGCCATGACATTCAAGCTTAATGGAGAACTCAGCAAAGGCAAACGCTTTCCCATAAATGTTTCATGAAGTAATTCCACCCATATGAAGAAACTCAGAAAAAAATCTGTTGACATTATCCCGCCGATGTTGTCGGAGCATCTGCACAGGAAATGTATTTAATATTCACAGGCCGTCTTACACTCTGACATTAGCCGAGGAAGATAATCCCTCAAAGATTAAATTAAATGTAGGCTGGAGTGTTTAGTGCTGCTATTGTTTTCATTAGTGCAAAAAGGAATTGTACTCGCTGCGTATGATATTAAATCGTGCTGCTGGGCGAGCACTTGACATCCATACTCCCCCACCCCCCTGATAACACATAATGTCATCCAGGGTCCATAATCTCCAAGCAGCAGGTTAGCATTATAGTTTTTAACTACACTTAGTGGTTACTAAATATGCATTTGTGGTATTAAAATAAATCTCCTGTTGAGATAAAAGCAGAAGGTGCACTACACTCCCTGGCTGCTTCGAGCCATTTGTTCATCTTCACTTTGGAGAGGTGAAGGGGGGGGGGCTGATATTGGATTGTGAGGATGATAATAATGCAACATTTTACTATTTACTCAAGTAATCAGATGTTCTCTGTTGCAAGGGCTTTTTGGGGAAATGTCAACAGGTTGCAGGAAAGCAACATCTGCGAATGTTGATTAATTATGGTTTGACAGATGTTACTGAATGTCTGCAGAGTCTGGGATTTGAGAAAACAGTAGAAAGCCTCGTCCAATCCTGTTATCCACACCGAACAAATGGAGTTATAAATGGACATCAAGCACAACTTTGTTTCGCCCTCCGTAGCAGTGAGACTTCTCTTAGATTTCTGTGCACAGTTTACATATCCATTATTTCATTCAATATGCAGGATTTAATTAAACACCATCGTTCTTTATGAAAAATAAGTGTTATTACAGCAGCAAGTAGCCAGAAGAAACCAGAAATAGCTAAGAAAGCAGCAAAAAGATGTTATATAAACCATACATATACAACTATATATAAGGCTGTGTATATCTTTCTTATTAATTAATTCATATTAATTAAAATGTGATTTCAGCAAACACAGGATGTGCCAAAAGAGTATTCCCAGTAAACAAATGAGAAGGTTTTAGAAATGATAGAATTGTGCTACAAAATTATAATTATACTGCAGACTGTTGGCTTATTTGACAATGTAAAGGAGGAGAAAGTACAGTGCACTGCAGTGTGAAGTTGCAGGTCATTTGAGTGTAAAACTTCATGAACATTTCCCCATCTCTGGTTTTCATGCTAATTTTAAAGATCATGAAGGAGAAAACTCATTTTTGAGTTCATAAGTGTCTCTCCTAACCAAAAGGCTCCCTAAAGACTTTCTAAAAAAGCCACAAAAAAACAATGACTGAAGTGAATTTGCACTATAAAAACCGACCACAAATCATGTCCTTTCCTTCTTCCTGAAGATGCTCACTGACGGGTATCTTCTGGGGACACAGAGCGTCTTGACTGACATCTGTGAGAAAGCTCAAGGTGCTGCACCGCAGGCCGGTTTCAAGGTGACGAGCACACACAGCTTTGATAGTTTGTCTTTAAGTCGTCCTGCTGCTGAATGTAGAAGGAGGCACAGTGATCCCAGCAGGTCGCATGGAGGTGACTACAATCACATTTCATAAAAGCAAACTTTCTATTTACTGGTTTCGTTGTTTACTTTGTTTATTTGTTTCTGTATGTCATACTGCTGTTCTGAGGTTTAATCATTTAAGATGCAAGAAGCACTTTATAAGTTAACAACACATTTGTCTCACAATGTGTTGACATGTTGTCACTGCTCTGTTTAGTTACATTTTTTAATATTGTTAGTTTAATATCTCTGAGTGGAGATGCAACTGCAATCTTGACAATAAAGGTTTCTTGGATCTACGTGTATCTGGATGATGTTAAAATCAATCCTGTATAGTATTGACCAATCTCAGAACCCATCAGCTAATAGGGCCGATATTTCAGGGCTTCTGGTGTAGCCAGTAAATATCCGGTTAATAGATATCTGGGCCAAGACTTTTTTAGCCTATTTTCCCTGATATAAATGGGGTGGACACAATAATGGAAACATCTTTCAGTATAACGCAGTACAGTTCAACAGCAAACTGCAGCCTCCAAGATGACAAGACAGGTTCAACAAAATCTGAACATTAAAACGGTCATGAAGGGAGGATTTATTGCAGTATTAGACTGCATTAGTTAAAATCATGATCAATTGTTATTGTAACAGGTGCAGATTTAAATTTTGTACCAAACTCCTGTGGCCCCTCGTGTTTCAGTCACATTTTAAACTCACCGTGCCTTTTTTTCTCATGATAAACCTTGTAGGGGACGCTCACTTTGGGTTGGTGGACCGGTGCTGGGTAGTCCACCCCTGCACCAGGGTCGGCCCCCGCCACCTCAGGATCCCTGACACGGAGGGCCGGCCCCCTCCGTCAACCTGGTGTGGCTGATCAAGCTGTTCCAACAACTGGAAGACATCACAAGTTAAACACTCATTATTTTAATTTGATGCTAATCATGTGTTAATGAGACCAATCCTCGCAATGATTCAGGTAATTTGCTTAATGGCTCCAGTCCAGATTACAGCAATCAGTCACGTTTGATAAGACGTCTGTTGAGGGGCAGGGGGGAAAACTCTGTGGAGGAGAGGAGGACAGGGAACAGGTGAAGGCCAGCAGGCCTCCAGGAGAGGGAGGACATGCTAGTTCACCAACCCTCTCACCTCTGAGTCGGTAATGTCTCGCCTCTGGTGTGTGTGTGTGTGTGGCAAGACGATGATTAGGTTCACAAACTTAGGTATCAAATGCAAAATTACACAACAAGAGAACTGAAGCAGGCAAACAAAGGGAAAGACCAAAAACAAATATGACACAAAGATTACTTTCTATTAATGCTGGGTCATGGATACCTTGATGGCAAATCAAAGTAACCACGTTGATCTTACCTGTCACAATAAAACACAAGAGGCGCCCACTTCTTTACCTGGTGTACTATCTTACGTGCAGCCTGATGCTCAAATGAATGTGTAAAATAAAATAATCTAAAAACCCTCAACGAGTTTTGGTAAATTGAAGTTAATCAAAGTTTCTCAAGCTGGATGCTGAACATCTTCCTTCAGTGGCACAAGTCATCAGATGAAATCTAACAGTCCCACGTTTACTAATATTAATTACTATT
The DNA here is from genome assembly GCA_031216445.1 of Lateolabrax maculatus. NCBI lineage: Eukaryota > Metazoa > Chordata > Actinopteri > Acropomatiformes > Lateolabracidae > Lateolabrax > Lateolabrax maculatus. The sequence continues at coordinate 1,540,195 of CM062217.1, read as the reverse complement.
GATGTCCATCAACTGCCCCGACTGTGCATCACCAAAACCATTCTGTACACTCGATTTCTATAGAAACTCCATTAAAATCACTGGGTTTATCTGTTTCACACACATATTTTGTGGATTGTTAGTGTAATATTCTGAAGGTAAATTGATCCATTGTTTTATTTCCATATCTTGTTGTCAATGCTGTTGAGGTACATCATTGAGTCACTTTCACATTTTATATCGTGCCTCTTTTTACCCAAATGTGAAAAACCCATTGAGACACATTTAATTCCATTCATACATAGTCATGGCCATCAACAAGTCAGTAAAAAAAGGTTTGTTTTAGGAATGTTTGTGTTTAAGTTCAGTTAAATTAAGATAATTTAGGTGTAACTGTAAATATGAGCTCAAATTTCAAATTGCAGTTTCATTTAAAAGTGATTAAAGCTTCAGAAGTTTGTATGTTCGGGAGTGTGTTTGTTTGATTGACAGTGCTCTCAGCCAATGACAGTCTGTGTCTATGGCTTGCTCAACGCGCCTCAGCTCCACCACATTTTTCTTTATTGTTTATTTTTGATGCACTTTTGTTCCAGAAAGAGGTTGCTATTCTTTCATAGGTCCACACAAAAAATACAAAAAATCAATGGCAACTTAAATTCACAGTCAAAAGGCAGAACCAACCAAACACAATCATCAGAAAATAGTACAATATATATTTTTAAAAGGTAAATAATATGAACTTCAGATTAAACCAAAAACAAATTGTCCAAATAAACTACAACAAAAGAAAATGATTAAGAAATAATTCTATAAAAGTCCCAAACAGCACTGCTGAGATGGAAGTGAGGTGTGAAATCAGACAATAGTAAAAATAAATAAACCCCAGGCCTCTGAGAATTACAGATGGACCCCCGGTGGGAAGACACATTGTCGGGGGATCAGTCCATCCTGAGAGGAGGCGTGAAGGAGTGCGCTCCCCCCCCGACTCGGATCAAGCAGGGGATGCTACGCCCCTGACAAATGGCTACAGCATAATGACCTGTGAGTGCTAACAAATATAAATCGCTTTCTCTTGCATTTTTACTGTCGTCAAAACAAATGCTCATTAGCCTTTTATGAGGGATTGTGTGAATAATAAATAGATCCTAATTACCCCCTATCACAAATGCAAATGTGTGAATTAAAAGCACGGCAGTAAAACAATAGAGCTTCTGTCCCCGGCCTAATATTATATGTAAAGTTACTGAGTTATTGAGCAATTAATGGTTTAAATACATTTTTGTGGCTAGTTGCTTTACTTAACATGATTGTATCCACTGATTGATCTTTAATCCGTCCTGTTCCCGCTCAATTATAACCAGTTTCTATTAAAATTATTATAAAATTATCAGCATTTCTGCTGATTATTAAAGCATTTTCTGTTGCTCTGACCTTTGACCTCCAGAGGATTAATGTAATAATTGTTAATGTTTTCAGTTTTGCGATGCATTTAGATCATCAGCCTAAACACGTATTCATTTAAAAACAAATGTGGTGTATGATATTTGGACTCCTACACATCAACCACAGCTATCTGCACATTGTTCACCGAACAAACAAATGAACAAACGGCAGTAGACAGCATTATTATGGAAGAAGCTTTAAAACAATGGCACTTAGTCAAACCGCCATCACCGTTCACATTTCTACAGTATGAAGCGCATTTGTCACCTAAATCAGAGGATAACCTATATTTTACACACTAATCTGAGCTAAAGCATGTCAGATGCCTATACAGGGGCCCCGATCCATTGTTCAGGCTGAGGGCTTATCCATGTTTCACAAGCTGAGTGACAATGGACTTATGAGTCAGCCCAGTTGGCCTCTTCAGCTTCTGACCGCAGACTCACCAGGTTCTTTTCAAACGCAGTTAAAGCTGGAGCGCAGAACTTGTGTCTCCCCCTGCAGGCAGGGAGAGTAATCACACAATCACTACCGGAGAATGTCGAGTGATGGACTCGGCAGACGAGGTAATTATTTTTATTTATCTATATTATTTTGCCAGAGATGTTGCCGATGTCCCGCCATACTGCCGATGCGCCGGCGCGGGAATGTTGCCAGGGACACTAGATTTAAAAACTCAGGTATACTGCGAAATACAGAAAGATTTACCTGCTGATGAACACACATGCAATACCACCTGAGTTGAGCTTGAAGGACAGACTAGAAGAATAGAATTAAAGCATGTCTGAATGTATCATTTATATTCTCCAGCATCTTGTCGCAGCTCTTCTTTGAAGCTATATGACTTTTACCCTGAGTGAAACCTAATGTTTTCTAATGTTCATCTTTTCCATTCAGGCCTCATGTTAAACACATAGTTTACATTACCTGACACCTTTGAACAATGTTCGGCTGCACAGCAGGGGTTTGTGATGAGTTCGGGTCAGAGAGGTTTGGGGGCAAAATGTGTAAAGCTTGAAAAAAAAAAGCTTAAAAAAAGGTTTAAAGAGATTTTGCATGTGACAAAGTCAAGCTTCGGTTCATTAGAATCTAAAAACCCAACCACTAAACCCACCTCATGCATGATGTTTGCCTGTGAAAGAAGAGTTAATTTCATAGTTGGAACTAAAAACTGATATTCATTTAAACCTCAGTGAATTTGATCCCATCTAAATGTGATGAAAATGTGTTGTGGTGAAAGTAAAACCTCTTTGATTGAGGTGATACATGCTGGTGATATAAGGTGCTTTAGATTAACGCGGGTTCAGATTCCCTCAGAGATGACTGACAGACTCGTAGCAACCCCCACCGTCATGTCGCTTACGCTTTGTTCTACAACAAAAAGCCTTTTCTCTTACACTTGAACTCATCACAGGGATTACAAAAAAGGTAGCTCACCACAACGACTTCCATTTCTGTTATTGTTTGTCAGGCAGCTGCATGTGGATTTAGCAGCTCAACTGTAACTATGTGTGGATTATATCTGCCAGATCCATTAGATGGATTATGATTATTACCGCGTCCCAATATCTTTTCACTTGTCACACCCCGATACGTTTGAGTTACATATGGGCGCATGATTCCTGTAATGGGCAGACTGAATTTCACTGATATAATGTGCAGGACCCACAGTGGCTGGTAGGTGTCCAATTTAGCCACTTTAAGTCAAATCAAACTTATTTAAAATAATATTTTTACATTTTAACTGAAAAGAAATTACAAACAAAGTTCCTGGACAACAAGAAAGCGCTCCTGAAAATCTTTCCCCAGCTGTCCAATGCCAAATGTAGGTAGCTTTTAACTGAATACAGCCCTCAAATAACGGTTGGTTACCTTTTGTGGCACAGATATTAACATCCCCCTGTAGTCAGACCCCAGACGCCGAGAGGCAGAGAAACAGTCCTCTCAGAAGCCATCCACTTGTTGTGAATCTGCCGCAGCTCCCTTCACGGGCCTCTGCAGGAAATGCTCTGTAGCGTCTGCCTCTCTGATCACTGGCCTGATTAATAGGGGGCTGAATTGGAAATTTAATTGGATGTGGTTACAATTATAAAGCCGTGCTCTCCCTGGAGCGGCGACTATGTCTGTTGGACGGCGCCGACGGGGGAACAAGATATCAGCGGGGAAACGTGTTCTGTCACACCACCCCCACGTTATTCCAATAGAGAGAGACGTGAGGTGTGTCAGATCGGTGTGGCCCACAGTGGTGCCGTGAAAACACCCAGATTGCTCTCAAAGTGGCAGCCGTTGACCTCGGTGATGGTCTCTGCTGAATTCATCACAAACAACTTGTGGTGCCAGGTTTTACTACAGGTGACTTTTTGTGGTTGTTGAGGGGAACATGGCAGCACGCAGAAGCACCACTTCCCTTCAGTTTTACTTATCCAGAGAGCACAAAATGCTTTTTTTCCCAGCACAGTTAAACACATCGCACCTGGGAGCTGTATTAGTCCAACATGGAGTTTTACAGTGAGCCACTGAGCAGCTCCATTGGAGCAGGGATGTGCTGTGCTCACAGGGAGCCTCGCCGGTAACCGATATGCTAAGCAGGGCTTGTGCAGACATGCGTGTTCTCTCCCCAAACATTTCTTCAGCTTTCAGTATACTTGAGCCATCCATTCACATTTTCCGACCGATAAACCCTCTCTGAAATCACCCTCCGACTGGCTCACATGCCCCCTCTCTGCTGTCGCAGCCCCCCTTAAGGCCTCCGGAGGTTGAGAGAGCCCTCTTTTGGTTGGAGTCAGTATTACGCCGTCACTGTACCACCGCAGTCAAATCTCACCAGTGAAATGAAAAGGGCTCTGTCACAACCCGGGGATCACTGAGCCCAGTTCTGGCACATCCATGCGTGCTGTTAGTCCAGGATACATTATAATCCCTGACATATGTAAGATCTGTGTCATGCTTTTTTCCCCTATGAGCTAAAAAACTTAAAGAGGATGAATTTGAAGCTTCCCCCACCTATAAGCTGCTTTTAGCAGTCTGTAGCAGCAGCCAACACTGACAAATGAAAATGGAGCAATTATGAGATTGAGGCCAAGAAGCAGTGATGTGTACCATTGTTCATGTTGGGCTGGATCTCTACCTGCTTTTGAATTATACACTCTAGAAAGTAAAGGGAAATAGTAAAAGATGCTCAGATTGCAACTCCTTTCTAATGAATTATTTGAGGAAATTCCTCTTTTATTTATTAGCTGACCATATAAAATGGGCTTGGGCTAAAGTACGGGTCAAACTGCTTAGGCAAGGTTTTCAGTAGAGCTGCAACTCATGGTTAATCTAGCATTTTTTCACCATTAGTTTATACATTGTTTAGTCTATACAGTTTGAATATCCCCATCACCTGTTCCCAGAGCTCAAAGTATAGGTCCTCCAATGGTCCTCCATACAATCATTTTGTCAAAACAATGATATGAGATGGAGAAAAGCTGCACAGCTTCACATTAGAGGAGATGGAACCTACAAATATTTGGGATTCTTATACAAAAATGAGTTAAAACGAGTACATGACTAGTAACATGGTGGATAATTTCATGCCAATCAACCCTTCGATTACCTTAATAGTCATGTCCACATCACTTTTTTATCCGATCACGGCTAATATAAACTGGCATCTGCAGCAGCAGCTGCTGAAATATGAAAAAACATGCATATGCTTTGATCCTTCTTCTTCTATGACTCCATTAATAATATTATGTTTATATGGCGGGGGCTCTGCCTCCATATGGGCAGAGAAGCTTCATTGTCAGTCAGCACAACATGAGGCTGAAGCAGCAGTGTGAGTGTGTGTTGCAGTGTTTACATTCATGTGGATGCATGTGTGCACATACTGTATGTGTGCATATGTATTGTCAAGTGACTCCTCCGACCGGGCTCATGGTTAGTTAACCATGTGTTGATCCCTCTCCCTCGATCCCTCTCTCTCTTGTCCTCAATGAATGCCCCTGTCTCACCCCTCCCTCACCCCTCCCTCACCCCTCCACTCTCTGTTGACGTGCCAAGTTGATAAAGAGAACGTTTCATTTCATGCCCGGCATCGGCACCATGGCTGCTCTGCATGAACGGGTCGTTCGTCAGAGCGTACGACAGGCGAGGAAGATCCTGGAGCTGCCAGCGCTGCAACGCAGGAAGTGAGATACAAAACAAATGGGCCAAATTCAAAAAAAAAGAGAGAAAGAGACAGACAGACGGAGACAGACAGAGAGAGAGAGACAGACAGACAGAGAGAGAGAGACAGACAGAGAGAGAGAGACAGACAGAGAGAGGGAGAGAGAGAGAGAGAGCAGGGACCAAACATATGTGTGCGTCTGAAAGTCATGTCCTATTTAAGTGACTATTATTAGAGCGGGTCACCATCTGCAAGTCTAGATAAAGCAAAGGGGGGGGGGGGGGGGGGGTGACTCTGAGATTATACTCAAAAACAAACAAATATATTAGCACATGCTAATGATAGCTACCATATGTCCTGCCATGACTCTTCATGCATTCATCCTGCACATCTTCAGTTTCAATACTGGATAACCGATGACATCATCAGGGTCATCATGCTCATGGCGAGTAAACTGAGCTCCACGTGTAAAATAGGTGGAGTGACCCTTTAAAGCTTAACAAATGAGAAAACTGTATTTTAAGGTGTCAGAAGAAAAAAAGTTCAAATAAGAAACTTTTCGATTATTTTTTATTGCCTGTTGGATCTGAGAACATTTAAAATCTGAATTACTGCTGATATGAAACTTCATATAATTCCAGATTTCTCTGCTGTAAACACAAAATGCATCAACAAAACTCCAATATGTATATTTCCTCCCAAACATGATGTCTGGGGCTCGGAGTCAGAGTGCAGCAGCAGACGAGCAGCGCTGCGTTAAAGAGTCAGAGCTCTGCAGTCGCTCCAGTGTGCAGCTCATCGGAGTCGGTGTGCTGTTCTCCCAGCTAATGTCACCTTGCTATGAAGGCACATATTGCACAGTGTGAGAGCAACTGCTTTTCAGCCCACACAAACAAAACAGATGTTGTGGGTGTCAGGGGTCGGTGTGCAAGCTGCACAGGCCTTAATCAACTATTTAAACAGCTGAGAGCTAATGACGTCATTACAAACACAGATTTACAGGCACTTTCAGCTCCCTCTGCTGCGACTGGACACGTTTTTTGTTTCAATTTATCGTATTATTTTTGTAGTAAAATATATCAACTGTGTATCATGCCCACAGTGTGTTTACTTCCTCTTGTAGTGTGTTAATGTTTATGTCGGATGCCGTACAGCGCGTCTTATCTGCCGTGTGAGGGCTCGTTAGGTTTGTGTCAATCATGTTGTGTGACTCACTACTGATGCGTCTGCAGCCATTAACCAGGTCACCAGGTCAACTCCTTTACGCCCATCGGTTTCCGTCCAATGTGCTAAGGATTCATCCAGTTTAGGAATAATTTCCCCACACAATCGTCAAGCAGAACTAAAACTGAGTTTAGAATTACTGAGATAAAAATGAGCTAAAGAAAAGAACTACAGAAGGAGTACGCTTCCTATGAAAGAGACATTTTGTGCAACGTTTAACTACAAAGCCACTCATTTCTAATAGAAACACATCTCATCATCTAAAGGTGAGATCTTTCTGTTCGTCCCTTTGGCTTTTATCTTTTTGAAACCTGCATTACATGGTGGACAAACATCTAGCAGACATGGATCAACACGAGCATTCAGTTTGAATCATGTTCGTATGGATGTAAGTCAAGTAATCTGATTTTAGACCTTTTTGTTTCTTACTGAACCAAAACAGTCAAGTTTCAGGCCAGAAAGTCGAAACAATGAGCTAAAAGATGGTAAAACTGTCGTTATGCAGCAACTGTGAGTGAATCCTGAGTGGATCCGGCGAGTTTAAACTCATCACTCTCAGGATGCTCGTAACCCCAGCGTATTGCACCTCCTTCTCCTTGTCCCGCCTCAACTTTTTAATTGAAATTGCACCCTCTTCTCCTTTAAAGCGTAAAGCGCTCCGATCCAGACCGATAAGTGCTTACGCAGCACTCGTGTACACAGCGCTGGTTGTGTTTCCCCGAGCATCCCACCGCAACCTCGGACAATTAGAGCTCAGGGCAAGGAGACAGGCTGACAGACCACTGTGTGCTCCCCGAGCCTCCCATTGGCTGCTACGACAGCGATGGCGGTGGGTTCCCGTCTCCTTGAATGACAGAGCAGTGTGGCTGCGGCGGCGGCGGCGGAGGGGACGTCAGAGAAGCGAGACGAACAGATAGACGAGAAGGGAGAGGGAAAAAGAGCCTGGGGGTGTTACAGTCAGTTTGTCAGAGAAACTCAACGGCCACCAGAGCTCCAACCTGCGTCACTTTGAATTCCTGGTCTCACCACATGATATCACCCCCCCCCCCCCCCCCATCCTACCCGCCTGGAGATAGAAGATAGTTGCCCTGGCTGTGAAGTAAGGCCGGCTGTGACAACATGTAGGCCCCGACAAATGATTGATCCCCTCCTAATTCTCTCAAATAGGACGAGGAGGGCGGAGGCGGAGGATGGGGCGGCTCAGGAGACTAAGTGGTGGTGATGGTGGTGGAGTTGATGGGTGGGGTTGTAGGAGAGGAAAAGGGGCGAGAGGCAATAAGTAGGCCACCCTGTGTCAGGTGAACTGTGGGCTCATAACTAACTGGACGTGTCAGGGCGGCTAAATGTTGAGCTGTCGCCTCGGAACAATGGGGTTAAAGATATGGCCTAAAAATCTTATGCTATCATCACATGGAGGGAGAGGTGAAGAGAGAGGGGAAGACGGGGGACCAGGCCTGCAGAGAACTCCTCGCTTTCAGGTTCTTTTACAAGTTGAGGTTATTGGTTTTGTAACCAATCGTTCTCGTCAGTGTCAAATTGCGGCAGCGGTTGTTGGGAGCCGTTCGCTTAAAGTTTGTCTTGTTGATGGAAGAAACATGTCGATTTGAAGAGTTGTTATTTCTGCAAGTCTACCTACAACTACCAACATAGATGCCTCCATCTCATCCGTCTGGATTAATCCTGCCTGTCCTGTAACAGGCCCTGCAACCAAGAACATGGAAAAGTATTCAAGTAATCATCCATTAAAAGGAATCAATTCAATTCACTTTCGCGCATAGTGACTTACAATAAGTGTATTTAGTACAGATCATTATGTTTTGACTAATTAGATGCCAATTTATTTAGTCCATTAAGCACATTATATTGCATAACACACACACACACCTGCCAGATGTTTATTGGACACATAAGACAGACATAGACCGTCCATAACTGCGAGTTAACAACAGACGTGACCAAGTGACTTATCAATAAAGCACCTTTCAACATCTTAGTGGTGAATTACCTATACATCACTTATCAATATGGAGAGGCTGAGGGATAAAAGCAAGAAGAACAAACCCACTGTAGTGCAACGAAGGGTTATTGTCAATAATCTATCACCTATTTTTTTAATATGTATAGTTTAGTCTATAAAATAAAAAATAAAAAGGGAAAAATGCTCAATAAAAACACAAATAAAAGCAGCAAATCCTCGAATCCTTGAATTAAGGAACAATCGATTATCAAACAAACTGAGTGATAAATAATGATCTGAATCCTTTGACTGTCAGGGTACTATTTCTGCTCCTCTTGGCTCCAGTCAGCAGCGTCTCGCTGTTGTAATAAGTCATGTAAACGTATGGGACAAACAACAGTGATCCAGAGCTCCTTTACAGAGACTGGGCATCTGCCTTCGTTAATCAGCGGCCCCTTCCCCCTCCCGGAGTACGAATCGGAATAATGAGTCAATTAATGTGCTAAAACGTCAGTGGGAGATAGCAGAGAGAGAGAGGGGAGGGGAACTGGAAAAGACAGTGACAAGAGAGACGGGGGCGCCACGTGAAAAGGAAGGGATTGAAAGGGAAACAGTATACTGAAGAAACAGGGTGTTTCATTGATAATTGACTGTGTATCTGTGTGTTTGTGTGTGTGTGTGCCAGCACTTGTTTGCAGTGCAGTGTTTCTTTTATTTTTTTTATCTCATCCACAGAGCCACACCGCAGCGTCCATGCATGACTGATGGTCTCGGCTGACACCCGCCTCCCCTGGCCTGTCGGTCTTAAGTGAGGAACCCCCGGGTTTAATTGCAAAGGGCACATTGGAAATGAATCATGAGAGAAACGAGAGAGAGAGCGAGAGAGAAAGAGTGTGACGATAAAGTGAACGGGAATGAGACTCACTGTGGTTTCACTTTAAGTTAACCAGCTCTGCAGTGTTTATTTTGGTGCATCTTTGTCAGCCACCTCTCTCTCTCTGTGTGATTGTGATATTTCAAAAGACTCAAATGGTTTCTGTTGGAATATATTTATTGTAAATCATTGTAGGTGTATTTACACCTTGTGGAGGACCAAACATTAACCTTTAATTATCTGCAGCCTGCAGCAGGTAAAGCTGAACAGGTTGGTGGAATATTTTTAACACTCACATCTGTATCGCCACACCAGCCCGCTGTTACAGGCCTTTTCAGGTAGTTCACCACCTGGAGACAAGAGGCCAGGCAACGGCAACATCACTTCAGTACAACGGAGGGCCATTTTTACTCCCCAACAGAAAAACACCATCGTCACTGGCAACAGTCTGACTACAGTGGGAATAAAATCAGCAGTATTGTCGTCTTATCCTTCAGAGCAAATCCACCGACTCAACTGGTTTCTCCTTTTCTGTCACAACACAGAGAAACACACACACACACATATTTTTTTTAAATTACTGATCTCTGTGTGTTTGTGGTTCAACTCCAAGATAATGAATTATTCCGTTAATTCCAAACAACAAACTTAATACATGTTAAAGTCCAGTTTTCAACGTCCATCCTTCTGTTTCCTACAATTCCTCGATAAAAAGGATCAACACGTCTTTAGAATTCATCCTCTGGAGAACATGAGTGTGTACAGGCTACCAAATTTCATGGCCAGCCATTCACTTATGATATATGTCATTGCCATCCTAGCAGCCTGAATGTGGCTATAAACATTAATTTACTTATATGATAATAATGTTGGTTTGAGAATTTCCTAACACACAACATCATGGTAACAGCAAAAATACTTTTGTCTTGAAAATACACGTGTAGTAATTAAAAAATGCAGTAAAAAGTGGGACTACTTCTGTATTTCAGTCTTTTCTGACTGTGGTGACTTTTTCATTAATCACCTTCTCAGCAGCAACACGTTATGAGGAGATTCTCCTGATTCAGTTCATCGTCTGATGTTTCCATTGTGGCAAGTGGAAATGAGGTACTAATTGGTCATTTCTGACACATTTCAACAAGGTGGCCAATCAATATGGAAATAATAGTGATGTGTTGAACCGACAGCAGGCGGCGGGGAGAAATGATTGTATCTGGTTTCCATTAACGCTCAGAGAACTGACCACACGGCGCCACTGTAGTATGTACGAGACACAAGGTACACACACTAACATCTTACCATCAGCATTCAGCAAAGGAGTGTAAGTGCTTTGAATGTACAGCAGATACAACAAAGTATTCCTGTGACCCTCGACGTGCGTGAGACAGAATTACTGTTAAACAACCTCCAGAGAACGTCTGTGTTCATAATTATTTGCTTTATTTATAATATAATATAATTATTTGCACTAAATGTCTCCTTGCACTGTGTACCCTGTACAACACTCCGCTCCATATACTGGAACATTTAATTTTATTCTATTTTATTCTATTTTATTCTATTGTATTGTATTGTATTTTATTGTTGTACTGTATTTTATTGTATTTAAATATACCGGCTGCTATGATGACCTAATTTCCCTTCGGGGATGAATAAAGTAATCTATCTATCTATCTATCTATGTATCTATCAATCTTTTGTATTTTAATTACATAAAATGTGTCCTCCATCTTATTCTCCATTTTATTTTATTTGATCTGTAATCTTGCCTCATTGGCCTTTCAGTATCAACTAAAGAGGAAGACACACATTTCAAGCTACAACAAAAAGACAACTCACATTATCACACAATGTTAACATGTTATTAAAGGGATAGTCCCTTATAGACTTATTTTTCTCAGACCCGACGTAACTCGTACAGAGCAACAGAAGACATTATACAGTAGTTTTCACAGGCTGAGCGGTCCTCGTGATGAGTAAACTGACCTTTAGACTGAAGAATAAGAAAGCAGCGCAATAACTAAAGGAATAACAATAAATAATGAAAAACATTAATGATTAAAACCAGGACGAGGGTAAAGACAGGAAAAAAGAAATCGATTGGGCTGGAGCGCGACACGGGACGCTGACACCATCGTACACATGTGGCATTAAGAGACGCTGGTATTACAAATTGACTGTAAGTGTAATTACCCCTGTTGCTAATTGTCCCCGGTGAAAGTGCCACTGCCCGAGCCATTACAATTGGCGGCCACTTCAACCCCGCTGATCAATTATTTCCACTCTTGAATAATTAATAACAGCTTAATTGTGCACATTGCAGGCGAAGTGTCGGAGCCTCATTTACGTCGACGATGATTCTTTATTCATGTTCTTGTTGTGCACGATGTCACTTTCTGGGCCGTTGTTTTTCATTACAGCTAAACACACAAACTGCGAGTGTTCACATGGTTATAATCCACAGCCACAGTGACCTGACTGATCAATTATTCAGAGCCATTTGCCTTTGAATCAGTCACTGACACGCTGCACGGAGCTTGTACAGCTACTAGGGGAACACCAGGGGGTCTAGGCCCCAGCGGAGCTTCAGGTTCAGTCGCCTGCACACTTACTTTCAGCCTGTCACTAGGAGTCACCGACGACCTTTAATGCTCCCACCACCCCCCACCCCTCCCCGAGGCTAAAGTAAATTAGCATGTGTCTCTGAGGAGCTCCTTTACAAGGCGAGGGTTAAGATACAGCGTGTCTTATGAACGCACGATTGTAAAATGGAAGTAGAGTTGCTGTAGCGTTCAGAGAGATTGGGGGAAGAACAGGCAGGCGGGTGGTGATAGCTACAACACTGCAGGGTGGAGGGTAAGGACGGGGTAAGAGCAGGAGGCACCTGAATGCAACATGAGTGAGGATCAGCGTTCACGGTGCAACACACTGAGCGTCAGCACACAGACAGGCGAGGAATTAAAGGAGAAGCCTGAACAAATGAGCGGAGAAACCTTACAAATGCAGATGTGAATTCAGGATATATTTTGTCTTTAAAAGAACAATTCCTGACATTTTCATAAATATAAATCTAATTTCAGCCCATTGTCAGTTCTTTAAGGATTTTCACATTTCAGTATCTGATGATGGCGTATGTTTTAGTTTGATGAAACCTGAGGTGTTATTTGTGTAGCCACAGCTTTATGATTTAATTGCATAGCACTCTGTTGCATCGCTGCTGGCACCCAACAACACTTAATAGAGCCATACTCCATCTAATAACATACAGCTCCGTGTCATGTGACTGTCAGTGAGCATGCTCAGCAAGAATATGCAGCTGAATGGCTTTTTTGTGTGTTTTTGAATTTATAGTATTATGATTGGCTGCACTTGTTAGTAGGATAAATTCCTTGCTGGTTTTTGTATTTTCTATTGAATTTGTTTATGAAATTACAGTCTTATCCATTAACTGCCTGTCTGTCATCTTGAAGGAAAATAAAACATTATCATTTTGCTGCTTCCCCTCCCATCAGTTTAATGTTCAGTAGTAGGGCATCTCACAAACACAACACTGCCCGTACCCTTTCGGCCTTTATTCGCTTCTTAAACAATGCTTTCTGTGTCATTTCCCTGATTGCGTTCAAACACACACAAACTACTGAATGTCAAGACAGAGAGGCTTTGAAAGCACTTTTCCTCGTCCAGATGTTGGTGACATCTCCCAGGCCATTCAAGCCTCGCACAGACAGGCTAAGTCGCCCAGAGACCTCCGTCAGAAGGGAAATTACATGAGGAATAAGAGCCAGTTTGTGTGCCTTTCCATGCAGGCTTAAGGGAACAGTGGGGAGGGCGCTTTAATAGACAGTGCGAGAGGTGGTGCGATGGCACTGGATCCATGGCAGCTGTTTCCTTCAATGTTTCATGCTCATAGCCACAGCTGCTCTCCAAATGAGAGTTAATATTGCAGGGGGGCCGTCCACCCTGGGTCGAGCCTTGTCGCATGGTCTGAATGTCAAACTCCGCCCAGCAGGGTGACACCGGCTCAAAGGACACACTGTGGGATTTTTCCCCTCTCTCCTCTTCTGCCCTCTCCTCCCTGTTGATGTGTCTTTCTGCCTCATTGGATCTTTTTCCCCCAACTGGACAAGGGTGAAATCTGTATTTTCCATGGGCACACCAATGTGGTTTCAGCTTTAAATGAAAAATAAATGAGGAAAGAAAAGACGGCTGTCTCGTTGTAGCCGGGAGAACTCTGTGTTGACATTGGTATTCGCCTGCTTTGTGTTTTTGAAGGCTGTGACTGATTCTAATGTTTCATAAAGAAGCTGACATTTTCCAAAATTTTTTCCATTGTCATGCAAAAATTCAGTGTTTCGTACATACTTGTGAGCACGTGGACAAGCCACTAAAATAGCATTTAGACCATCACAGGAAATGAAAACAATAAAGCAACAAATCAGTTGATGAAATACAGCTTTCAGCTGTTTAATCACTTGGAAACCAACTGTGGTAATTATTTGTACAATCTCCAATATGTACAAATAAAGCCATTGATAGGGTGAATATCAGTCCAGTATCAGTCCTAATTTACACTGCACCTTCAGCTACAGCCTCAAAGTGAACATTAATATGAATTCTCAATATTATCATCTATTTTTTCTAAGCTCTGTATAATCCCATTAACAGGTATATTTGAACATGGACAGGGTCAATGGGAGTCGGTTCCCCCGACCTAAAGGTGCAGTTACATGAGGAGAAATAACATCAACACTGATGTTTCCCACGACAGTATCCATCCAAAGAGACACAAAGCCTGCTGTATGAGCACTTCACTGACCTGTTGCCCTCTCACTGTCAAGGTCAGATTCTTTGTGCACCTTCCCATCCAAGACTTTTTGTGGAGGTGAGAACATCAGACATAGTTTTAAGGAAACTTTCTCAATTTCCACTTATTGTCCTAGCTTTTAACTCTTAATAGCTTTCAGCCATATCACACGGTGTTCACTCGTCAGGGGAGATTGCTATGGATGGATCTGTTGGCGTGACAGCTCAGCAGCTGTTGGTATTTAATCTGCAGCGCTTGAAATACTACTTGATACTACTTACTGTTACTATCACTACTTGAAATAGTAGTCAGGCACAACTCAAGGCTCTTTGAACGATGACTAATGCTGTCGTCTTCCTGGTGAAGACCATCTTTTCAGTTTTCGTCCATATTTAAAAAGAACAGTTCAGACATGCACAACATACACAATCCTGCCCTCCACCCTGAGAGAAGCTTTGGAAAAGATGGAGTACTGGGCACCTTATAGGTTTACTGCTTTATACTATAAAACGATAAACAAGTAGAAGCACCCCCTGTGTTTACAGTCTCTCGTAGATAAGCAAACATAATTTTCATACAACGTCTGTCAAACAGAATGACATCTCTGCCCGAGGGGGCAGGTTATCCCCACTGAGGCGGTTTCACGAGTCATTTCGGATGTGACTTGGTATTTATTCTGGATATATATGCAGAATAACAGCATCCATGTCAACACAGCTAGTGCCACACTCTTCCCACAGACGCACACATGACCTGCGCAGTAGACCTGTGTTTCCTGTGCGCTGATAATATCCATAGTGATAGATGTAGGGTGCCCCTCCACTCTCTGCTGTGTCTCGCCACAACGTCGGCCACTAGATCCCTTTGGACTGCCACACACACACAGTGGTGGCAGCGATGAGCATGATTTGAAGTGTCCTGTCTGTGGCGGTGCAGCTGCATAAAGGAAACAGCTGCTGAAATATCACAGGCGGCCTCCCCCGTGTCTCCTAGTATCTATCACACACACACAGAGGCCAGCTCAGCCCGGAGAGCGAGGACACAACAGAGACATCCGCAAGATGGCCTCGGACACACAGCCCCGCCGATGTGTGCGCTGCCGTGACGTCGTCTTCCCGGGGCGGATGTCAAGCGTGCCGCTGTGATGTGCTCTTCTCCGGGCTTCATCCCGCTCCCGCTGCTTTCCCTTCGTGTTGTATGGTGAGAGGCCGACACGCGAACAGGAAATGACGCTCTTTGTCTCTGTGCAGTGCATGAAAAGGCGTTTGTGATGCCTCATCTTTGTGTCGGTCCAGGCCTTCGACCGTCACTCTGATTCCCGGCCTCATCCTCTGTGCTGCGGTTTGTCTGATGGTCGCCGCCTCTGATGTTGCTCCAGACCTCCTGGAGATGTCACTGCAGTTCACGTGTGTTTGCACCTTCTGTCTAAATGCAGCCCTTTAAAATCCTTAGAGCTAATCGGCATGCAGCATAAAGCAGACGGTCAAAGACAAGTTCTGGCACAAATGGCGTCCATCTTAAGAAGATACAAAATGGATGCATGGGTATAATTGGTATAAAATCAATTTATAATCCACCTTTCTTCCGACTGGCCTACAAAATCAACCTTCTGACTGTTTTTACATTTGTCTTTCATGGATGTGGATGAGCAGGAAGTCACAAGATTTACAAAAACTGTTCAGAATAACTCAGAATAAATGCTGGACACAAAAAAAGGATTTGGTGAGAAACACCAATGTAAACAAAACCATATTTGATTACAGTGAAAACTCCTCAGGGTGCCTTTAATGATACTCTGCTCATCTGGCTGATGGAATAACTGCATGACGCCAGAGGAGCAACAATAAGAAATAACAATACATCACCAAACATCTGGCTACTCTCAGTTAATGATTCATGCTCCATTACATTATATTATAGATCAGATCTAAAAAAAATATTATACATCTTCAGAAAACACCTCATCAGCTGTTTCACTCTCAGTGGGAGTTTTAGGTTCCCGGAGTCTTTCAGCTTTCACAATACCATCGTATCACACTCTGAAGGGAAACAGAAACCTCTGCCAAGTTATTTCTCTGAGACGTCCCGTACACCCCCACACCTGTTGCGTTACAGCTCCTTGGGGGATGTGCCATACTGCTGACGATAAAGAAATAAAAAAGTGTGGCATATGGATCCTATTTGAGCGGATTTAGTGGATTTGAGCTCAACCAGATGTTTTGGCAATCCAGCATGCTGAAAGGTGGAGCGTGTTCTTTGACGGATGACCCCGGGGTCCACACGAGAAACGAGAAACATCCACCCGAAGTTGCTTTTCGGTGCGTAAAAGCTCTTCTCCCTTCATTCATGCCGCCATCCGTGCACTTTACCAGAGAATCACTTCTGCATCACTTTTATTGACAGAAAGTTCGTTCAGGATTTACAGTGGAGTGCAGTTACTTAAACAGAGCTCATTTCAAATGCTTATGTCTCAACAACACAGTTACCAGACTGTTGCACAACAGCTGAGTGCTGAAACGTAACTTATTTTTCTTGGTCCTGATGCTGCAAATGTAAATCTACCTTAAAAATTGGATTTTAAAGCACAGTCTCCATCTGAATGAGCAGTCGGAGATCTTCAGGTAACATGCAAGCAAACCAGCGTCGAGATTTTTTAGTGACTGTGGTAATATTAATGTAATACCTGTGATTTCTGATCTTCACAGAAGGTTTTAAAACAAATATTATACATATATATATATATATGTATTGTGCATGTGCAGTAACCCATCAGCCCCAGTGTGTCAGTGATGTGAGACTTGCACACTGTGTGTCTGAGTCCTAGAGAACCATTTGTCTCACGTCTGCTTATCTCTCCATGCTACTTCTCACATATGGCCTTCTTCAAAGAACGAGATCTCTGCTGGAGCCAGTTTCCCATCTGGCAAAGTCGTACGGAGCTGAGCTCGCAGGGTGACGCTGAGCTATATCAACACTGACAAAAGTATATTGAATAATTATCTTTGGAATTAATACATTAGCCCAAACTTAAGTAAATGTCAGCAGATCAGTATATGTGGGAATGAGAGGGAGCGCGGAGGGGAAATGTGAAGGACGCTGCGCTTCATTAATCACGTCTTCTGAAGTAATGTAGGCAGATGAAATGATTCCTACAGAGAGCTGTCATTACAGTCACACTGGTCATTCTAGATATCTAATTCTCCATTCACCATCACAATCTTCTTAACTAGATGGGGGGCTGAAAATGAACTCATTCAGTGCTGATTGCCTCCATGAAAGACTTCTCTCCTGTTGATGCAGGCATATGGGAAACAGGGAGCTTCAACCAAGGGCCCTTTGCTGCTGGTCATCCCCCCGGTTTATCTCTCTCTCATCAAAGCAATAAAAATTATTTTTCTTCTTAAATAAATAAATGTCTTACACAACTGTCAGACTTGTGCAGTTGATATAACATAACAACAAAACAACAGTTTTAGGAATCGACAAAATCATCTGTGTAGATGGGAGTTTATTTGCAGTCATTTCAAACTGCTGTACTGCAAAAAATTGGCAACTTTTGGTACTTTTTGATAAAAAAAAAAACTGGAGGATTTCTCTCACCCCAGTAGCAAAAAAGGAGAAAAAAACTTCAACAACAATTTCAAGCAATTTCAACAATTTCGAAGCCTGGACATATTTAGGCATTTTGTAAAAAACGTTTCTAATGACCTTGGACTTGGCTCAGTCTATAGACCAGTCTATATTTAAGGTGAACACCTCGACTCGGACCAAGTTTTTCTCAGATGTACACTTTTTGCAAATAAATGTGACATCATGGTAAAATTATGTTGATTCCTCCTCCTGTCACATAGATCCAAAGACCTGTAGTGAGTGATCGAAGTTACACTCAGTGGCCACTTTATTAGGTACACATGTAACATCTGAAGCAATCCAGTACAACACATCAGCCATAAATTCTACCTTTACAGAGAAAATACTAATTCCACTATGTGTTTATTATTGAGGTTGCAGTGGTGTTGAACTGGACAGTTTATATTGAGAGGTGTTCCCCATTTACAAACATGAGGGGGAGGAATTTTACAGTAGACATTTCATTATAATCCAGGCCAAACATTTAGTTGAACACATTATAATCTTCCTAAATATGGAATTAATTGGACTACAGAAGTGTACCTAATAAAGTGGCCAGGGAGGGCAGGTCACAGTTGACTCTTTTCTTCTTCTTTGGTGCCAGTCTGGACTGGATCTCACCCCTGTTCCCACGTGGATCCCTCATTTGACTCTTGAAGGTTAGAAAGGGCGCAGTGAAAAGACTGCATCTGTACCCTCAGCCAGCGTTAACCCCACAGTGAGACGTGAGTGATATTTCCTGTGACACAAACATCAGTTTGTCGTGAGCTGAACTGAGTCGCACACACCCAAACCAGGCTGCACTCACTAAAAAAGTGTGTTTTCATTATTCACTGGTATGAATAAATCACTCCCAACTCTTGATTGTGCAGCATATGTGAGGCCTAAGTTGTGTTCATCTGCCATTCCCAACATCTGTTTAGCCACGGCCTCAGTGGAGCGCTGCTCAGTAGTGACCTCGCCTGAGCCGCCGGGACACGAGGATGAAATAAACATGACAAGTAGAGAAAAGGAAAACACAGAAGTGAGTGCAGGGCGGTGGGTTATTGATGATCCTCCATCCTGCTGCTATCTCTCTTATTTTGTTTCCCAGAACTTCTCCATATTACATGATGGTTCCAGGGTCACAGGGTCTCAGATACATCTCTGATTCTACTTTAAATCTGTTGCACGCAATGTTGCTACTCTCTAATATACACAATATTGGTTGCATTCATTGTACTTATTGTTTTATACTTAATTACATAATTTATACCGTGAACATACAATATTTGGATGTTCAATCATCTTTGTTTGAACAATTTGTACAAATTTTTTCATTTAAAAACAGATATATTTTACAGATTTGTACTTGTATTGTTTTTATGTGATATGATTCTTGACTTTTGCATTACTTGTTATTAATCTTTATTGTAATTATGCTCCAAGTTACTGGGGAAAATTCCTTGTATATGAAAACCTTTTTTTTTAATTCTGAATCTGATAATTATAAATAATATGTAAAACAAATATAATGTTGTAATGGGGTAATCTCAGAAATAATTAACCGTTTGATGAGGAAAATTAATATTTTAAATAAACAGCATGACACCATTATCCACACCACTGATCCACCTTTTTATTGTGCTGAATGTCACTAAAAACTACAGAAACCATGGTTTGGTTGCAATGGAGAGGAAGATACTCATATTCAGTGTTCCTCATCATTTCAGTCACAAAAAAAATAGTATTTTAAAGTTATTGAATTGATCCAAAAACCAAAAACAGGCTCAGTTCAAGCAGCAGAATTTAAATAGTAGTAGCAGTAGCAGTATGAACACTGGATTTTAGGTTGGTGATTGGATGTTTTTCTAAACAGTATTACAGCATCTTTTCAAAGCAGCAGCGAACTGCTTGTAGGGATGAATTGAACTTGAACAGTTCCAAAGACCTTAAATTGCCAGTCAAACAGCACTGTGGATGACAATGGATCAGTATGTGTATCCTCTGGTGAGTAGGAACCTCCAGTTGGGATGTTTTGAGTAGGATTTCCTTCGACTACAACACGGGGAAATAAAGAAAACCATGGACCAGATCCAGTAAGGTAAAAGTCTGTATAAGGAGCAGGATGAGATCAGGGACGTGGCAGGCCTCCTCCCGGCTCAGTCTGCACTGTTAATTTATCTAGATTAAGTTGTCTTGATCCTGTTCAAAGTGTGACCTCCTCCATACAGAAGCAGGTGCTGAGGCAAGTAAAATGGCCCCGGATGATTGATGCCTTTTCAATTAGTCACAATGTGAGACCTTCACATGTCACTCTCCCATCCTTGTTAATGACATGCTGTGTTAATACTCGGTGTGTAAGTCTCTCTGAGTGAGGTTTGTAATTAATGTGCACGGCCTTAAAGACGACTGAGGAATCATCCGATGAGAGCTTGAGGTGTTTCAGTTCGGCATTACATTTTATATTTATGTACTTAATTATCTGCATGTACGAGTTTATATACGCTTCTTCCACAAAAGTTAGTATTGACATGTACTACACATAATTAAAAATATTTCTGAATTAATTTTAGTTGAAATGAAATGAACCCCCATTGTGACATCTGATTGATAGAGAAAAAGTTCCATCATATCTCTCCCTGAGGCTTCCTATAATTGTGTGTATGAGAGATGCTCTGATGCATCAAGTCATGCTTTTAACGCCCTTACTTTGTTTTAGCCAACAGCATCAATTGTAGGTAATTTGATTCTGTGTTATAATTAAAGGATAACACTGGTTATTATTCTACATTTTTGTTATTGTTAATAAAGCCCTTGAAAAGACCAAAACCAGCAGTGAATTTATCTACCAACAAGTATCGTGTGAATCACAGTCTGATGTATCTTCTTCCTCTGAGCCTTAGAGCTCCATTGATGTCCAGAAACTATTAAAAACACATCAGTGTTGTTCCTTCAGCACCATGAACACACACTGTAGTTTACTTTAACTCATTCCTACAAACACACCGTCCTGCTGCCCAAACACTCACTGGAGCACCAAATGTGGATTAATCCGCCGCTAAAAATAGTCCCCAACAAATAAAACATCAGCACTAGTTTTAAAGATTCACATCTTCAGCAAAGTTATAAAGTATTGAGAAACCAACTTACACCGTTAATATAATTAATTATAATAGAATTGTAATAATTTGGTATTTGTGTATTTACATAAGCAGCATGACAAGTTGCTCCTTTGCAGTTTCATATAGAAAAAAAACGCTCTATATATTTTAATCTCTTCTAATTTTCAATACAGGAGGACATTTCATGTATGTTTTCCAGGCATTACAGTATTAAGAACATACTGGAAACAGGATAAGCTGCAGAGCCGCACTGGCGTGACTTCAGATCACCATTCCCTGCCTTAAGAAGAGCAGGAGTTAAGCTGTGTAATATGTCAGCAGATTCCCCGACAGATTTTCATTTGGCCCCAATGACAACATCAGTGACCTGATAGCTATTGATCCTCCAGTGTAAGTTTGGAGGTCACATAAGTTTGGTCACGCAATTGAAGATTACAACAGTATCTCCAGACAAATAAAACATACAGGATTATGTAGTACATACACTACAAATGAGAATGTATATGTCTTCTCAGTGCATACTGTGTGATGTTGCTAGATAATACCCCAGGAGACACCTCTGATCTCTACACAGCACAGGCTGAACTCTCTGAGGGGCAGACATTCCCTGAAGCAGAATATGCAGAACACTGCATTACACTGTACCTGGGGAGTCAGGTACTGACTGAAATAAATAATAGTCTGCTAAAGAAGCTCCAGACATCCATCTGTCGTATGTGGGTCCAGGTCACAGCGGCTGCAGGCTAAAGAGATGAAGAGGCTTCTCTGAGCTGCATGCAAGCAAACGTGTACGGAGACGTTTGTGTAGCTGTTTCGAACCAGCCTTGGATCGACCAATCATCCTGTCTTTTTGTCTTCTTGCTTCTGCAGGCCTCTGTGATCCTCAGTTTCCTATAAAACCCTCCTCTGCATAGACGCTTACGTAAATCTTTGCAGAACTATATTTCATATAGACATTAAAACCACATAAAAAAAAAAAAGCTGCCTCTTCTCCTTATTTTAATGTGACCATGTTGGCACAGCGACGGCCGAGACGCAGAGACACACTGCTCCTCACAATCTCAAAACCCCCATTTTAAAATCTGTCTTATCATAAAGAAGTAAATGGGGCTATTTTCCTGGTGGGAAGGGGTTTAACAACTAATCCTAATGTTTGGGCAACTGAGTAAATGGTTGCCTGTCTGAGCTTGATTCAGAATGACCTGTTAGTCGGTTATTTCTTGATGATGAGCTACAGTAATGCATTTATGTCTTTATTCCCTTTGTTAGGCTGCCATTCTGACCGGCAGCATTGTGTTAATAGTAAGTCCAAGTACAGAGATCAGTGCAACTGCAATGAAGAGTTTGTGACGTGATGATTCTCCTGTTTTGAGCTGTAAGCCATGAAGCAGGTCTACAAGCGTACAGGCTGGTGCTGTAGGAAGGTGAAGGTCTGATAACAATACCAAGTGTCATCGACTGCTTTTGGGATGCAAAACTGGCAAAAGTAAAAATCCTTGACTGTTTTCATTTTCACAGACAGCTGTATTGACTTCTCCACAGTAAGCGGAGGAGACATATCGATGCTGCTGGTGTCAGGTCTTGACAGGCCTTCACCCGGGACTGTGCCGAGGCTTCGTATCAGTGACTGTGTGTCTCTGTGGGTGTGGAGCTCTGGTAGTGAAACGAGTGGCGGTTGGAGGGTTGTGGACGAGGTCAACCGGCGCCCAGGGGCTTCCTCAGGTGAGAGGATGTCAAGGGAATCTGGAGCTGGGGATGGATTTCTTCACCGCAGAGCCATACGGGCCCTCGGGGGCCACTCTCACTTTATCTTAATGTCATTCTCTTTCATCCATCCATGCGGATGAGATGATTGAGGCTGTCCCAGCCAATTGTCCGAAAAGGATTTGACGGAAGAGTGAGTCAATGAGGAGGAGAAATATACTGAGATATACAGGCAGGAGAAATATTCAGTCAGTGGGATTGTAACAGTTGGATGGTAGATACACGTAGAGTAAAAGGTATATTTGTTACCCATTATGGTGGTTTTTGGTCATCATGAAAACCTGCTTACCAACACCTTTAAAGCTCATCCATTTACATGCTGTTTCTTGTTTTTTTCAAGCCATACGCAACAAGAAGTGTGAAAGCGACATTTTGTGGCTCAAGCACAGGCTTACGGTCTACGGTCTCTGAGCACAGGTTTAGGTTTTGATCTCTGCAGCAAACTTAAGGAAGTCACTGAGGATGCCATAAAAAGTTAATGAAAAGTTGGTCACAGAAAACAACAAACCCAGATTTTGATCTTTTTGCTGAAAAACGGCGTTCTCTAAGAGATCTCATTTTTTAATATTTACCTGTGTTTACTATTTCCTCATAATCTGCTGGTCCGGGGGGGGCTGGCTTGTCTGCAAAACAGGATAATCAGGAGGATGATCTCAGTCATTAAAAGGACGGAACAAATGTGCTTCACTGGCCGATTGTTTGAACACACGACAGGGCTGAAGCCAAACAAAGGCCGGCCAGCGGGGTTAGAGGAGGAGGCAGCCGGGGAATTATCATGTATGTGTTGTACATGATCAATCTGTGGGATTTGTTTCGGCTTTTTTGGCTCTCGCACTCTATTGGTCGATTGTTAGGTTGTTGATCTGGGAATTTGACCTGGACATGTTTGATTTAAGGTAAGGATTTTAGGATCAGTGAAACGCCCTGAAATGTTGATTTAAATGTGAAATTAAATTGTTTCCTCTGCACATCCTAAAGAAATAATACATACCGCAAAACAGGGTGAAACTCCGTATCAGCACTCTTCACCACACACTTCAGATGGTAGCACCCAACATCCTGCCAGCCTCATGAATAAATTATTTCACTCCTCACTGCCAAACTGTGCTACAATGAGCTAGACTGTATTTTTGCCATTTAAATTTCTGAGCCCATTTTCATGCAAATGGGAAATTTATTGTCACAAACCATGTAACGCTGGCAGTAACACCTTATCTTAATGAATATCAAGTGCGGCTGTATTTCCCTGCTGCAATAGCTCACTAATCAAGTTTTAGTTGGAATGTGATTCATAAAGGGACGATTCATGGCCTCTCGACTTACACTCAGACTGTGCGGCCTATACGACGGTGTTATAAGGATTGATGAAGTCATCCATCAGATTGATCGCCAGCATTCTACCAAATGAAAATGATTATCGAATTACTGTGGCCGAGCCGTTAAAAGACCCCAGACTCGTAAAACTCGGAAGTTAGAGCTTCTCTGAACCCACTCAATTAAAAAGTACGAGGTAATCGCTTCTACATGCTGTTAGTTTGAGTTATGGTGGTTAACACAGTCTCTCGCCACCGGAGCTCCTAAGTCTATTGTGCAATTACTTAAGAAATTATACATTAAACCTTTTAAAAAGTACCAAAGGTTTAAGTTCAGGTGACCTTTAGAAAGTGCAGTAAAGTTAAATAGAAAGTTGGACAGTGAGGGTTTTTCTAAAGCGGCTCAGATGCTGCTGCGAAACCTAATCCTTAAGCCTCCCTCCACTGTCAGTAGCGTGACACGAGTCCGTAAGCCAAATATTGATATTAATCAAAACCTGAAAATGAATTAAGCCTCTTTTCTTGTTTATCGATTTGTTTTTGACCTTTCCCACCAGGATGAGTAAACAGTAGGCTTATTGTTTCCTACTGGTCTCCTTCAGACTGGAGCGCTGGATCTGCTCTGGGTAAACAGGATACGAATGTTTAACTTTACCAGTCACAGTGAAACCTAAATCTTTTGTTCCATGTGGAAACAAAACACTGTTGACATTTCACAATAATCAAAGCTGAACTCTGGACTATGACCAATGAAACCGGTCCGGACTTTAGACCTGTTCAGGAGGCACTCGGAAGTTCCCGAATCTCATCGTCTCACCAGTTAGCAGAAGTTTTCGTTGGCGTCTAGGTGTAAATGGTCCTTCTTCTTCACCCTCGGGTGTTTGTATTCTTCAAGTTTCTCGCCAGTCGCATGATAGAAACGTCATCAACACCCCCGTTCGCTCGCCGGGAATTCTCCGGACGACGACCAGCTCTGTTCACACACGGACTCAATCGGACGTTACACAGACTTTGTCCCAGGCAGCTGGCAGGGTGAAGTCCGTTTAATGTCCGGTCCAACTGATTCTCACAAACAGCTCCTCCGAGTAACGTCTCGATAAGTTCAGGGTCGCAGCGCATGTGTGAAGTGTTTTTTATAGTTTTTTCTCTCTCCAATATCTGTGCGTGGCAACAACTGTGGAGTTAAAGTCTGGGCAAGGTACCAAATAAAAATAAAAAACCTCTGGTCTCCATGAAAGTCAGTCATGCGTACGTCCACCACCATCTTAGTGTTAAAATGATTCCCCAAGTTGATTGATTCATTATAAAGGTCAACACCAATGTAGCACAGTCCCCTGGTAAACTATTCTGCTTTTGTCTTTACATTTGTCTTAAATATTGTATTTGTAAAATCCATTTATTTGTTATTACTATTTACCTCCACAAGACATGGCTGCCATTACTATTTTTGCAAATACAAAAACTACTGATGAACTTAAAAAGATTTACTTTGATGATTTAAACACATAACTATGCAACACTGCCTCATTTATTCAAGCCATCCTGTATTTCCTCCCATAAACGTCCCTCTTTGCTGCAGCCTCAATGGATACCTGCTGCATACTTATTCACTCCTTAAGAATAAATACAATCTGTGTTATATTTATTAAGAAACTCTCTTACCAAAATAGTACTTAGATTAGAATTCAACATAATGTATTATCTACAGTATGAGGGCCTCCCACAACAACGGATGCTCTACCATATAGGAAGCCCCTCAGGTTGATGCAGATATTTGTGAGATTGAAGATTTCAGGTGTTGTCTGATGAAAAACAAAAACATTCACTCTCACTGAAGCAAACTAAGCTTTTAATTCCTGTTTTTTGGTTAACAATCCAAACAATGTCCCTGAATTGAGGAATTCCCCACCTTTTGTCAACAATCGTGCTTTATGTAAAATGAGAGCTTTAACACAAACCGTGATTGGACCATATGTAATACTCTCGATTTCAGACAGGAGAATAACAACAAGTGTAATTCCCTGAAGGCTTTGTCCCTTTGTTTTTGACAGCTACTTCAATTACCACCATATGACACGGGGGACAAGGTGACAAACATGTTGTCGTCTGTGTGCACATGAAATTGTTTGTTTGCTTTCACAAAGCAGCAGGTTGAGCTAATACCTCACAGCCTTTGGTAGATTAGACAATTTGGGAGGTGTCAATCAGCAGCTCTGCCTTCCACCTTTCCACGGTCACTGACCGGAGAGCCAATAGGAAAGCAGAGAGAGAGAGAGAGCATCACCCTCCACCTTTCCCCCTTCACTCTCCGTCTCCCTGTCCTCCTCTCCCTTCATTCACTGAGGATCAAGCCTCCATAATCCCTGGATTTTATATCCACCAAAACAGCTTGGGCCCATCAGCAAATTGCAGTGGCATATGGTATAGGTTTATGATTCATCTGGCACATGCATAGCAATGAGAGCCTCATCATCCGTGGGCAAACACCAGGAAAATATCCTAATGTTAAACGATGCCAGCCACGGAGAGAGAAGTGGCACCGGGCGCGTGGGAGGGCTGTGTTTGTTCGGCCCAGCGAGCGCAGCGGCTGAGGTTGTAAACAGCGTTTCTCCGAGACGAATCTCCACGGGGAGGAGAAGGTGGAGGGACGGGGCGAGAGAGGGAGACAGGCCTCAAACACAAAACCCCAAAACACCAGAGTTTCACTGAGTTACTGATTCATGGTGAGATCCTAGAGATCACATAGCAAAGGGCTGTGAGTGGTCGGGTTGTCAGGTTCAGTTTCCCCATAAGGACATAAACATGGAAGGAACTGAATCAGCAGGTCAGACCGAGCTACGCTGGGCGCTGGCCTGACCACTGGGAGTCATTTGGGGGTGTTAAGGAACTGATTTAGATGATGAAATACGAGCCAGGATGTCCAGTTTGAGCAACAGATTCATGTATTCAAAGGATCAGGGTTCACGTTGCAAAGTACCAGGAATTCGCACCAAATCGGATGATGCAGCACGAGTTGACAGTTATCTAGTGAGGCTGCTGTGGACGGGTGATTCTGACCTGGATCAAACTTTGGTTTTACATTGATATTCTTATCCATGTGTGACATTCTCTAAATACTAAACAATGAGAATATTGCCAACTCAGCCTCCTTCGCCATTTTATACCTTACCTCTGCTTTCTTTCCTCCTGCACACACATGCATGCTCTGACACCCAAAGGAGCAAAAATGATCCAAGGCCAAATTATTCCATATTCTGCAGGATAATTAATTTGGAAATGTGATAAATAGAATCTGTACTTTTAATTTATCACTGGAATAGGTAATATGACAACAGCAACACTTCCATTAAATGGTTAGGAGACACACCTGCATCTTATACATATATTTGTGTTAAAAGCTCATTTCACCCAACTCAGTCGTCTTTAGCACCAGAGTTCCTCGCTGCTCGTTCACCCACAGACATAATCTGCAACATTAGCACCATTTCCAAACATCTGCTGGAGGAGTCAGGAGCGATCTGCTGCTCCTCTGCTCGTGCCTCTCTGGCAATGTGACATGATTACATACAAACACCTCCAGCCAAACTTTCCCCTCTGCCTTCATTAAAGCTCGACACAGAGCGCTGCTGGCAAGGTGACCCGACCCGGCTCTGCCACGGCTCCGCCCCCGCAGGGGGCCGGCACGGGCCCCGCGTGGCCCCACGCGATTGGCTCAGAGGGCCTTCCCTCACCCGCCGTGCCGGGTCAATTTGGGTTCAGGCGCGGAGCAGAAGCGACCGTGGATGTGCTGCTCGGAGAAGGCCTGCCATGAGCGGACAGTCGGTGTGTTGGAGGTTTATCATTAGCAGGCTCCAGACGGCCCGCCGACCCCTCCGGCCAGGACAGGTGATCGCGCTCGGGCCGCCTGACTCAACATATGCCCCCGCGGAGCTTCAACACACATATTGTGGCATCATTATTTCATACCTAGCAGGAGCATCTCCGAGCGCAGCCCACATTTAGGTGCAAAAGCGGGTTGCTGTGAAAAGAGTTATTTCTTTTTTTCTGTGTGCAGGCGAGAGAGGGAAATAAGTACAGAAATGGCTTCTGCAACCTTTTGCATGTGCTGACCATTTGTTCATTTCAGATCACATTTCAAACCACTATTTTAAGGGAAATAATCAAATATGAACTTTTCTAAAATGTGACTTATTTGGTCATCTTTTAGTTGTTCCAACAGCTACATGAAAAGCTGGTAAAGTGGTTTTTGGTTTGTATTGTCATAGCTGGTGGAATAATGCACCAGATTGCAGCATTTACATTGTTTCAAACCAGACAGAGAATATTTGTTTTCTCCACATTTGATTTTTCACCTGATAGTTTTGCTTATTTTTGTGGAAGATGTTGCTACATGTTGTTTAAAAGTACTAATAATATTCTACTTTTTCTCTAAAGTTTTGTCTGCTATGTACACATACTCACTTTCACACTTACAAAATAATCAGAATTATTACTAATGCATTAGTATTTAAGCCAAATGTTAAGTCGAAGTAGGTTCTGCAGTCAGTTGTTATTGCCTCACGGTTCATTATGATTATGTTTTACTGTTGTACACACAAGTGCCCAGATCTTGCGTGTAACATGATTGGACTTATATTACATATACATAGTTTCCTCTTCCTCGCTGCTCTCTTGAAATAACTGTAACCCCATCACTGGCATACAGTCTAATCATCTTACAGGAGTCCTAAATCTTTATCAGCATATATAGTATATTGGGCTTTAAAATTCACAGGGAGCTCACAGAAAAGAGCATCAAGATAAAGCTCTGAAATCCCGAACCGCCAAGCTCTCATAATCCCCCCACCTGCATTCTCCACAGCCGTCGCTGAACAGCAGCCCTCCGTATCGCCTGAGAAGGGGATTTAGTTGTAATGCTCTCAGAAATACAATGCATAAAATCAAGTGTCAACTCTAACAAGCTGTTCTTAGGGCGGCTGGGGCTGCCCTCTGGATCCGACGGGGTCCCGGGCTCAGGCTTTGAAAGGTTAGCGGCCGTGCAGAGTGGCAGCATTTGATCCCACAGTTACCCAAAATTTCAGAGACAACTGTGCAAATCGGAATAACCCGGGAAGCCAGACGGGCTTTTTTTCAGGGGGCAACAGCTGCTTAAGTCCGTTCGCTGCCTGCCAGAGAAACTTTATCAGGGGAAGTGGAGGTTGAACTTTTATGGCGGCTAAGCCCCCTCCATCAAATTGCGAAAACAGAACCTTGTGGCACAGCTCAGGGTGGATTTAGGAGTTTGCTCGGTGTTTTCTTGGCTGTGAGCGTTAATATAAAAATAGAAGAATGCAAAGACCTTCGGATGCTGCTGTCCTCATGTGCCTCTTTTATTCCAGGCAGTGTGTTAGACTTGGGATCAACTGAATACAATAGTGAACTATTTTCTCCCTGAAATCACAAAAGATTCTTGCTTAAACCCTGAAATTGCTGCAGCCCTGCCTGACGTGCGACGGGATGTGGATTTCATCAACTGTAGTCCCAAAAATGATCTTCAAAGTTGATTTCTATTGTGCAAATTGATCGCCATGTATCTGTTTTGTATCCTATTTGTGAATTTCTTTCCTGCTGAAATGGAGAATATTTGCAGCGTCTAAGCTTCTTTAAACACACGACATCTTTTGGGTAATTCAGCTGCTTTATTCTCCTCTCAGATGTCTTTTCATCTCCAAACTATTTTGTTTGTTCAAGTGTGGCAGCGTGTTACTCTGCACTGAGCCTGTTTGCAGATCATATGATGTATAAGCTGGAGTGGCAGCATGGTATATGAGCAGGCTCCAGTGTGAAGTAATGGCACTTCAGTAAAGAACAAAATAAAAATTTGTCACAAAGACTTTTTTTTCAGAATTCCCTCTCTGAGTTGTTTTGTCATTTTTTTAGGATGAATGAGTCGTTTCTTTCTGTCATGTTGGTCATTTTTACCTACTTTCAGTATTTTTTTTCCCCACAGACTCACTTTATTTCTTTTGTTTCGGTCCATTTTCATCAGCCCCTCCTGTGTGAATGCATTCGTCTTTGTGTGTCGTAGATACTCTCTGTCTATTCTGAGACTTGAGCCCACATTTTCCTGTTGGCGCTCGGTATTTCACGCTGACAAAACAACCAGAGAGAGAAAGAACATCAGACTGAAGGAAAAGGTTTTGTACTGACCAATCTAAAGTTAAAAATGGCAGCATACAGAGTGAAGTTATGAAGATAATCAGACATGTTGATGAACTTCTACCACTCAAGAAGGCCAACGTCTGCATACAGTCACATAGAAAGTGAGGGGATGCTGTCTGGGCAGTGGTCGTGCACCAGACTTCAGTCTGGAAATGGCAGGTTTAGCAGAATGATTACTAAACTCAGATTATCACGAGTGTTTCCTGCAGCCAGCTGTGTTTAAAGCAACACGTCCCGAAGCTGCTGCTGCTAATCACAAGCACAACAGCAAACAGAGCGGCCGAGCAGATATTTTAATAAAGCGGTTTATAAATCTCGCTGGTTTTGGTCTTCTGAAAGCTGTGTGACCTGGTCAGCTGACATGTTTAGTTAGTGTGGAGCCTGACTGTCTGTGGGTCAGAGTGACACATGCAGGATGTATTTAGTCCAGTTTCTACAGAATGAGCAGTTGAAGCTGAGGAGACATTGAATGCACAGTGTGACTCACTGGTTTTATGAGGCTTTTTTGGTTTCACGCAGCTTCTTTTGAGTGAAATATTTGTAATCAAGACTGCTGTAAACTAACAGACAGGAAACAACGAGCTGATGACTTCCTACTGTTCTGCTCATCAGTACAGCTGCCAAATAACAATGCACTGCTGCAGGGAGGCTGCAAATAACAAAGGTTTATTACCTTTTAATACATTTTTTTTGTTGTTTATTTATTATTATAATTTATTTTTCATATTGTGTATTGTAAACATTTAAATGTATATTTTATATTTATGTTTCTTGACTTTGGCAGCACTGGTTTCCTTTTACTTTTTTATTTCTCTCTATTTACAATAAAGCAAATTCCTTGTGAGCGAAAACTTAAACCCGATTGATTCTGAATATGTGAATATATATATCGTGTTTCCAGAGGTGTCGTCTTGATCCTCTACATTTACGCCAGTGTATTTGTCTGACATCTACAGTTATCATATGTAATATGACACACTGTTATAAATTAAACATCCTTACAGTATATAAAATGGTTAAAATGAGCTCCAACTCGTAAAGCTACAGCATTAAAATGCTGCTTAGGAAAGTTTAAAATGTATAATTTTGGTAGCTCTCAGGCGGCCATCTTTCAGTCTGTTACCGCTCAGACAGATAATTCATCACATTAACAGCTTCACATGCATAATATATAAAAATATTGAAAGTGTGCGTCTGGACGACACGAGAGGATTTCTTCAGACAGAAACGAGATCAAAACCTGAATTCAGCCTTCGCGGGAGGAGAGTTTCGCCCACGAAGAAGATGGATCTTTATGACATCTCAACCTCAGACAAGGAGACATCACGTTCCCTCTCTCACTTCCAACATGGAGGAGGGGTTACTGCATGTACACACACACACACACACACACACCTCAGCTGGCATCCTGTCACAGCATGCAAACATGGATAAAGCAGAAGGTGTACGAGCGCATATTTTTACTAAATGCAAGACCTCATTTTTGGGGCGTTGAAGACCTCGGAGGGATTCTGAGTGTGTGTGTGTGTGTGTGTGTGTGTGTGTGCGCGGTGCCTCCGGTGACTGACTTCACAGGGGGAGAGGCTGCACACTGTCCACTCCTCTGTCCACACACACTCTGTATAATCACGTTCCCTGTCGGGCCCTATAAATCTGCAAGGGCCCAATTAAAGATCGCCTTTAGCATGTCCACCCCTACCAGCACACACGCGTGTTAGGCAGAGAGAAAAAAACAAAAACACGGTTCGCTTTTCTTTTAATGTATATTTGACACAACAATGAAAATAAAAACAGTGTAAAACTCACAGAAAAAGCTTTGCAAAAAAAGATATTTCTGGTATTTTTGGTTGCAACTCACACATTTGTGCAGCTTGTGTGACTTGAACCTGGACTTAAAGGTGCTACATGAATATAAAAAAGGCATTAAGAAAGACACAAACTGTACAATATTAAAGATAATAAAATGATAAATTACAATTACTGCACTTTAAATGAGCTGATAATAATGTGCTAAGCGAACATTAGTGCATGCAAATCAAATTAAAGCCAAAATTTGAAAGAAATGTTGACAAAATTGAAATGAATATATAAACAATTGTGGTGATTAAGTTTTATTTTAAAGTGTTAAAGTTGAAAAACTTGAAGTGAATAAATGGTTAAAAATAAAAAAAGTCAACACTTTTCCTTTTACTTTGGGTGTTTAAACGACATTAAAACAACTTAATTTACCAAGTGCAGAAATACAAAAATACAATTTTTTATCAAAGGCGTCAATTTACAAGAAGGCACAGAGAAATTCAACAAACATCTTTTTCCTTTTTAAATCAACAATAGGTGTAAAAAATGAATACGCTGGTGTGTAATGATGTGGGGGGGGACACAGAGGGGACGTGACGTGCTGTTAGCAGGCCGACTCGTGTTGTGACTGCTATGTAAATATCTCATTAGTTCGGGTTAATAACATTCCCGTGCTCTTGGATGTAACATAAAAAAGACAAGATCTAAGTGCTAAAATGTCCTCATCCACTGTCCGTCCAGAAAGAGGCTGATGAGCATATTAAATGTCAGCCTGCAAAATTATGCAAGAGGCTAAAAGCGTTTAAGTCGGACATAAATACCAGCACACCCCGAGGATTTGATTTGGAATTATTTATGTCCCTCCGATCGGGACGAAGAGGAAACAAAGGAATAATTAGACTGGCGTGTAGCGCGCCGCCCGTCCTGCGCGCTCTCGTGCCCACCGAATGTGAGGCGCTCACCCATTCCCCCTCAAACTTGATGGTTGTTGAACTTATTTTTAGTGTCATTTGATAAGCTTCCCTGCTTGCACAGAGACATCCCACTGACCCAGCCACTGGTCATTGTCTATACCGCTTCCCGTCAAAGCTGGCGCGCTTTGTCAGGTTTCGACTCGAATATCCATTTTGCATCTGAAGTACGGTATCCGAAGTGACTGGATCATTCGAGCCTTTTTCTTCAGCTGCTGCCCCCTTTCCTCCCCCACAGTGTTTCCGCTCACACTAACATCATTTGGGATTGGCGTCATGACAGCGCGCTTGAGAAATCCACAATATATATAAATATATATCCCTGCTTTTTGGGGTGAGGGAGTTGGGGGTGGAGTGGGGGGGACATAATTTCTGGAAATGAACAATACTTATCCGTCCATCGCATCCGTTACTTTGGGTTTGTGTTTTGGACGTGGCGCACCGTCACCGTGGCGCCGTGTCCTCTTTTTTTTCCTGTGAATAACGCAGTTATAGGTCATTCAATGTCAAAAGGCATAAAAAAGAGACAGGCAAGTCTTCACAGGCTGCTGCTTGCTGTTGCCTTTAATTATTTTAATTAAACTTTGATATTCCGGCGCTGAGAGGACTAGTGAGTTGTGACGCAGAGCCCTCGGAGGATTGAGTCTGCGGGCAGAGGAGCGTCGGGGCGGCTGTATCTATATCTTAAAAGTCTTAACTGATAGGCCTGTTTATGGGCTGTGATGTGCTACGCCTTGCTGAGCAGAGAGCAGACTGAGCTGAAAACAGGGGCAAAAAACACCAAGCGCCGTGTCAAGGTCTTAAAGGCATCAATCCCTCAAACGTAGCTGGAGATCATCCTGGTCAGGAGGCTGTCCTGCGGTCGAATAACGCTCTATTAATTTCCTTGTCCCGAGTGCATAATGAAAGGAAGGTGTCTTAAAAAAAAAAAAAAACTACAGGCAAAGTCTTGGTGCCTTCCAATACCTTGGGGCATCCTGTCTACAATTTGTCATGCGTGTGCACTTCTCAGTGTTAAAATGACAAGATAAGCCAGTCAAAGGGCGGCCGCCAGGCATGCAGCACTGCTGAAGTTGGAGAGGGTTCGTGATGAGACATTGCCAAAAGGCAACGGACTTCTGCACTTGTGAGGCCCACTGGGATTATTCCGACTTCCACGCCAAAGGCAAACAGCCCCTTTCTCTGTGTTTTTTTTTTTTTTTTTTAGATAGCTTCCGTCTGTGTCCGTGAAATTAGGTTTTTCACAGAAGGCACAATATGGTCAGAATATGTTAAGCCTTTGGTGCGCACGAAAAGCTAACCGAGTCTGAGTGCTGAGTTCTGGGGCGCCCTGTGTGCTCCTGCTTAACTAGTTTTTCTTCATTAAAAAAGAAAAATTTGGTAGTAAATAACTTAATGAATACGAGTTAATATTGAGATTTGTGTACTTCAAAGGTCTGAGGACGGAGAACCGGAAGGGGAACTTTGTGCATAAAGTAGAGCGCAGTGAGCAGATAGTGGTTTTAGCTGCAGGTTTACAGGTCCTCAAAAAAACAAACAAAAAAAAAAAACAAAAAACAAAAACCTGAAATTCTTCTCTTGTTCGCAGCGACGAGCACATGTTGGTTTTCACACAGTGGTCCTTCTCTTCTACTGATGCTGCACACGGTTGAAATTCATACACCGACCCTGAAGAGCACAGAGACAGACAGAGTATTACAACTCACCTCGTACTGCAGTTTCTCAAATACAGTAATTGAGACATTTCATTTTAGACATTTACTAATGCTTCTAATTAGCATCTTTAATTATTTCCCCTATTATTCAATTTACATAAAAAAATTAGTCACCATGATTTAATAATTAACTCTTTGATAACTTTGTTTAAAACAGCAAAAAAACAGTAATTAAGATAATATAAAGACAAAAGTAAATTAAAAAAAATGTATCTGTATTAAATATGTTTCCTGATCCCAACACAAGTAAAAACAAACTGAAGAAGGAAATATTCAATAAACAGCATAATAATAAAAAAAGCTCATACAGAAATAACTATTACAGAACATATAGAGAACATGTTTTTCATTGATAAATTCGGGACAGAATTATTTCAATTAGAGTAAAACAAAATACTCCAATCTGCTGAAAATATATTTAAATACAATCAAACAAAGCATCAACTGGTGAACCAGCAGCAAACCTTCCTGACATACTGACAAAAAGACGCCTCGCTTTAGCCTCACCCAACATGTGTGTGCGTGTGTGTGTGTGTGTTTGTGTGTGTTTGTGTGTGTGTGTGTGTGTGTGTGTGTGTGTGTGTGCAGGCAGCTCTCTGAGCCTCTCAGTGCAGCAGCAGCTTGTTCACCAACAGTAGGCCGACTGGCACCAAGAGGGAGCTCTCGCACAGCGAATCCCATCAGCCAGCAGGCCTCCAACCTCACACACTCTCTCACACACACACACACACACACACACACACACACACACACACACACACAACTCTGACTCTCTGAACCTCTGCACTGTGTTTACAAGTGCTCACTGTAGTCTGCTTCCAACAGCATAAAGGTAGTTATATTTCATTCTTTAATCTGTGGAAAATGTGTCCTCTGCATCCTTTGACTTATCTTAAGGACCTCAAACCACAAACACAACCTGCACAGATCCATCCATGCAGATGACCAATGCAGGGAGGGTGAATGGAATTTTGTTTCAAAGCAGAAAAAATGACTCAATGGCAACGTACAACACAAACAACGTCTCTGCTATATTATCCGCAGACCTCACTGGAAACTCTTCCCACTGGAACAATTTCTTAGTTAAAAAGTAGTTCCTTAATAAGTATAAAATCACAAGTGATAAAAGAGACTGTGTTTTCTTTAATATGCAACATGAGGGCCCTTTTGGGGGAGAGGAAAGCCTTCTGGCTGTGAGCAGGCAGTGTGAACACATTTCTACCTGCACATGTACATGACAGACCTGGTTTCTCCCAGTGACCTGGTTCCTGGATCTCTTCTCTGGATTTCCAGACTGATTGGTTCTTATCGTCCATGTCGACACAGCGAGGGACGCATGTTTCCTGTCATCGTGACATGGAAGCTTTGTCTGTCGTCACAGCCCAGGATGTAATGTGCTTCCTGCTTCTCACAGCTCAACAGGCGTCTTCATGTTGTTGCATGTACGGCCTCTTAATCGACTATAAGAGTAGTCAGTCGGTATAGTTTCTGCTGACGAGGACATTTTTGGTCCTTTTGTGACTTTTGAGTGTTCTGTCATTAATCATTACTGAACAAGCAAACTAATACTCTTTAAACACAACAATATTCATTATTTATTATAATAAGGATTTGGTTTAATAAGATTTGTCACTTGTCTGCAGGGGGAGAAACATAATAGAGAAGCTGATTCATCAAAGAAATTCTGTGATTATCAGTCGACTGAAAATGTCATTAACTGATCCCAGCCCAAGCTGCATTAGTGTTGATGGGGTCACAGGTGTATTACCAGAACCACTTTGAATTAGCGCAGAATTTGATTTTAAAAGACCCGATTCGTGTGCTGAACTGAATTTGCGTTAAAATGTGCAGATACGTGAGCTGCACGTCGCTTTCCTTCCCTGGGAGAGAAGACAACAGCACATGCAGGCCTCACACAGTCTGGGCGGATGCTTCCCCCGAGGTGCGACGGGCAGGAGTGTCCGAGACGTTTGGCTCCTGAGCTGCAGGGTGGGCGCAGAAGTCCGCAGCCGGTTCGTCTTACAGTATCTGCACTACAGTCTGGCTCGGGAGCAGGAGTGTGCACGGGCCGACTGTGACGAGGGCTTTAGACAAGCTGGAGAATCTTCCATTTCTCATTATTTGGCAGAGCTGGTGGGTGTTTGGTGGAGGGGTGGGGGCTTCGCTCCATCTCTGCATGGTAAGCCCCTCGACGTGTACCCTCTGCAACTAATCTCACACAGTCAACAAATAAGGCACATCAGATGCTGTTTTGGCCGCGGCCATCAGAGCGGCTAAGTTCAGTGGATTTTACGGGTTTTACGGCGCGGGGGCTCGGCGAGGGGAGAAGTGCTCTCCGCGGCGGCAGAATGGCAGGCGAAGCAGGGGGATCTGGTGCGAGGGCGAAGCAGGTGCAGCACAATACGGTCAAACCCATTCCAGCTCCCCTGTTCCCGGATGAGCGGGGCCTGACTTGGCAGGGAGCGCCGCCTTGTAACTGGGCCATGTTGGAGGGATGGAGGCCCACCTGTGCCACCCGGAGCGGCAGAACAATAGTCTGAATATGTCAGCACGAAATGTCAGTGAAATCTCATCAGACGGACGGCAGCGTGACTGCAGATAGACGGGCGGATGAGTCAGGTGGGGAGATGGAGAGGTGAAGAGACAAGAGGAGGGGGCGAGGTGGGGGGGTGGTGGTCAGAGAGCGGCGGCGACTTCCAAACGAAGACGGTGATTAATAAGGTTCATTACAGACACTCCACTGGCTTTCTGTGGAAGTAAATGGAAATATATTGAGCAGTGATGTCACACTAAAGTGATCATCCACTGCTGATGCACCTGAGAGGTCCAACACACATCGAATCACTGCTTCAACTACCGATTATCAATCTATTGATGGTGTTTTTTATTAATAGCTTATTGTTTGCTCATAGTGTCGTCTTCCAATTGTTTATTTTGTCTAAATAAAAGTTAAAAAAGGAAAAAGATTGAGTTTACGATGATGCACCGACTGCCCAAATGTTTGGCATTTTATTTGATACACAAAATTATTAAAGCTGCGGATTCGTTTTCTCATCAGTTCGCTGGCTTCTCGTCGCGACACTAACAAGTACAACTTTGAGTGAGGACGTTTTTAAAAGAACGAAGAGCTAAAATGCTTCACAGACAAAGATTACAGGATTGTTGCACAGTTTATTCCCAGATCCGTTCTGGAAAATTGCTAAGTGTTGTGTAGTCAATAATCTCAGCATCTGAAATAATCCTCCCATGTCATGTGAAGAACACTTCACTGTCTAATCAGAGCAGCAGCCACCTCCAGCACGCCGGAGCCTTGTTATCGGCCCCGCTGCGTGTCGACAGGAGCTGCAGAGGTCCACATTTGCCCAGTCTTCAGACAACATGTTTGTCACTTGGACTGTTGGCTTGTAACTCGAGGCAGAGCTCCAGGAGTGAAGTGGAAGGAGTGTGACTGTATGTGTTTGATTTTGACTCTCATCTCTCGCAGCGTTCGCACCCTGAGCAGCTTGAGTCCCCCCCCCCCCCGCCATCCGAGAGCTGCAACTCTTCGAGGAGCTCTGCTGCACGAGGCGGCGAGATGGCGGCAGCAACTTCCAGCTCAGACCAAACTCTGCGGCTTTTCATCGTCTCTTGTGCTCTATATGTTCGTCTTGCTATGAAACACGATTCTTCGGGGGAGAATAACAGAATATATTCTGCTGGGTGACAACGTCCCAAAACAAACCAGGTGATGTTTCAGGTGTACATGACCTCACCTGAGTCAACAGAGGCTGGAAGATTGAGTAAACTTTTCAAAAGACGTCATATAACCACAGGAAATGCTGGCAGCACCAATGGTGGGTGCACCTGTTTAAAAGCCACATCTGCAAACAATCATTCAGTTATCCAAGAAATGACCTAAAGTGAACAACGCCCGCATTATTGACATGGAAACAGTCGAGAATGAAATATGAAGCGTTTCAAATGTTTGTTCTGACATCTTCGGCGTGCACGGAGAGCTTTTAGTGACCGGGTGCAGCTGAAGGTCGCAACTGAACACGTCTTCCATCTCAGCAGAGAAATGGAAAGTGAACATTAGACATATTTTTATTCCCCGGCTGAATCCATTCAGTTGGGTGAAAGTAGTGAATTGGAGGGGTTTTAGTACCGCGGCTCCGTGGTGGATGCTGCCCAAACTGTCAGTTCAACTTAAAATCACAACATCAACACATTTCTAAAACCTGTAGGTCATTTTGGAGTCTGGTGGGCTCAGATCCAGAGCAAGTCAGTCCCTTGAAGTTACACTCGTGTGTGTTCCTTCTATAATTTAGAAAATAATCTAGAAATCTTCTATAATTTATAAATTAAACAAAACTACAACTTTAGAATGATGTTCCCGTGTGTTTTTGGGAGACAATAACAGGAAATCAACACAGCTGATGGTGAGCTAGCTCCTTTCTAAATGTTGGTGTTGGATTGTTGGATTAATTTAATTTAATTTATTGTATAGTTTGTCACATTTACGACATCAATGGCAAAAAAACATGCACAAAAGAAGGCATCAATTTAGGTTACAGAACGAATCTCCCATCTGGACTGTAGTGTGAAAACACTTGCAAGCATGAGTTGTAATCCAGTTGCAAGATGCTTATTTTGCAGTGATAAGCTACAGGCTTTGAAAGATTTTATTACCAGAACAGAGACTTTTTTCCACATTAGAGTTTTGCAGCCTATACAGTAGCTTCGTTAATCTAGGGCTTACTTAATCCAACAGCAACACTCATCACTTTACTCCAACACTTGTCTGTTGTTCTGACAAAATGTTAATGAGCTGAACAGCAGATTCATACTGCAAAGTGCTCGTGTAGCTGTTGGACGTTCCACATGTTACTGCATCAACCTACTAGTCCTGCTTTTCTACAAGGTGTGTAATCGGGACTAAGTGAACCCAGGCTGACGGGTGGATCTGATCGGTGGGTCATTAGATATGCTAACGTATCACCTTCAGGACCTGGTTGCATCTTTCCATTTTTGCATAATCACTACTGAAATCTTCCAATGCATTAAGTGACTGTTAAACGACGTACAAATAAATATTAAAAGGACATTACACTTGACTTATGGAAGATTTGTGAAGGTAAAGCGGTTAACTGCTTTGTGTTCAACATTAGGAACACACAGTCAATATCACAAAGCCCAAATCTTGTGATATGTCGTTCATATAGTTATAGTTAGTTGTCAGTGATCATTCCATCTGCAGCTCATTCATCCTGCACTATAGTGTAATTATGGTGTTTTTTCCTTTAATTGTAACCTCCTGGACTGGGTTTTACTATTTAAACTGAATTCAGAATCAGAACCCGGTTTATAGCCATTTAAGTTTTCACATACAAGGAATTTGCTGTGGTGTATTGGTGCGTAACAATAGAAGTAGAAGACAAGTAGTGCAAAAGTCAACATAAACATAAATATAAAATGTAAAATAGGAAGTAGGAAAAATTTAAATCGATTTAAATCATTTAAAATAATGATGAATCCTTATTTTAAAGCGATCCCTGCTGGTGAAGTACAAGAACCCTTGGAAACACAGAAAGTGTGAACTGTCCCTGCCTGTCGAGCCTCAGCCACCAGACATGTGTTCTGTTTTACTCTGTGTCCTCTGCCACATATTGAACAAATTAAAAGTTCAAGTTAGAGGGAGAAGCACAGCTGCACGGGGACAGAGGAGAGAGCCAGGGTGTGAGCAATCCTCCCTCCACGAGGCTGCTGGCCCTCTTCTCACAGCCCCTCGTCCACACACTGCCCACACAGCGCTGCCATCTGGCCTGCTGGGAAATCAGAGCCACCTGAGACTCGGCCAAATACATGATGCTCGCTGACAACTCGGGCATTTCTTCTCATTGTAAAGGGATGAATAAAGATTATACAAGCACATAAGGTACATGGGAGGACAACATTTAAAAAAAAAAAAAAAAGCTACTCCTTTTACTACTGTGAAGTTAGGCAGACATCTTGGAAGATGCTGGAAGAGATGTGATACAACACACATGAACAAGACTTGGTACTGTGAAAAAGGCAAAAGCACACATACCACATGACCAAAAGTATATCGACACCCAGCGACAACACAGACCATCTTCTGAAACCACGACACACAGCATTATTTCTCATGTGACAATCCTGATTTAATCCCCTTTAAATGTTGAGTGGAGCCAGAAAATTATCCAGTTTCAATGTGGTTTTCTTAATAAAGTGGACAGTGAGCGCTGTACAGTGGACTGCACACTGCGGCTGCATTTGACCAGTTAAAGTCAGTGTAATACTAATATATAACGTCAGTGTTGATTCAGACATGTACCCCTCATAGTCCAAACCCTCAGTGAACAGTGACAACAAAGATTTACCATCAAAACTTGATTTACATCTCAGGCCTTTCCAACAGCAACACTGCCTCCAGTGGAGAGTCTCGGTGTGAACAGAGCGGTGGTTGATGGGTAATCAGGCTCTGATGGCTGAACCAGGGAGCAGAGAGGGAGTGAGCGACAGCTTGCAGTAAAAAGTAATGCTGGCAGGCAGCAGCATATGGTGTGCAGACTGTCGGAGCAACGCTGGAGAATATTTTACTGAGTGGAGAACAGAGAAACACAAAGGTCAGCTTCTCTGGTCCGATCATCGTGGAGCTTCTTGGTGCAGCGCTCTTTGTTGTACTTTCTCTTCTTGTGTGTCTAAAATGTATGCCATGACTGATTCAGAGAGTTTGATTTAAGGGCTTTTTGCCTTCAGTTTATTTCGTTATGAAGGTTTTCAGGCCATGAGAACGACCTCCCTCCTTACATCTACCAATGCATCGTGAGGTCATATTCTTCATTTGCGTCATTATTCAGATATAACTGAGCTGTGGCAATGACTCAAATACTTGCTTCAATGTCCCAACAACTTGCTGTAAACTGATGCCAAAAGCCTAAAACATTTAGAAGATCTGACCTGACTGTCCAGCCTGTATCCTGGGTTTTGTGCAGCAAGATCAGGTTGCAAGAGAAAAAGATGAATCTGTTAAAGAGTGAGCCATACGGCCAAGCCACAACAGCAGCCTACTACTGTTGTAGTTCAGGAATGCATGCAGACTTTTTGGCAGAACTATTGTGGGATCCAACGCCACATACTGCGAGTACAAACAGGTAAATAACTCAGAGATAAACCCTGTGTCTGTGGAGGAGTTCACTTTCAGTTTGCTCCTGAAAGGTCAGGTTCAGCTAGATACAGAGATCCTGCAGGGTCCAGGGCTTCAGAGTGTTGCTCAGAGGCCCTTCAGCAGGGGTTATGCTTGCCGACATGGCGGTGTGACCTTGCGTCTTCCAACTGGAAGCCTACAAGGTCACTCTGCTACATCGTATTATTTACATTACAGAAACTACTTGTGAACAAAATGCTAGAACTTAATATAAATGGGTAAATTGTGGATTTGCAAACCTCCTCCAAACACAAATAACACAAGATGTCCTCATGTACTGATGCAGGATGACCTTGCAGGTTCTGCTGGGTTTCCTGTCAACCTGTACCTGTTCATTCATGCGCCCG
This sequence comes from Lateolabrax maculatus, assembly GCA_031216445.1. Taxonomy (NCBI): domain Eukaryota; kingdom Metazoa; phylum Chordata; class Actinopteri; order Acropomatiformes; family Lateolabracidae; genus Lateolabrax; species Lateolabrax maculatus. The sequence continues at coordinate 1,497,715 of CM062217.1, read as the reverse complement.
GTCATTGTGCACGATACAGCTGGCCAAAAGTCTAAAATAAAGCCGCACTTGACTCTGTATCAGCTGTGTGTTGCTGCAGGGATAAGTGGTATCTCCTGAAGCTTGAACATGGAGGCCGCAGTACTGTAGGTGCAGCTGTTTCCTGCCGGGGCCTCCTGCTCTATCCTCCCCCCCACCCTCTCTGGTTTTGTCAGAGTAAGTGCACATCATTGGCAGCTAAAAGCTCTGGGCACCGTCCCTCTGGTTGTTCCAGAGAAATGCCAATCGTTTTGGCGTCGACGGGGCCCTCACAGACGGCGCAGGAAGGCACAGATGGCACTAATGGACGAGCAGAATCCAACCGAGGGACCGGGACAGAGCCACACCGGAGCGCCGTCCAAATAACTGTAGTGTGAATGTACTGTATGGCCAACGCACCGCTCTGCTCTAGCGGGGACGATGCCACGGCAATGCGGCATAAAGAATTTAAAATGATAAAATAATCATAAGAGAGGGAGATCGTGGGAGGACCGGCGTGGAGCGCTGCCAGGAGGATCAGACAGAGGAGAGATTGTTCTTGGGCTGATATGTGCTGAAGTGAGTTAGACAGACCTCGTCCAAGTCAACCCACTCCAGCCAGACAACTGGGTTTACAGCTAATGGACTGACTGAGACACTCTGTCTGTCAAGGAAGAGCCAGTTTAAAGACCGCAGCTTCTCCTGGTAGAATGGTACTTTTGTACAACGTGTGAGCCAGCTGATGGGCTGTTTTACGACCCGTGAGGCGACAGACTTACATTTAGATTTCTTTCTTCGCCCAAATTAATTCCCTCCATTTCCCACGTGATGCCGACAAGCTGCAGATCTTAACATTTGTTGTGTAAAGCATTGACAAAAACATGCCTGTGTCCACCAGGCTCTTTTTTAGCTAGTAGTGCTGAGCAGATGCTTGTAGGAAGAACTAGTCACAGCTTTCAGTGGCGCTGAGAGGCCACTGAAAACCTGTTAGGAGCTCGGCGTTCTTTTGATAAAAGTTTAAATACTTCTGAAGGGTCACGATACCTTAAGTTTGAGCCTTTTTCAGCCTTCTGTGTGGTTTCTAAAAATGCATGTGGCCTTCAGAGCCGAGAGGAAAAGCAGATAGGTGGGCAGATTGGAAAAATTGTAGCGTGACATTTTTAATTTCTGCAAACCACCAAAACAGCATTGTATAGATAAAAGTTTCTCAGGTGCTAGTTGGCAATAGAAAATACAATAAAAAGTGTCCGGACCTTAAAAGATGACACAAGAAAGATACTAAGTTAAAGCACACTTTGGATGAAAGCATGCAAACTGCAGCAGGCCCCAAATTCCACCCAAAAAAAGAGAAAGAAGCCAGTTCTGCAGTGGACACACAGCTGTTGAGTGTCCCAAAGGCTCAGATCTGCCGTACAACATGTGCAACCCTTCTGAACAAGGAATCCAAACACAAACCAAAAATAAAGAAGGGGCCGTTTGTTAATTTTTCTTCTGGGTGCCACAGTGTATCAGCGTCCATTGAGAGCCGGTGGGCTCATCTGTACTTTTAAATTACGTGTCTTCGCCACAGCGGTCCTCCCAGAGAAGCCAGGAGAGGCGCCACAAACACTCAGAACTGCACTCAAAACATAAGCTCACATCGTGCCTCCGGGGCCACGCGCCCGTCAACAAGCGGCTCCTGGATTTGGATAAATAAAGTCTGTGTAACATTTGCCTGCTGATACTTCAACATTAAAAGTGTCTGTTTTATGCTAAATGGAATGAACCTCGCTGTTGTTCAAACCTCAGGGTTATAGATGATGATAAAACATGTATTAACATCCGTGAGCTCTGTGTCTCGCTCAAGAACCTGCAGCAGAATGAACCCACCACAGCACACGATGACAACAAGAGGAGCACCTTGCATGTGCACAGAAGATGCCCAACGTCCTCTTTTCAACATAAAACAATCACGCAGTGAAAATTGCTGTTGGTGTTATAAACAGCAATGATGTCCTGCAGTCGAAGAATTCCTCTGTAAAGTGTGAAGACCCAGTCTCACTGAGGCTTCTCCTTGTGATCTAAGTGTGCTGACGGTCGTTATTAACAGGAAGAGTAATGTGTCTTTTCTCGCTGCTGCAGAACATATTAGATTTCAGAACTGTGTCTTTAGGTACAATAATGTTACTTCTGCTGCACACTGGCACTAAAGTTGCAGCAGTTTCTATCTATGAGGTCTAAACAAACAGCAAAAATGACATACATGCATTCAAATAAAACAATATGAAGAAGCGAGTTGTTGGAGGCTCTTTGTTAAAACGTCGAGGTGACAGTGTGACAACATTTCTTTAACTCATGTTGATTCACTGTGACTGACTGGTTTCTGTGCTGTTTTTAATACAGGACCTTCAACAGCAGCAGCCATCTTCAATCAAACAGCCCATAATATTAATCCTTCCTTTCTATTTTAAGTGTTAAAGAAAATAAAAATGGCTTCTTCCAAAAAAGAAATATGCTGAATATCCATTTGGTCTAAACTTTGTTGCCTTAAATTCATCTGTCAATATTTCAAAAACACAGATGATTCAATCTTCAAAAACCTAATTGTAAACAAAGGTTTTCAGATGACTCATTACCAGAAATGTGCTTTACTTTGATGCCAGTCCTGTTTTTGTCAGAGATATTTTCAAGTGCTGAAGATCTCATTTTGGAATGAAACTCTTTTGATTGGCCTCAGTTTTTGGAGCGCGTCCCTACAGTGTGTGTGAATGTGTGAGTGGGCGTGTGTTACTACTCCTGTTCCCCGCATGGTTCCCCCCCACCCCCCTCCACCAGCGGCATGCTGGACGGGGTCACATGTGATCTGCTCTAAGCGGAGATGCAGGCCATGCGACAGGGAGGGCCAGTAATTGGAGTGAGCTGTCAAGACAGGGCGGAGTGTTTGTGTGTGTGTGTGTGTGTGTGTGTGTGTGTGTGTGTGTGTTGTGCACGTGCCAGGGAGGCTCCCCTCCTACAGGGTGGCACATATTAAAGTCCCTGATGAGACTAATGCAGGAGGAAATGGGTTTGGCGTTGCGCCCGGTCGAGAGGTGAAAAGGAAGGCTGGTCTGGGTCAACCATGACCTGAAATGAATCTGGAGCAAGTGCGAGGAAAAAAAAAAGAAGAAGAAAAAAAGGCAGAAGAAGAAGAAGGTTGATTTTTATGTGTTTAATTGTCCCACTGGATTTGATTTGCAATGAATATTCATATTTTTTCCAAGCAATTCTTTAAATAAAACAACAACAAAAAAAAACGTTTTTCTGTTTCCCAAATCTAAAAAAGCAACATCTCATATTTGTATCATTACTGAATCATTGATCCTTCAGACGTAATTAGCGAGAGGGAGATCACAGCCCCCGCTTCTCTTTAAAGAGTTAATCAACAAATTAAAGATGCAGATTTGCAGCTAATGACGTGCCGACGTGAACTGCCAAAAAACATGCAACGCTTTCCTGCAGTTGACATGATTAACTACAATTACAAAAAAGGTAAAACAAAAGAATTAATGGAAAATTGTGTCTAATCAAAGACACAAAGGAGATAATTGCATTGTGGGTTGATGAATTAGTTATTATTAGTTCCTCTGACAATTTTGGTTTATTTTATCTTTGCCAGTACATGAACATCTGTAGCTGGCTTATTAGTGTTCGTCTCTGACAGACAGAAAAGTTACTTCACAAACACATCGAGTCCTTTTCAAACTGTTTAATCAATTAGTTGCCGTCATTTCGGGTGTTTAAGGTTTTTTTCTTTATTATTTTCTCTTTTGATAATTATAATAACCGCTGTTTTTTTATTTTATTTACATTTTCGAACCAGAAATGTTAAGATGCGTAAGATGTTGACATCTACTCAGTTTTATTCATCTGTTTGGGATCAGTGTGAACAATCTTTAAAATTACATTATCTGTGAAAAAAATGTCATCTTAGAATTTGCATAATTCCTTAATTATATTAAGTGTTCTGACCCACAGATGAGATTTCCGTCTTTTGAAAAGACAAATCTTTGTGCCTTGTCTGAAAAAATGAATTAAAAGCTAAAAGAAGCACAAAGTTCAAAGCAAACACAGTTTTATTGACTCAGATACGTTTTTCTTTTTTTTTTTTTAAGCATTTTGAATAATAACTCTGAGCTGTATATTCCAAAAATGTTCTGCTTATTTAGCAGAGCTCATGGTTGATTTACACTAAAGGTTTTGGGTTCATAATTCACCACCAGAATCTGTCTTCATGTTAGAAGTTAAATCTGATTTTACAGCAAAAACTTCAGCTTTAAATCTCAACAGGAGAAAAGTTGTTATTTACGAGGCTGTAAACTAACAGGGTGGAAATACAAGCGAGCGGCGGCGGCGGCGGCCTGCTACGCCGGGTGGAAAGGCTCGGTGATAAAGCATCTTGTTAGCTCTACTGAGGAAAATATGCTTATCAAGCCGCATGTTAATACAAGCAGTAAATAATGTGATCATCGGCCAGCGATGCTGGAAATATAACAGCGTGAAGGAGCCTGAAGCCACGCTGACTACAGGGAGGTGTTGTGTGTGTGTTTTTTTTTAAACATGGGCTACAAACTGTGAGAACTGGGTTAATGTGACCTGAGCAGTGAAGACATTAGCAGCAACACACACTGGGTGGACCGACAACAGGCACTGTACCACACACACACACACACATACACACACACACACACCGAGACAGCTAAAAAAACCTCACACAGCTGTGTAAAGGCAGGACACATGAATAAAAAGCAGTGTAACATGATAAATCAATGTGCAGACACACTAGAAACAGATTTTTTACTGGCTGTCTGCTGCTGCATTCTGATGCTGGAAAACTGCACAACTCAGGTTTTGTGCTGCTTTCAGGTGGAAGTGAAGCTGCAGGAGCAAAAACGAATAAATTAACACGCAAATTTGGTTCCACTAATTTCTTAAACTGAATTATCTAATGTTCAGCTGTGGGACACATTTATGCATATATGCATGTTCGGATGGGCAATAATTCAATGTTACTGTTTATCACCTTTCAGCAGAATCATACCAAGATGATCTGATCTTCCCAGATTATCGTTTCACACATTTATGTTCTCCACATTAGTGATTGAAAAGAAGTTTCAATTAAAAACAATTTTTTAAAATAGTTATTTTAATTTAGTTTTAAACACAGACGGAGTTTGGTCTCATGTAACGCATGACGGTGAAACATTTAATGGCTTCGATCAGTTTGATAATTGGATGTGATTTTGCAGATATTTGACATATTTTGATACATGTCAATGTTGAAAAATGTTCTTAATAATTTTTTTTCTAAATAATTACCAGGTAATTAATCAGGTAATTACTGAACTTAGAAAGACTGTTGGGCACCATGTCAAATTAACGAATCACAAAGAATTTTAAATGTGTTTCTCCTATTCCATTGGGAAGAAGATATTTAAAGACATTTATGCAGGTTCAATCACATATGTGACTGAACTATGTCTGTTTTACTGGTTTCTTTGATTAAATAAAGGTTATTTATGCCTCAAGACTGCATCCTAGTATGACGACCCACCCAGATAAAATACACCTGGAGGACTCTATGTGCACAATATTTTAACACTGACAACTCTTATTAGTTGATATTAGGAAGTATGAAGCTGCATTAATGTATTTTCTGCGATTAGGAGGCAGAAAGACATTAACCCTCACATGTTAGCCGAAAAGTCCGTCATTCACTCTCATTCTACCTCCGGTTGAGTCTCCACCAACTATTTTGATTATCGGACTCTTTAGCTGCTAGATGTTCCTTTTTCTTCACCGTCGGCTGTTGGACAAAACAAGGCGGCAACAAGCGGCTCGACTCTCGTTCAGCTGCTGATTGATGTTCATTCTCAGTGATTTTGGCGCCACAAGCAACTATTACAGATGATCAGGGGACCTGAATAAGATCTGTGATCTCTGTTTCTTTAACCACTCATGTCTCCCTGCTGGTATCCAGAAAAACCCTGCATTAAAAACTTTTCCACTCCCGTGTGTTTCCACCATGCTGTCTTCCTCTCAGCTTCTCTAAAGTCTCACTAAAGAGGAAATAACAAAGAATCACAGAATGAAAAGAACAGAAAACAAATGAACAGACTGGATCTCTTTAGTTTTGATTAAAACAAATCAACAAATCGAATACGGCAAGTAAATACTCCTTGTGAAGAATCGTCTTTCCTTCTTAAAAGCTTCTCAAAAGTGCACATTGACAGTTAAGACACACAGGTGTTACGTTTTTAGTATCATCAGGATCTGCACGTCCAGGCATCAACGCGCTCTGGGTGTAATACATTATTTTAGCTGTAAATCTCCATCGATACTCGATATTCTGAAATGTTACCAGCACACATGAACACACGGTGACAGATATGATCCTATAGGACGGCAGGAACCTTTTCAGGAATTCAGCAATCCTCCTTTGCATATATGCATGTATTTTTTAAAACAATCATCAAACAACATCCATCCAATTTACCTGTTGAAATGCACTGGAAAGGCAAACAGATGGAGTAGAGGTGTTTTTGTAGAACTTCTTCTACAACAGGTACTTTTCTTGGAAAATGTAAATCTTTATAGGAACTTCACCAACATTTTGATTGAAAATACTTCTTATATAAAAATATTTTGGTTCCTGGGTGAAAAATGCATCTACATCTAATATGAAGCAGTCAGATTTGAATCTGTTACCGGTGTTATTTCCTCATTTCTATGGTTATTCTCAAAACAACATGCAAAATCGACTCTAAGTTGCTGGTTTAGTTTCTGAGGCTCTTTAGTTTCTTAGTACCCAATATATAAATCCCTTAGTTTCCTGCCAGCTCACTGTTGATGCTTTGAGAGTAATGCACAGTGCAGAATCAGGGAGGATATCTTTAAAACTCCACGGGGTGCCACACTCTTGGCAGTGTGCTACACCTAAATCAGTCCAGATAAAAACCACTGCAGTGTGCCTCTGTGGTACATCTGCTTTTTTAAGCAGCTGCACTGCAGTTCTCACACTCTTGGCTGCAATCGTGAAAAAAACGACTGTGAACTCGAGTCAACTCTGGTTGACCTGGGAGTTGGTAGAAGAATGGGGGTGGGAGCCTTGATTTGCAGTATGATGAATTGTCGCACAGCACGCTCAAACCTTCCCCGAGGCCCGGCAGTGAAATTAACAAGTTTGGCAGGCCGACGCTGCCCTCTCAGGCGGGCGCAGACTGTTGCTTTGCGAGAGGAGTGCGGGCACCGCCTCTTTGTCTCAATGGAGACAAATCTTGGGCGGACTGTTTGTTTGGAGAAGGGGTGTGAACGGCGCACAAGTCCATCAAATCAATTAGAGTCTTCTGCAGAGACGGCCTGGCTTGGCCTGGGCTGAAGGAGCTTGGCCCGATCCTTTGTGAGGGGTTATGTGAGTCAGAGTGTTGCCACAGCCAACAATCATGACTCGTGTACTCACAACACCAGTATGAGTGGAGGGAGGAGGGGTGAAAAGCTTGCATATGGCCAGAGCCAGTGTGTCACATTTGGGCTACAGTTCACATTGGGCTCAGATGCTCACACCAATGAACTCGTGAGGATTGTCGAGGTGCAGCACTGCGCTGGTGTTTGAGGGTGATATTTAGCAGCTTGGAAGCAATGGGTAGAAAACTGTACTGTACATGCATTTATCCTCCATCTTATCCTTAACTAGTCCTGCAGACAGTGTTTATGCTCTACAGGTGAATCTTAATACTTAATACCTCTTAGGAAGAGTGGACCGTCCCTTGTTAAATTAGTATACTGAGAGAAACTTGACCGTTAACTACTATATGGGACCAGAAATAGCAAGTGAACAGTTCAGCAACTATCTTGAAGGATGAATGTGAGATAAATACATTTTCTCTGCATTTCCATAGAATCAGCATGGTTTTAAAACAGAGGGGAGGAGGAATATAGGAACTACAAGCAGTAAATTATAGCACCTGCAAAATAATAGCTTGTGTGAGGTTTAGGATTTTTCTTTGCAAAAACAAGCATAACTGTAGATTTCCTGTGAAAGTACAAAAGCTTTTTGTGCACAGCTCCTCGTGTAAAGAGGTCACGCTGAACTCATATTTTGATGTTCCACTCTCAGTGATCCTGGATGAGGGACGTAGTATTCCCGTCTGTCAATAATCAAGCTCGGATCCTTTCCAGATGAGTGTCGACTCAACACATCGACTAACCACCATGTGATTTCTCAGGTGATGGAGCTTTTTTCACCTTGACTTTCCAGTTTCAAATACACGCAAATTCATCTGTTCACACTTCGCGACATGTCTCATTTTCTTTTTCTCTCTTTGGAAATCTGCAATCAACAGACAAACGTTATTCTGCCTGAAGACTGAGTGTGGAGATGTGTGTTATAGTTCAGCTAAAAAAAGGCAACGTTCGGCACAGTACAAGTTATTGTGATTGGAACATGTTGATGCATGTTCCTCTTTCCTAAAAACTTCCAGTAGAGTCCGGTAAAGAAGAAGAGTGGGATGCTGTGGAGTTTGTCTCAGTGTGCAGCCATGTTTAGGTGTCAGCCGCACTAATAACAATAGGACGCTGCTCCCACCTTTGCTCCGGACAGACAAAAGTCAAAATCCACCCAGCCACTGGATGTTAGACAGGTAAACAGACTGTAAAACACACTGCAGGGTGTTTTAGGCGTTTCAGCTAATCACTAATGTCGCTTTTTATCTGTGCTTTTCCTGCTATGACATGTCAAAATGTCTGCCGTAGTGCTGAAACTATTAGTCAATTTATTCATTAGTTAGTTGTGAGTAAATCAATCAACAACATAATCATCAACATAACAATTTATCAGAACTGTGGGGAAAAAAAAGCCTATTAAGGAAAATTTGGGTCAAATTACAGAAAAAGCAACTTATTACTTAAATATCAATAATAAATAATCAATATCATCAGATAAATCGGTGGGTCTGTAGTTAGCACCTCAGAAACCTACAAACGTCACCTTCCACATGTGAAAAGAAGTTTCTGTCACTGCTCTCTTCGTGGTTTCACTCCCTGCAGTAACACTGATTACACTGTTTAATTAAGCAGGTTTTCCAGCTCTGCAGTGGGTCAACACACATTTCAACTTCTGCTGCTGCCATGAGCACAACTCTGAGTGCGATCTGCATTATGTTAATTTATTTGCATATGTTGGGAACGACAGACATTCACAGTTGCCTGAAGCCTCATCTCGAACACTCAGTATTAAGTGTAATTATTCAACAGTGTGGAGCAGCTCCATTCTCTATTGCACGGCATTAAAAAGGCTAATGTGACTGCTGTTTTCCTAATGGCGAGGTTGGTGGCCATGCGATTCATTACTATGTGCATACTGCAAGTCTCAGAGGATATTTCACCAGGAGGACCCACATATGATGTTACATTAACTGGCCGAGAGCATTTCGTTGCAAGTTTCCAAGTTTTTGGGGGAGTCAAGCTGTACTGTTAGGGTGACATGCATGTTAATCAGCAGCGCCTCATCCTCTAGTCTTTTATTATGCGTTTTTCAACACAGCGTGTCAAGATTATTTCGTTTGAAAGGAAACGCCAGCTGTCATGTTTTATGCATTCGCTTTTCAGTTCAAGTTCTCTTTCACGTTGCTGCTGGAAAATGCGGCTTGGCTTGTGCTTCCGCTTCTGTACTTGACAGTGTACATGTTTTATATTTTCACTGCCGATGTTTAGGCCTTGATGGAGCAAACTGGACTCCACACAGCGGCGGTGGAATATGACCCCACTGTACAAGTGGATGGGAGTGTGTTGGGACGCTGCTTCATTTTATCTCGTCAGAAACGATCATGATGTAAATCCAAAATGATACCGTAACATAGAATACAGAACGACAACAGGTGTGTCTTCAGTCTAAAAGTTTGCTTGTTGAATGCAAGAGGAAACTGAACCACTGACGAAATGTTTTGAACCCAAAATCTCTCTATTCTCTTCAAACAGAGCACACACGTTTACAAGTCGGATCAATCAATATATTGACGCGCTGTGAACTTTACAGATTCATAGATATTATTGTTATGTAGTTTAATATCACGACAGGTTGAGCTGTCGATGATCAGAGTAGTAGTAATACAAATATTCATACAGCCAATATCTCTACATGCGGCAATGCCAAAAAATACACAGATGAATGAAGCTTTGCAACTGATATTAAAATCAAGGATGATGCCAATACAATGCAATATAATGAGTTTCAGTTCTGATAGGAAAAGTAATAATAAAACTGTTTCATAGGGCTGGAACCTTAATACTTGATTCAATGACTCGTAATGTGTATACAGCACCAAGTTTAGAAAAAAACAGGCATTAAATTAAATTAAATAATAAATAAATAAATTTCCTGAAGGAAGTTGTAACTGCAAATTTTCTATTATTTATTTTGTAAAAGTTCTTGTAGTAGAGCGAGAGAAACTGTTTATTACTCACACTACAAAAACTCAAGTATCATACTTACATCACTATCGAAACATATTGAACAAAACCCTGTCCTGCTTTTTTGATTTCTTAGTTTTGGGAATATAAACACTGTATTACATTACATGTAGGTGCACGGATTTTGTAAATTAGCATTAATGAAAAGAGTAACACCTGCAGACTGACTTAAATTTTGATTTTACAAATTTCAGCTCTTTGTCAGGTCAAAGTGTGTTTTTTCCGTTAACAAAACAAACCAAACTGCTGAATGCGTCAGTGTTAAATAAGGAAACCTGCCTTAATGCATCCTAATATTTCCTGATTTAGATCAAGAAAAATAAAGTAAAGATGATTAAGGTCAACTTCCAACTTTTGACTCAATAACCAGCTTTAATCACTATTTTTCCAATATCAAAATATATCCTGTATAATGCAATGATACAGACTCAACTCTTCACACTTCAGTAATTATTTTCTTTCTTCTCTAACTTTTTTTTGGCAAAATTCTCTTAGAATCATGCATTTTAAAAACTGAATTGTGCAAAAATACGATAACATATCACCATGATATGATTCTTCTGGAAGTCAGTAAACGATCATACTGAATTATCACCCGGCCACTCGAGTGATCTTACATATGAGACATCAGATGAGCTGCGGGAGGAAATGGACTTTATCAGTCTAAGTGCAGGGCAGCAACTCTCACGTACTCGATCTGTCTAATGGACTCAAATATTCTGCCCTGAAATCCCAACGGCCTCTGGAGCGAAACCTGCACACACACACACACACACAGAGACACACACACACAGAGACACACACACACACAGAGGCCCCCTGTCCCCTTTGCTTTCTCCTCCATAGCCCCGGCTTCATTAGCAGCGGTTTGCATCATCCCCGGTGAAAACGTCACATGTCATCAGTGACTCCATTCTTTATCACTTCCTGCGGTATAGACAGTGTAACCTTCAGAAACCTGCTGCCCACAGTTTTACGTCTTAATTAGGAGCACTGTCAGAGGCGCCCGGCGCCCCGCGTCCCGATGAGAACGGACAGAGAGGGATGGAGACGGAGAGGGAGTGTGAAAGACGCAGAGGAGGACAAAGTCAGACACCAAGGCAGCAGACAAAGGCGGCGAGAGAGGAGGAAGGAAAAGATGTACAGTGGAGGGGAAAGAGAGAGGGAGACGAGACTGGAAGTTGTGACACAAAAAGAGAAAGTAGGTAAAGAATTTAACATGAAGCCAAGTTTCTTCATGCAAATGATAACACTCAGCTGCTGTGTTTAACAAGGACACGTCATCCTCACAGAAACACACAGAAACACAGAAAATACAACTAAAAAAGCTGGATGTCATTTATGCCAATAAGATGTCTGAATTCTGGCACAAAACTAGAACAAAACTTGTACCTTTCTTATTAAATATTAACATGTTTTTCTACAAAATCCTTTTTTTTCTTTTTATCTAACAAAAGAAGCCCAAGTCGTTAAATGTTTAATGCTGTTTCAACACAAGCAGCCATAGAGCAAGTTTGCCTTTGTCTCCTTTTATTTAAATCAGGAACTATTTCATCAAAGAATATACAAACAAGATTACGGCTCTGATCAGAAATTCCAATTTTTGATATTTGACAGTTTTCACTCGGTGCAACAGGCGCATTTTAGTCGGTACCAACAAAGTATTGAGGTATATTTATGTGATCTACAAATGTTCAAAAAAATAGCGAAAAAAAAAAAAAAAAAAAACATAAATCCAAAACATCTAAACATCAGTTTAAAATGCAGACCAGGAACCTCAAGGAGCTCTTGAAGTTGAAAAACTGTGAGGTGGAAACCATTTAAACCATTATAATATATTTAACTAAAATAATGTTTCTCTTTGCGCTGAAGGATTTTCTTTTCTATTCAAAAAATCTTTTTAAATAAGGTAAAAATAATCTCAACTGGAGTTCCTTAAAAAACATGTTCATGTGTGTTTTGTGGAAGAGAACAGAGAGGGAAAAGGATGAGGAGGAGGAGGAGGAGGATTTTCAGTGGAAGACGAGCAGAAGAGAGTGGAAGTTGTGTTGGCTACTTGCTCGGCGAGAAAGAGTGAAAATCCGGCTTAGTGGCGAAAACACTGGAGACGCTTGTGTCCTCAGTTTGGGGACAGCTGACGGGTTAACACTATTAAGACTGCAGAGAACACAGGACTGAATGTGCATCTGTGCTCCCAAACAGTGGGATTGAACGCCGCTTTCGAGGCATTCGCTGAGACACAGATACACAGACAGACGGGCCGCGGGGAAGCAAAGGGACGACTCGGGAACACAGATTCTTTGTGTTTTTCTCTAACTACACTTCTATGGCGGCTTTATCTCTCTGGGAGTTCATGAGCAAACACGGCTTTAAGACGAATTAAAGATTCACATGTGGAAGTTTGGGTGAATATCTGCTGTTGTGTTCCTGAGAAATAAACAGCAAACATAAAGGAAACCCCACTGAAGCCGTACAGCCATGAAAGAAGCCATTAGAGCACTTAAGCATTAATTATATCTGTATCATCATTACTCAGTATAATTGAAGGTGAGACAACCTATCAATTGTAAAAGATCACACTGTCATTAAGGTTAATAAGCTGTTTTATAAACTATCATCATTAACATCAGATACATCTATTATAATGATAAACGACATATTGATAAAATAGGCGGTAAAATTGGCGTCTTGGTCCAAGGCGGTGGTGTACAGTGGCATAGCGGAGGTGAGACAAATGAGACGGAGAGGCGAGCGAATCAAAGCCTTATCGAGACGGATACTTGATTCTGCACTTTACTGTAGGAAAAGCCTAAAAAAACAGAAAAAAAAAAGAAAAAGAAACGACAACTGCATCTGGAAGCCCTTCAAGAATGTTTTCAATTAGCCGCTGTGCCGTTTGCCAACTATTGTCACATCTGCATCTTTTCTCTCAATCAATTATGAAACACTGTAATTTATTCATGTCTCCAGTTGTGAGAAATGTACGACCAATTCAACTCGCAGAATGACAGAAAAAAAAGAAGCTTTCAGCAGCATCCTTAAAGAAGACATCTGCTTAAATCACAAGACATGCAGCGAGATTGTTTCCTCCTTTAACTGTGTGGCCACACTCAAGTCAGAAAAGTCCCGATCTTTTCAGCCACAGGACATCACAAGGAAATAGTTTGGTCCTTTTTGTTCCTTTTGTAAAGTATAACATGCATGTAACTCCAGATAGAAAGACATTTGCACCTGCTGCCAATCACGTGTTCCTTGTTTCAACAAAACCTGGTTGGAAACGAGGAAATCTCTCTTTTCCTTTTCAGCTGAGGTCACTTAACACAAGCGGCGGAAAAATTAATCAGTGTCAAATACGAATTAAAACGTCTTCAAATAGCTGTTGAGCCCACAGTTTAGGATGTAAGGGCTCAGGCCATTTGCATGCTTCCACTAATTAGCATAATTAAGCTCATGTTTAAAAAATGGCAGCGGCCCGGCGTTGAAGGAGTTAACGAGGTGGAGCCGGTAATTGGACGAGGAGTGACCCTTTCACAGCCGGTGACGGGGACGCCACTAATTCACTTAAATGGTCACTGGAGGCCGATGCAGATACAATTAGCATCGGGGGGGGGGCAGGCTTACTGCAAAAAACAATAATTAAAAAAATAACAATAAAAAGAAATAGATCGCCACAAGTAGGAGGTTGGTCTGATGTTTTCACACGTCTTTAACATATAAAGATGCTGAACTCTGAGCTGGTTTCGTGGTGACTTTCACTTTTCTACAAACTGTATTTACATCTGATCCAAACAACTTCTGCAGAAATATCCTGCAAAAAAGTGTTTGACCATACAGCCACTGGAGGCCCGAAGTCTAGACCCAAAGAGCTCCGATTAGCACCTTTGGGTAAAGACAAAACAATGTTGGGGTGAGCCACATATCCGTGGAGCAACAGGACAACAGCAGAGAGGAGGAGGAGGAGGAGGAGGAGGAGGAGGAGGAGGAGGAGGAGGAGGGACGGTCATGAAGACGAGACTCAGGCCTGTAAACCAATAAATAGAGCCGCATTAGTGACACTTCACTGCTCTATTCACAAGGGAGGGGACGGCTCGGTGGGGAGGCGTTCAGGGGGCCTTTCAGCTTGTTTTCTTACCAACACGGATCAAAAATAAAATACAAATTTTTTACAAGAAAAGATAATTACATTTGAGGAAGAAAAAGGGAGTTATGGAGACTTACTGAAAGGGTAATATGAGCTACAACTAACACAACATTATCAATGCTGGGAAAGCTTGAGGATTAAACAACAAGTATTAAAAAAAGTGCCATGTTGTACATCCAGTTTTACCATCTGAGGCTCAGCGGCACATGTTTGCATGTTTATTCATACTGTCATCAAACGCAAACACTTTGGAGTGGATCATATTACATGGAGCTTCATGCGAGGGCCCTTCACTACGTATTAGCCGGCTCCGTCGCGCCGTTACATTTATGTATACAAAATACGAGCAGGCTAATTTAATATTCACTGTGAACATATTCCCTACATAACATTACTCCCCGCTTCCATCTTTTTAAAAATTCAAATCGATGGGAGGAGATGAGAGAGCATTAGAATACATCACTGCATGTATGTGTGATCCTCCCCCCTCCTCCTCTATATGTCTGTCAGGAGGTGAGCCGAGGAGGAGGAGGAGGAGGAGGAGGAGGAGGAGGGCAAAGTGCACGCGACAGAGCCGGCCGCGGCCAAGCTGACGTTAACAATAATGTAATTTAATTAAAGCCAAGATCCCAGCGGTCCTCGCCAAACGACGGGGCTTTGATTTTAATAGGTGATGAAGAAAAGGCACCGCCACCGCTCCGGCCGGTCTGAGGGGTTCTGGGAAAAAAGGCACCGGCAGGACATCAGTTCAGATCGTATCAGGCAGGGGGGGGGGGGGGGGGGTAGTGGGTGCAGGTACCAGCCCCGGCCACCCAAATACAACAACACAGATCAGCCACTACAGAGGAGAGGTGGGGGGGGGGGCTCGACAGTCCCAAAAACAACTTCAAGGACAACAAGCCTGGAAAACACTCGACTGATTCACAAAAACCTTCAGTAGCTGCATCCAGAGTGGATTTCACTGCAGAATGAGATTTAAAGGGAAGAGAAAAACAAGAGCTAATCCAAAAGAAAAGAGATCAGAGTCCGAATCTTCACATGCAGATAAATGACATTAAATCTGGAAGGATAATAAAATATCCAACAAACAGCTTGTTTTCCTGGGTTTTTATTTTTTTAATTTGCTTTGTTGTTTTTGGTTGTTGTTGGAAATCCTCCATCTTTATAATGATAATTAAAACAACTTAAAACCGTCCGTTTTGTCATATTTGTCTGAACAGTTAAAGCCGGCCTGTAATAAAATACGTGCACATGTATGTGTGTACTGTACAAACACAGTGTTAAAAATGAAAGTTAAAGAGATTTAAATGAAAATATTACTTTTGCAATTTATTCTGAGAAATGTGGGAATAACTGGAAGGGATTTGGTCCTGAAGTCTCATTAATCACTTTCTCATTATTTCTCTCTTTTTCCCCACATTAGTTTTACTCTTCAGTTTGCTCCTCCAACCAGCCGCCACCAACAACAATTAGCTTCCTTTTTCCTGGTCCAAGAAACACACACACACACACACACACACACACACACACAGAGACACACACACACGGGGGATGGGGTCCCCTCATTGGTAATCCTGTTACCAGCCAGGTCCCAGCCTGGACTCGCCGTGCAGGGGCCTGGATGAGGAGGGGGGGGGTATGTGGGGGGGATTAACATGGCGGTCATTATCAAATTTACAACCAGTCATACGGACATCTGCCCTACTTTTCCTCGGTTAATGTAAAAAGAACTAATCTGGTTAAGAGAGCACGGGCGCGGCTCATAAATCGGCGGCCATAGTTAAAGCTGTCACTCCTCTTGTGGGGGAGCGGCGGCTGAATGGAGCTGTCAGCTGGCTACTTGTTAGGGCTAACAAGGCCGTTCACTGATAGGACTAATGAGGCCTAGGGCTCGCCGCTACCCCGCACAGCCCGCCGCCACCGCCGCCGCTGCTGCCGCCGCTGCTGTGTGGGCTACATGATGTGTAAAGAGCCACAAGGTGCGAGACAGAACACACATCAGTCTGGATTATTCCGGACAAACCAAAAACAAACTAAACACAATGCACAGCAGGAACATCCGTCTTCAGTCTCTTAGTCTCACGTAGAAAAGAAGTGGATGAAATAATTCATTAAAAGACTTTAAAATGATCTGAAACACAAAAAGCAGATCTGCACCACATCAAGAAAATAGCACCTGACGTATGAGGTTTTTTTTCTTCCTTGTTTTAAGAAAATTAAGCAAGAATACTATAGACTATAAATCAGTTATTAATTTGAAAATTATGTTATTTATCCAATTTTTA
The DNA here is from genome assembly GCA_031216445.1 of Lateolabrax maculatus. Lineage (NCBI taxonomy): Eukaryota > Metazoa > Chordata > Actinopteri > Acropomatiformes > Lateolabracidae > Lateolabrax > Lateolabrax maculatus. Next base: position 1,480,810 of record CM062217.1, on the reverse strand, counting down.
CAAGCACGCTGTAGAAAAATCTGCAACACTTCTAACAGCGTCAAAGAGCCAAAAAACAAGAAGCCGAGAGAAAAACACTGATGCTGATATTTTTCACTTTCTTGAGCACTAAACACAGTTTCATTTAAACAGATTATTTTGGTCTGAAGTTAACTGAAAAGGTTGTATATTCATGGTTCTAAATACCGAGGATTGGTCCTTTTACAATATTTTAAAGTACTAAACTCTGCAGGTTTGTTATTAGAAACCGTGGTGGAGGTTAGACAGAGGAAGCAGCAGTGACATCGAGACGAGACCTAGAAAACCGAAACATGGTGAGGAAATCCAGAAGTGAAAGACCTGGAGGACTTCGACCCCTGCAGGTGTCCCAGGATTGGTTAATTTTCAGCCCTGTTGTCCACCCTGAGTAAAACCCACAACAAACAAAGGAGCGAAAAGACAACGTCGAGCGTGAGTAACGTCTGATTGTTATTTTGAGCTTTTGTTTTTCAGATTCAGCTCCAGCCTTTTCCAATGAAGCCCGGCCTCTTCCCCCAACGCTTCATTATTTGTGACGCTCTGGTTTAATTCCAATTAGCCCTGTTAATTAGGAAATCTCATGCTCTCTGATCCAGGGGTTCGTTTCAACTTAATGTCATTTGCCAGGTTGTTTACTTTCGATTAAAGCCTTTTATTGTGAAATTAAGTGTTACATTTGTTTCGGCGAGGCATTTATCTGCGTGATGGTAAACATCCTGACTGATGTCAACATGCAGAAGTCCTCCCGCATGCATTACCCTGTGTTTATTCTGCATTAGTGCTGCTGTCAACTCTTTCTTTAGGCATATATTAGCACCACATTAGCATATTGTCTTATCAGACGTTTAGGTACCAAATTATTCCTTTCAACGGCTGTGGAGAGCAAAACGTGGGCCTTCTGCAACGCCGAAAACCTTCAAGGATGTGTCATCTCCTGGCTCGTCTCGGGCATTCGTTTTAACACTGAACAATACAGTTTGACGGCTTTTATTAGCTTCAAGAAAGATGTTCTCACCATATTCAGTGTGGCATTGTAATGCAGCAAGATAAAAGCAACAAACGGAGAGCGTGAAAGGATGAGTATGTGTGCATCTGTTTACGCTTTTTCAAACAGTGCCGAGCAAATGTTTGCTCCGCTTTACATACTGAGATCAAGTGACAAAAGATGCAAAGGAAGAAGCTGCAAAATGCATCCTTTATGTATAAGACTGGATAAACAGTCTGTTGAATGAATGCCACTGCTGAGCACAGTGGAAGTTGTTTGATACCATCCATTCTCACTCTTTTGGAATATTTTGTGGCCATTGCAGCTATTTCACCTCTTGCATTTTCTAAATAGGTCATTGTGTCTCTCAGGCTATAATCAGCCCGCCTGGTTTCCTGTGAGGCAGCCATTTCCTCCCCTGGATCATTTCCATGTGACCAGCCTGCCCAGTACATACTGATACACCAGTACAACCCGTATGGCAGCCAGTTCGCTGCTGATCCTATGGTATGGCTATAGTCCCATATTTAAATCTGATTTAGTGGTGTAATGTAGTGAGTTGGTTTATCTAGTCTACCACTGGTGATGATGTAATTACTCATTCGATACGTTTCTACGTCAACAGATAAGTGATACGTTGCTCTTTAAACAGCAGATACAAAGCCCCGACATTTCAATTTATATCTTTTTTTATTTTTACTTTTATGGCATACTGTATTTTTGTGCTTGTAAAATAATTAGACAATCTTTTGTGCTGCTTTCAGCCCATTTATTCTGAAGGAATGGCTCATTATATCACTGCCATATCAACTGTGACTGTGCAGGAAAACATTTAGTTGAAATGTAAGGAAAGTTTCAGGTCTCTCTAACTTTGATTGCCCCTGGTTAACCAAACAGTAACTTTATATTGTTACTACCATTGTTTTCATTTTTTTTTTTTTTTTTTTTGTTCACTAAAGACAAATAATATCCAACAATCATGGATGTAATGACAATTAAAACAATAAAACAATAAAAAGATCGCTGTCTGGCAACTGATTGTGAAATCTAAGGTGAGTGTCCTCGAGGAGTTCAAAATGGTCAACCTTTGCAAATGCATTACAGGTGACATGAGCATGAAAGCCACTAGTTCAGTGATGGATGAATGAATGAAAAAGGCAAAGAAAGTCAAAATGATGCCTTCCTTTGGATAAATTATGACTGTGATGTAAAGAACACGTGTCTAAAGGTTTGTGCCATGTGTGGTATTGCTCCTTAAAGACTGCATTTCCCATAATGATAAGATGATGTTCTGATTAAAGCTTTTCTGAGGATAATAAACACATTGGAAGTTATTTTGTTCCCCTGCAGCCCTTCACACCATCTGCCATTGAGAGAAACTCTCAGAGAAACTTGAGCTGGAAGAACATTTCCCACAAAATGTGACCCGGTGGCTCACAATGTAAAAATGCAGTGTAGAGGCCAGAGAAAGGCTGCCAATCCTCTGAGACGCGGTCTTGTTTGTTTACAGTAATTATACTCATGTCTGAAAATGAATGTGGTAATTACTGCTGACTTACTGATGTTAAAATGCTACATGTAGCACCTTCATGCCAGTCAAATATTGAAACTGAAAAGCAAATATTTTCATCCAATTTCCAGTCTAATGTTTCACTTGGCTCTATTTCCATGCAAACATTCACCTCGCGGCACCTCGCAGCATCCTAATTGAGCCCCGAGAAACCGCCAGCCGCTGCACCGAGCTGCCGAGGAAGGAGAAAATAAACCCAAGCATGTATTGCTGTGACCTCCAAGGACAGCTCTGCCATGCCACGCCATGCCGTGCCATGCCAGGCCACGCCAGGCAAGCAGACTGTCACCTCTACCCTCCGTGGCCCTCGGCTTATGCCAGCCTTGTCCTCGTTTTTTTTTACACCTCTCTTTTACATCCTTCCCTTTCTGTCTCTCTCCTCCCTCCATGTGACGGGACTCTTCCAGAGCAGGTCCGCGGAGTCCCTCTGCTCACAGTCACTTAATTAAACGCTCCCACAGCACCGTCGACGACGTGACCGACGGCTGTTAAATTAAGACGCTGTCACAGCCGGGGCGCCGAGCGCTGGCAGAGTGAAGGAGAGATAAACCAGCTGAGAGAAGGGAGGAGGAGGAGGAGGACACACAGAGTGGTCTCCTTCATCCGTACAGGGGGAAACCTCAGTGGCCTTTCCCCTACATCCAGTCTGCATCACCTGTTACTGTAACATTTACTATTCACATTGCTGTTATATATATATACACATACACACACTACATATTGTGTTACACTATAGTACTACATCTCACCTTTTATTATGGCTCATATCCCATACTACTATATAGTATGATGTTACATTGACTTTACACTACATATACTCATTTATTAGTCTGGTGTCACTTTACCAATAATTATTGATCCAAATGCTTTTATTTTGTATTTTTTTCGTATTTAAGCTCTATATATTATTTATTCTTTTACTTTCTACTTATCTGTTCTTACTTATGTTCCTGTACAGCTGCTGGGGATCAATAAAGGTTTATCTTATTTAAATTGAAAAGAACTAAAGCTGACAATATTGAGCCATATCCAGGATGCATGGTGGGGACACACTGCTTCTGTTTTCACCCTGAGGGATCAGTAACTTCACCTCATTTGTCCTTTTTATCCAAAATGTCAAGACTCAAGATACAAATATATTACGCAAACTGAACAGCAAATATGCTTTCTCCATCAAATAATACGATTAACCTCCACACACACACACAGGCACACTCAGCCGACACGTCCCCCTGGTGAGGAACAGATGGGAATCCAACTGGAAATCTACACAGACTCTGAAGAACTCCGACGCCTGTTCTCTGTTCTCCTGCTCCTGTGTGTCTTTTTCTGTAGGAGGACGCAGAGGGTTTAATGTATGGTGACGACGGTAATGCATCATTCATTGTGCACCTTGTTTGGACATTTTGTGGACATCTGCTTTTAGAAAACAATACCTAGAGTGTGAAGGTGGGGGGGCGGGGGAATTAGAAAAAAAAGAAGAAGAAAGAAACACACATGCACGCACACACCACCGCCTCTTCAAAAAGAGCCTGAGTGAGCACCAGAATAAGGCCAACCTCCGTCCCTCCCTCCCTCCCTCCCTCCCTCCCTCCCTCCCTCTGCCACCTTCCTCTACCTGCTGTCCCCAGTCGATCCCGGCAAAACTTGGCGGCAGATGTTGCTGTGCTAAGTTGGCTCTGAAGTGCCTCCCCGGCTCCCCGGTCTCACCGACAACACAGTCAAACCACATTAGATCTCTTTATTTGTGCCTGGGGCAAGTTCGGCGCTGCAGCTGTGTCCACCCCCGCTCTACCTTTGGTGTTGAAGGCCCTCGGGCGCTAAATGTGAGACCACCAAAAAAAAAAAAAAAAAACTGTTTCACTCTCATTTTCTGTCTCTCTTATGCATCTGCTGACAATCCAGCAGTCTGGCTCCGGGCGGCAGCACTGAGGGAAGGAAGGAGGGGTGAGGATGGAAGCTCAGCAAGGAGGGGGGGGGGGCGAGGGGGTGGCACGGACACCCGGGTCCCCGTGCTGAACAGATGTCTGCGACAACCTGCTTCCTTACACCTGTACGAGTCCTTGTAACCCCGCCGATGCAGCCCGCTGAAAAATTCATGACCCTGGAGGTTTCCTGTCCGCCATCAAAGACCGCTGCCCTCCCTCCCTCCCCTCTCCTACCCCCTCGCTCCCTGCTGCCTCCCCTCCCTCCGCTGCTCCTCTCCTCTCTCTCTTCTCCACGCCACCGCTGCCCGCTGTGCCATCTACACCTAACCTCCCACCGGACAGTTCAGGCTCCTCTCACTTTGATCACGTCGAGTGTGTGTGTTCAGCCCGGTATCACACGCATGTGTCAGTGAGGGCCAGGCTGGAGGAGGCCAACTACGCTACACAACCGACTCAACGGAAGCTCTCTAAGACGACAAGGAACAATAAAATAATAAAAATAATAAATAAATAAATACAACTAACGAGAAAGGAATATATGAATGAAAGCGTCAGCTACACAGAAAATTGGAACAGTTGGAAGAAATCCATCAGTGGGATGTAAATCCAATATTTAAAAGTCCAGTAAAAACTGGACTCAGGGAACAGGTCCAGGTAAAAACCAGTCCAGTGAATGGGTCTAATACCAAGTATATGATATCATTAGTACGTGGAAACTGTGTTAGTGCCCAAAGCTTTCAGCTCCAACTTATTTTCCACTTCCCAGGTTTAACAATTCTTATCTTGGACAATGAAAGCTGAAACCACAGAACTGCATGAGACAGTTGGGCTGATTAAAAAATCTACAATTGCTTGAAATTTGTAAAGCAAAGTAAGTAAATTACTTTATATCAATTAATTTTACATTGAAGCATTTTCTACAAAAAACACCAAGCTACAAACTAGTGGAAATTCAAAGTTATAAATTCAAAACAATTTTACCTGAACAAAAGCTCCAGAGCAGCTACTAAATGGAGCTTGAGGTGAGATTTTTAACCTTGGAACTAAGAATGAACTTTGAACCTCAACACAAGCGCCCTGAAAAGATGGAAATTTGAACATTTGAACACAAACTACTTTCTGGCACAGAGAATAAACACAGTAAAAGCTCTGGTTCTTACTGGCAGACTTGTTGAAATGAACCTGGAAATTGTTTCAGAAATAAATGGTTCAGTAAAGGTTTGTATGAGTTTAATGTTGATGTTCCTGCTTTGCCTTTTTTATAAAAACCTTTGTATTGTTCAATGTATTGTGGGATTTAAAACCATCATAACTCACTGAAAAATAAATGATTTCTGTTTTCAGCAGCGTTCAGTTTCCACTCGCTGTCGACTGCTGCTCTGTTAAGACGTGACTTCAAACGCACGCAGGCTTCGCGGCCTCCTGTTTGATTCCCTCCTGTGTCCGCTGTGTACAGTCTTGATCAAAGACTTAAAAGTGGAGTTTGGCGCAGTGATCGGCATGTGAATGAGGTGAGCCGGCGGTGCCAGGGACTCCGCTGGCAGCTTTTCTTCCATGTCCCCTTCTCTCCTACGAGCTTTGACACAACCGGTTTGCTCACCGGTGGCCTCCGCTCAGTTTTTCCACATTTCCAAACGGTTTGCTCGGAGCGACGGAGGTGACCTCTTGTGTGGGAGCATCTATCATCTCTTCCACAGCGGGAGCCATGATGATTCTGCTTAAAGCTCAGACAGTTGGACGAACACTGGGCAGGGGAATTGTTGTCATTTCAACACGAAAACAGCAGCTTATCCAAGGCGAACTGCAGAAAATATGCAAGTTCGGTCATCTAATGAAAACCCTGGCCTCATCATGAAGCCTCATAAAACAACACAGACAGCACCAGCACATTTAACAAACTGTTGACAATCCTCAAATCTTACTCGAGTCCCTGTTGCCCTTACAGAGAGAAGTTTCTTGCACAATGATACCAAGAAACGCACACACGACTTCGGTTTGAGACAGGCAGTAACGACTGGCCTGCTTTAGTGTTGCTTGAGACTAAAAAACAAAGAAAGCATTGATCAGGTCTGTAGGTCAAAAGATGTCAAGTTGACTTATAGTCAAGTTAAAATTTAAAAGTTTAAATGTCTAAATACATAAGTATTTAGACATTTATTTATTCAGACATCTGGACATATTTTGACCTGTGAATAAGGTGAAAAGAGGCAGATGACGATTGTTCTTTATCTTCTGGCTTTCTCAGTTTTCCTAACAGCGCTGCGATGCCCTGAGTACAAACTGGCAGGCTCACAGCAGGCCACCGGCCGAGTTTTTTCCATGTTCTTTAGGGCAGCAAACGTTATTCCACTTGAGACGTTTGCAGTCTGACATCATTCTGTGAGCCATTAAAAAACTCCTCTGAAGAGGTAGAGGATCAGAAGTACACACTGGATGTATTTTCCTGTACAGCCACTGTAAGAAAGTCTGTAGGAGTGACTTCATAAGAAGAGGCCGATAAAAACCTGTTTCTGGGGCTGAAATCTGGTCAAGAAATGAAATCTAAATGCTCCTTCACTCTGCAAACTGATTGTAATCTGCGCTGCTGGTTCTGAGAGGAGTACAGTATTCAGTGTCGGCAGCAGATGGTGTGGTTTGTTGGATTAACTGCTGCTCAGAAAGCTAAGAACATATCAAAACATCTGGTGAACTCTGACTTGTTGGCGGTTTGTGAGCAGCACACTCCCCTAACCGCCCGCGGGGCGGTCGGGTTTCAGTGTGTCGGTTTGCAGAGCCGACGTCTTTCCTCCTCTCTGACGGAGGGGAGAGAAGTCCAGAGTTTGACCATATTAGGCCGTCCCTGTCGTGCTTCCTTCAGTGAGCCTTTGCAGCTGCAGCTCACATCGGCCCGATCAGGGAACAACAACACAGCACTAGTCGTGCCAGCAGCTTCCAGGCACTGCACACATTATTGCACCACCACAGCTGTAATTCAATACCGCAATAAAACAATGAGTTCTTAACAGTAATTGTGGTGACTCAGAAGGATAAAACACGCATCATGGGGATCGGGGCTTTTATGATTGTCAAAGAAAGAAGAAGAATACAATTCACACTGCTGACTGATGCAAGAAATTCTCTATTTATATCCCTGAGCATAATAAACTGCACCGATGTCACTTTGACTCACTCCCTTCAGGCTGTAGGGTTGTGCAACTAAAAAAACCCAACACACTCAACAACAACACTCGATTTACTGTATCTCCCCCCCCCCCCCCCCCCACACACACACACACACACTTCACTGTTTACCCAATCCTGCATGTCTGCATATTTTCTTCACCATGTGTATGGTTTGTATTTTAGGCCTTTCTGCAAATTAATTTTCCACTGGGAACAAAAGTGACAAGAGCTGGAAAAGGTTTGGGTTCTTTTCACTGACTTACCTTTTCTGCAGATGTGGGTCGCATGAGGGAGACTCGGTCATACTGCCGTCGCAGCAGAGCCCACAAAGCGTCGAGACGACCCTGATAAAAACAGAAAAAAGGGATTTTAGATCAGCAAGCAGAAATAGTACACAGAAAATATGTGGGAGGAAATAAAACGTAAAGCTCAAAGGACCACTTAGTAGCTTTTAACCACATCTTATAGTCTTTATTCAGCTGGTCTTTAATGGAGCTGGCTCCTGTTTTACCACCTGGCCAGTTTGTAACGTCTGTCTGGATTCTCAGGTGATCTTTGGGCCCCTTTCAAATCAGACCACTTGTTATCACTTGACCTAAATTCCACATTCAGGTTACGTGATGATTCCTGAGACCATGAGAGGCTGTTAAAAGCTTTAAAGAGCTAGTAAGTGGACCTCTGACCTAACATATGAGACATCATAAACGTGGAGCAGATTCATGCTGAAGGTTGCAGGTACGTGACTGAAACGCTCACCTTGATGGGAGTGTACCATTTGTTCTCTTGATGGTAGGTGGGGGCCGCCTTCGGCTGGGGGCGTTTGATCATTGGCTCCTCTGCATCCTCTGGTATGGACACTATGGCGTTCTTGGCTTTCTCCAGCCGGGCCCCCTCCTCGGTCGAGCCCTTCTCCCCCCAACGCACCTGGACAGGTAGAAAAAAAAAAACACACAGCACCATTAATACATGATTTTAAATCTGATAAAACTATAAAGGAAAAAAGATTAAAAATCAATGCCAGCTTTGGTGCTTGACAGTTTTTGTCATATTTCTGGTACCAACTGGAGTACTGAGGTCTGGTAAACAGCCTGCATCAGTGAAAAGTTTGTCTGCAATAATTTATCAGCCAGAAATGCCAAACCTGTCCTGGTGTCAGCTTCTCACAAGTGGAGATTTGCTGCTTTTCTCTGTTTGATATCATTGAAAAATTAATATTGTTTTTGATCGAAAATAAGCTGCAGGGCCTGAGATATCCTGACTTTTACTGACTACAGTCCTAAAACACAGGGTCCTACACTTCCCACAATGCAACTTATTGGGTACATTTTCATTAGACCCTCACTGCTTTGTCAGCAGCCATGTCTTTAAACTCTACAACTGCAGTTTGTAACACAGACTTTCTGTTATAAATTTGAGTTTCCAAGCCCAATATGACATAGGAATTCATGGAGAAATCGTTATATTCATAAACTATTGAATAGTTTACTATTTACTATTGAATACCACTTTCAGCCAGTGAGGAGCCAACCAGCTCAGGAAGGGTAAACATGATAATAAGAAGGGAGCTGGACAACTGCTGTATCTATAAGAGACTGAAATGACCTGAAAACCTGTTTTGTCCTTTATTAATAGGCACATTTACATGTGGTATAATATGTTGTTGTGCATGTGTGAGCGTGTGAATGTAAGCCTGTGTGTTAGTTAAGCTGTCCTGTTTTTTTAATTGAATTCATCACATCTGTTGCAAGGAAGGAGATAAAAAATCCACAGTCACATGAACAGGGAGAGGTGATTAATTAGCGACACAGTTTTCAAGCTGTAGGTTAAGCCGTGACAATATAGAACAGCTTTTCAGAATCATCTCTGGGATGCGTCTCCGGCCGGTTGCATCAAGAAAAGAATAAAATGCATGAATAAAAGATTCATTGCCACCGCGGCCGGCTCGATTACACGTTTGAAATATTGGCAGTGGCAAAGCGGTGGAGGTGGAGACGTTGTTCTCAGCATGGCTTCTTGAATGTGGATGCAGAGGAGAGGGCAGGTTGATCTTAACAAGCACCTCGTTCTCCGTCCGCAGGGGGAAGCTTCAGAAGTGGAGACGCGCCTGTCGGCGGGAATCAACCTGCTGCAGGAAGAACAGAGCGACGGGATAGCTGGGCGTGCAGCTCACCAACACTCGCGGGTAAAGACTCGAGAGGTAGAGGCTCCCCGAGGATGCTGGGAAATCCCTGCAATGCCATCAACTTCCTCGGGGCTGAGAAGCAGTGGGGGGAGCGGGGGGGGGGGGGGGGGGGGGGGTTGGAGGGGAGCTTTCCTTTAAACCTGAACTCCCTCGAGAGGAGGCAGATAACAAAGGGGCTGCCAAGGTTTGGGAGTTGAGTCGGGGGGAGAGAGGTGGGTGAGGTGGATATGTCAAGTTGACAGAAGCGCTCAATCCTTCATCCCGACGACGACTTGATCCAATCAGGCCCGGACGGCCAAGGACGAGATGGCAGGGCCTGTCATGTTGGAGGCATCAGTGGACTGACGAGGACAGCGGCCCAGCCGGTCACTCCCTCCCTCCCTCCCTCACTTCCTCCCTCCCTCCCTCCCTCCTTCACTCCCTCACTCCCTCCCTCCCTCCCTCCCTCCTTCACTCCCTCACTCCCTCCCTCCCTTCCTGTGTAACTCCACAAACTTGTGTCTTCAGACGAAAGCCTGCATGTCAGCAGTTCTCTCGAACCATGATGCCTGTTTGCAGGATCACAGCTGTCAGACATGCGTCACTTCCTGCCGTCCAGGATTTTATCTTTGTAGGATTTTGTTTCTTTTTGCTGTTTTTGGTTTGATAAGAAAAGACTTTTGGTGCAACTACCCCAACGCTCAAATCAGACTGCGAGGAGATTCATGTGTCAAACATATTGGAAGAGACGTGACTTTGTGTCTGTGATGAAAGAGTTTCAGGCTCCTGAGAGCAATGTGTTTAGGCGATGATAGTTAGACTCTGACCTCCATGCGTTTGATCCCTCCAGCTCCTCTTCCTCCGTAGTAGGAGGCGTCCACAGTCGGCCACTTCTTCTTGGGCAGCTGCTCGGGCTCCTTAAAAAGACAGGGACATTCATAGACTCATATTCATGTACGGTAGAAACAAGACGACATCCATCAAGTCTACGGCCTGGACAGAAGGAAGAAGTGCAGGGCTGTGCTTGCTATTGTTCTGCTATATCTTAATGCACTTCCTCTCAACAGGAAAGAATCGTTTACGTCATTTCATCAGGAAGGAAGAGACACGTCCTTACTCCTGCTACAGCCATCAACTCTTTCACCAATTCAATAATTACTTGATTTCCTCAAATGATTTCCTCAATATTTTTAATTCTCTGCATATTTATCAGTTATATCTTTAGCAGCATTTATGCTAAACTAGACTAATTGCCTCCTGGCTCTTTGCTTGATTATCTTTATTTTTATCTACAATAATCTCTTTAAAATTCACAGGCATCCATATATATATTGTGGTACCATGACAGCAGTGATGTACTCACAGGTGGTGGTGGACGGGAGGGTGGAGGAGGTGGCGGCGGGTCTTTGATGACCTGGATAAACAGAAAAAAGCAAAAGAGCGTCAGCACAAAGTCCATCAGGGGACGAACACAGACACACACAAACGCACACGCTCCAACCCTGTCAAGGCGGGCGCAGGCGAGGCTGACGGAGGTGATTCGTGACAGGTGACTGAGTCAAACGCAGACGTCCCCGAGCTCGTCACACGGCGGAGACGCCGCCGCCGCCAGGCTGCTTTGTTACCACAACTAGCACCCCCTCGCCCCGCTGACTACTGATTACAAGGATTCTGCTTGTAAACCAACATCAGGGGCCCCCCGTGCAAAATAAAGAAAAGCTGAAAATCAACTTGTTGACAGGGGAGTCTTTGGGGCGAGCGCCGCTGCCCGTTTAGCTCTTAATTAATTGGATGGGGTTCAGTGCTCCCAAGCAATCCCCCCAATCATAAAGTCCTAAGGAGTTAATTAGCTCCAATGAGATACAGAGGAGGAGGCTCGGGCTCAGCTCCAAGCCCTGTCTGCGTGGAAGATGAGTGGCGGCGTGCACACACAGAGAAAGGAGAAACCACATACACACACATAACCACGACACACCTCACCCACAGCAGAGTGACCGGCCCAGCGGCATTGTTCATGACAACACTGGATGACATGGCACCTGAGGAGCAGGTTGTCCACAATGTGATTCCACTCAAGGACAAGATGCCTCCACTGGGTTTTTCAGATGTGCATCGCAAAGCAAAGAGCAGCCTGACGGTGACATTTGTCAGGTGTCAGTCAGACGCTTCACAGACTGATGTCCCACTTTTTTTTTTTACGGCAGGATTTCTGACAAGCTCACTCCGCCTGTGAGAGGGATGGCGCCGGAAAAGACGGTAGTTAACTCTTGTTGTTTTCAGGTTTCAGGAGGTGTAAGTCATCTTCTGGTAAACAGTCGCCTCAGAGAGCTGTTTCCTGAGAGCACAGAGGCAAAGAGCCCTCTGCTGTGATTATCAGTCAATATATAATCATGGAAGTTATTTAGCAGGAAACAATGTCACCCATTATGTTTCCAACTTCACAAATGTGAAGCTTTTGCTCCTTTGGTATCACTGTAAACTGAATATCTATAAATATCTGAAGACATCACATTGAACGATTCTTTGACGACATGTATTCAAGATTAACTGATAGTGAAAATGAGGTTTAGTCCTTTGTTCAAAGGCTCATCAGCAGAGGTTGATAAGGAAGGAAAGAGCGTTTCCTGTTCCCTTCTCCACCCACATTATCCCAGCGTGGGTGTGATTTCACTGCCCCCCTCTTACACAACAGTGGACCTCAGCACTGCACACAGTACAGTAGCTGGCCTATGAATACTGTACATATAATTACGGTGAGGACATATCTCAAGTTGAGATGTGCTGCAAAGTGGAAGGGAGACCTTTGTCCATTAGTCGTCAAACACAGATACTTCACTGTCAACGCTGGTTGTGCATTTGCTAAATTGGTTCTGGAGTTGAAAAAAAGAGCAATGTAATTATGGCATATCATAGATCCTAACAGCTGTTTCATTCACTGTTAAGCGCAGGGATACCGTCACACTCTCCACATACTGTTGTCATTAGAATAATGAAAAATAATCAATTAGGGTTAATTAATTGCTCTTTGACACACAAGTGGCTGTAAGCAAATCCAGCAAAGGTCTACTGGTAGCCTCTCCATACGCTGATTAACATCATTTCAGCCACACCTTACGTTGACAGGATTATCTCTTTTTATTAAGTAATTATGCAGCAGATTTCCTGGACATATTGTGGGATAAATAAAGCATTATACAAATGACGGGGCTTTGCTGCTCTTTCCCAGCTACCTGATGGACAGATGTGGGGGGGACGCGGCAGCGTAATTAAAAGCTAAACCGCAGACTCGCCACCGCGGCCACGACACCGTGGGGAATCAGACCAATCAGAGGCCCTCGGGACATCGTCCCCATACGGCCGTCTCCGTCGGCTCCCAACCTCGAGCTCAAACCGTGTTGTGTTAAGTTGTTTCGGGAGGTTTATCGTGATGGATCCGTGGCAGGTAGCATATTTGCTAAAATTTTAAATGATTTGTGCTTTTAACTATTTACTAATTTAGCTGTTTATAGAAAATAAAAATTATTCTGAGGGGAGAAGAAACAAAAGAAGAAATAAGTTCTGCATGGGAGAGCAACGCTGACAACTTCTAACATGAAATAATCAGAGATTATTAACATATTAAGCACCAACTGAGTTGAAAATGTGTCCAAAAGTGCATCCAATTTAGTGAATCATTTGTAATTTGGATAAACTGGCGACGTAATTCGAAACTGCATCTCCAACCCTGAATCCTTTGATTTGAACTAAAGGCTACGCCATTCTGAGTTTAATTTCCAAACAAATCATAAACAAAGAAATTACCACTCCACAGCTTGTATGACCTCTCTCCTGGCATCAGTCCATACGGGAGAGAGACAGAGAGAGAGGGATTGTGGGAAAGAGGTTGGTGTGTGTGTGTGTGTGTGTGTGTGTGTGTGTGTGTGTGTGTGTGTGTGCATGCGTGGCCTCATCCCGACTGCTGAAACCTGGCAGACTGGGGGTTTAAATATTAACAAGCCACACATGGCCCTCCTCTTCTGCCGCGTCCCTCGATGGAAGGCAACAGCAGCTCTCTCCACCAAGACAAACACGTCCGCGGCCAGACATGCTGCAGGGGGTTTACATTTTAATGCCTTTGTTGGTTTTCCAAAATATGCTTCCATCTCATCCTGGATGGGCTCCCTTCAGGTCCACAAAGCCAGGTGACGTCTATCATTTAAGGGGCGGCGCGGGTGAGCGGGAGCCGAGGTGCGGTGGGGAAGGGGCGGGGGCGTTTGGCGGCGGTGGAGGGTAAATTTGCCTTTATCAGATCTCTGTATAAAAAAGCAGGGACACAGAAAAAGACCAGGGTGCACCATCTGTAGCCCCTCTCCCGTAGCCCCAAACGATAATCTGTTGTGGATTTTTGTAAACGGTTAAGTGGGTGAGACTGTTTTTCCAAAAGGGCTGAAGGCGTGTGAGGAGTTTACAACAGTCGTTTTTTAATGAATATGCAGGACTTAAGAAATGTAAAAAAAAAAAAACTTCCATCAAGTACAATCAAGTTGTTGAAAGAGAAACAATGAAGAAGACTTTGTAATTGATTTGCAGGTTGGTTAATTAAAGGCAGCCTCTGGTTCCTCTTTAACAAACACCTCGGTCACATGGGACCGTTCACATGTGGCGATCTGTGGGATTAATGAGTCACCTTCCAACCTCCACATTTACAGAAACACATTTGCACTTACTAATGAAATCCCCTTTAATCAGAGTGTCTGAACTCGAGCCGAGACTCCCGCCTCTCACATGAACCCAACGTCGACAAACACCCGGCCTCCAATCCGGTGTGAGGAGGGACTCCTCGTCAAGATTTTATCAATAACGGCTCTGGTACTTATCGACCTAGTGGGCCCAATTGAACCTGTCCCCTATAACGACTAACGAACAAGGTTTGACTACTGAAAGCAGCTCTGACTCAATTAAGACCTGGTCCAGGTTGAAAGACTTTATGGTATGCAAGAGTTACACTGGCTAATTTGTTATATTTTGTCCCTTCCCTGAACTAACAAAGATAAAACATGTACTTCCTTCTACAGATTTAGATCCCACCTCCCTTCTTGATGAAGGGAGGAAGTTAGAAATCACCAAAGAAATAATAACAATAATAAAACTAAAGTGTAGCTGAAGTGAACACTCTGATGACAGGATTAGTAAAGGAAGAATTCTGTGTTTACCAAAACAGAATAAGTATTTTAAGCTGGAGCATGGACACGGCAGATTTAAATATGATTAAACCATAAACAATCTCTGTGATTAATATGAATCCCTCCAGTCCCCAGGTAGGCCTAATGTTAGTCCTGGGCAAACAGAGATTTAGTTAACTTTGATGCAATCTGTCACTCACTTTCTTCTCCCACTGATCCAGTTCTTGTTTTTATGTTTAACATAGTTTGTTAATATATTGTTGTATGCTCCATCTCTCCTCAGAACTGTGATCGCAAACAGGATGTTGGCTCTGCACTTCCTGTTTGAGGTTCCTCGTTGCGGCGTTGCTAAGCCACCGCGGGTGAACGAGGTAAACCGGAGGTGGCGGGGGGTTGAGCAGATGTTCGACACCGCTTCCCCTCAGAGCCGGCCGGTGAGCAGCGCTGAGCCCTGATGTGTGTGAGCAGGTACAGTTAAACCTGGCACTGAGCTGCTGGTTATCGCCGCTTCGTGGTCGCAGCTTTGGGCATAAACTCCCAGTTATGTGAACTCTTTCAGAGAGATTTCTTAAGACGAGTTGCTCTTGCAACGACAGGATGTTTGCAACTTCCAGAGAAGATATTTCGTGTTGTCACTGCTGACTTTTGCTCTGAATGCAACTGATTCTTGTCCTGTTATCATCATCATCACATCTGGAGAAGGTAGCACTCAGTATTATTGTTATTATTTTGGATTGCAGGCAAAATCCAAAACACATGAGTTATCTGGCAGGTTTCGCCAACACTGCTGTTATCTCAACTGCTGCGGTTATCTCCATTTAAACCCAGAGAACATGAATCATCAGCTCACCACTGTGCAGCAGAGAGGCCAGAACCACCACATGAGGGCCAGGGCCAAGAGGGTCAGCAGCACGAGGAAGACTATCACCACCGCAAAACCATCTGACTAGAGGAGGAAATGACAACAGGGATCAGTTTATCATCCTGAAAATAAGTTTTTGGTTTTAAGTTAAAACAGTGAAATGAACTGCTTTTTTTTAATGGAAAGTAAACTAAATGTCTGCTAATTCGCTGCTAGAGAAATATCAGATGTTTGTTGGAATGCAAACATGAAATGCAGATGAAGAGGGATGTTTACAGCCTTATAATAAAACAACTAAACCCCCAAAATCATGTTTTTAACTGATCACACAGAGGAAATCATCCATCAGACCCCAAAACATACATATACATGTAGAGGCAACTAAAGGTAAAAAAGACTATCCTAATTATTTTACAAGGATTCATTATCATTATTATTATTAGTATAGAAAAATAGTAATTTACAGTGTAAATTAATGTATTACAGGTTTTCTACCTTCTCTTAATGTTAAGTTAAATGAAGTTCCAGTGTTTTCACACTGTGTGCATGACAATAAAAACACTAAGAAACTAGTGAACAGCTGAAGTCTCATCCCATGATAAAGATGGACGAGAGGATGAGGAAGTTCTGCCTGTACGGGCAGGAACAATGTGACTCAAACCACAATATGAGCAACACTAACTGACAACTGAACTGAGGAAATCAGGCTGAGGTTATGAAAACAGGTGTGACAGAAAGTTCAAGAGAGCTTTTTTCAGACCAGCAGTGTCTTATATAACACGTGCAGGAGTAAATACAGGAAAGAAGATCAGTATCATTGCAGATGCTTTCATGTAGTTTCACATATAAAGGTAGGTCAGACTCACACATGTGGAGGCACTGATGGTGTAAGCGCTGGAGATGAAGGACTTGCCGTTGTTTAGGCTGATGAGAACATCCATGGTCCTGCAAAGAAAAGAGTTTAATTAGTTCACAGTAATGTGTTCAGCTGAGTGAACCTAACTTAAGACTAAAGTCTCCTCTCATTAGTTTATTGCATATCTTGTAAGAAATACACTTTATAACATGTTAAAAAGATGTTCTGTGCTGCGTTTTTATGTATTTTTGACTCCTTTTTTGATAAATAAGAGTCCGCTGTGACTCAGGATGTAGAGCGAGTCGTCCACTGTTCAGAGGGTTGGTAGTTCGACCCCCAGCTGTGTCCTCGGGCAGCCTTTCACCATTTAAAATAGCTTGCTGTATTTTATTTATATTTAACATTTATAATTATTTAAATTCCAGTGAAGCTTACTGTTCCTTACTGTAACAAAGGGCTAAAAAGGGAATCCAGTTTAAAAATCAGTAAACAAATCCAGCAGTAAATAACACAATAGGTGCAAAGTAAAGGGTCAAACTCAGAGGGAGGAAATCCTCTCATGATGACAGCCGTCAGTGTGTGTGTGGCTGAAGTTACCCGACCAGCGGTAACAAGGCTCGTGAACTCCTATGACTTATTTAGAAGAAAAAATGCGAAGCCAAAATGGGCGCAATTAAAACTCTAATGATGAACGGCACCGCAATTTCCATATGTCTATTACGCCCGATCCAATTACTGCAGGTTTAATGAGAATTCAGTATATGGAACGAGTGAAGCGTCTGAAATCCTCCCTGCAACACAAGAAAGAGGAGAGAAAGAAGTACGCAGAGTGGTGTTGTGTGTGCTGGCGAACAGGGGAGGCCCGCATGAAAACCGGCGCTGCGGAATAATAACAAGAGAGCTCTTCGCTTTGCTCTGGATGAGGCCCGAGGCAGTGCCTTGGGCCACCAATCCTCCTGTGGTTCAGAACAGATGAGCAACCAGACCATGTGTCCATTACTATGCAGTAGATTCTAAATATTCCAAACTGACTCCTTTGCACCTTTTCTGATTTGCTAAATATTTAAATTACAATTCATGGAGCTTTAAAACCGGATGCACTCTGACACGTCACTCAACTTGTTGATGCCTCTTTTTATTGGTTTATTCTATTAAGCTGTATTCTATCTTTTCTCATCAGTCATGCGATGCTGATCTTCCATATTTCAGTAACTTTTTTTTTATCAGGTAGGCTTAGTTTCATTTATACCATTTATTCTTTATTTTGTAAAGTCTAGGCTCAATTTAAGTAGTAAGAGGCAGGTGAAGGATTATTATTCAGGATGATTTTGAAGTTTTAGGTTCAGGTTTTGGAGTGAAAGTCTGTCCTAGTTCAATTCTAAACCCGAGAATAATCGGACAACCAGCAAACAAGAGACAGCAGATAAAAAGTCAGATAACCAAGAGTCAAGCGACAAAAATAATGAATAAAAACCTTGACCTTAAAAATCCAGTCATGTCCAGATGAGTGTGTAAAATATGGGATGTGTTGTAGTTAAAAGGTTTAAATGAGAGGAGACGTGTGTGAGTGTGAAAGGTTTGTATATTCATGAGATGTTTATCATCCCTCCCTGTCAATAAGAGAATCTAACTGTGCGTCACTGAGAGAAAAGATGAAATGTGTCATTAGTGGTAAAACATAACGAACGAGTTTAACTGAAGAAATAAGTTCAATCCGGCACAGGAAACATGTTTCATGTGAACATTTCCTCACACTTTCCTTGCTCTGCTCTGTATTATGGTGAATGTGTATTTGTACCACAGGAGCTTGGTTTGTTCCTGATCCCTCCTTCCTGTTCAGAGGAGGTCGGACTGCGACGGCCCCGGAGCTTTGAGCCCCCTACTCTCCCTACGCATTAATACCCAACAAACAAGAACCGTCTGAAAGATCTAAAAACACTCCTGATCTTGAGTGTGAACCAGTTTGCTTCTCTCAGAAAACATCCCTTTGTGTCCGACGCGGATTAGTGAAACGCCTCTGCAGCTCAGCGAAGCCGTTCCGGGTCTGTGCGTGTTAACTAAGTGCTGGTGCTGAATGGGTGAGGGGAGAGGCTAATTTAGCTGACACCCTCAATCCGTGATAATGGTGGGCAGGTTGTTAATCAAGCTGGAGGTGTGGACCCCGGCGTGTGAAGGAGGAAAGCTCCCAAGCGAGTTACACTGACGAACCCCCGCCCCCCCCTCGCCTGACATCGCCGGACATCCTTAATGCACCGCAACCCAACCATAGTCGGCCTGGCCTTTCTTCTTCCTCCCCGAGACCCTGACTGCTAATTTACCGAGTTCCTGTTGAGTAGGCAGAATCTGCCGCGGCACACGGGCGTAAGTCATATATGCTGTTATCTGCTTTCACCCTTTAATTTCCAGGAATATTAACAAAAGAATGATTAGTAATGGGGGTGACAACATCTATTAAAGTGGTTGATCTGTGCCACTGTATTACAATTAGTGCTGAAATGATTAGTCAGACGATTAGTCGCTCGACAGAAAATTAATTATCATTATCTATTTTGTTAATCAACTAATTGTTTATTTCATTTGTCAAGAAAAAAAACACGCAAAAATTTGATGTTTCTGGTTCCTAAAATGTGAGGATTTGCTGATTTTCTCTGTTTTCTATTGTTGTAAATGAAAAACAAAAACTGGAAGATGTCACCTTGTGCTCTGGAAACTCTCCTGACATTTAAAGACAAAATGATGAATTACTAGATTGAAAATAAAATCCCGACAGATAAATCAATGATTGTTAAAACTGCATTTTTTTGTGAAGGCCCATAAACAACCCTGTGGATAAAACATTTGCGCTCTATTCTTTGGAAAGCCATGTTGGCCATTACTGAATGTTACAAAGCAAACCAAGGAAGAGATGAAATAAACAGACAAAAAAGGGAGAACTCAGTGACTTTAAAAAGGAGCCAGATGAATAATTGAAAACAACGCTCGCTGTCATTTAACTTTTGCGCGGTGAAAGCCGGTGAGTGACGCCGAGGAGAGAGCTGCAGCTGCTTGGTGGGTCGATGGTCATGTTTGAATAAATGGGAGATGAGAGGGCAGGTTGTCGTGGGGCCGAGGGATCAGTCAAAAATTTGGGTAGAAAGCGACGCAGGCTCCCAGGGACACCAGTTGAATGGCAGAGGGCGTCTTCCCGCTGCAGATCTCTGGCTCCACGTTGGAAAAACTTTGTCCCCAGGCTCGCTGTAATCTGTCAGAAAGTAAGCCCGCCGTGACACTAAGCTTTGGTGATGCGATACAGCTGGAGCGGCTGACAATGGTGACGCTAATGGCTTTCAAACTTCCCTTAAAGATGTGAAAATTGAGGAGGCTGAATAATTCACGGCAGAGCATATGCGAGGCCTGTCACTCGGCATCCAGGAGTCATCATTCTGCAGGAGTTTGTGTGGCAGAAGTTCTGACGGAGGGATCGCCTCGTGAAGCCTGGGGACCAGATGAGAACTTCCAGCGTGAGACATCCACCGCTCGGAAACAGTGACGTGCACTCAAAGAACTGACTGCTGGTGCAACATTAAAGTGATGCTCTTCTGGCCTGGCAGCTGCTAACTTAAAGTGCCTCACCAGTGTGTTGCACGATACAGTTCGTTAACTACGAACGTGTAAGTCTTTACAGCGCAGTTACACTACTTTTAAATATATGGCGTGCGGTTTTAGATTTCTGGGATGTAAAGTGGATCTTTGTTGTATTTGTGTGTTCTTATTTTATTCTTCAAGTTTTTATTGTGAAATTCAGGGTACTTTCAGGCCTTTAATCCCTTTCAAAATAAAATATTCGTAATTCATATCCAGACTAAAGGCAAAACCTGTGTTTGCAACTAAAATGGATTCTTCTTGATTCTATTGAGTCTTAGTCAGAAAGTGTTGAACTTTAAAAAGTTTGTCACTTATAATAAAGTGCAAGTTGAGAATTTTGTGAAAATTATGTTTCAGTTTATTTCTCATTTCTGTTTCCCGAACCAAGAAGAGTTCGAATCATCTGACGCACATTTAAGATCTGAGGCCGACATGTAGCTCCTTACATCCTTCGATCAAAGAGAGCTGGTTCCAGCTTCATGGTGTGACAACAAATCAACGTACGTCCAACATGTCTGTGGACAACATGGAGGACAATCAAACGGCGGTACAGCTTTATCATGAACATCTTCGTACCCCCCCCCAGAGCAGATGGAGTGATGTCGCTGCGAGCGGCAGCCCCGGGACAGCCTGTTTAATTATTGAGCAGCATCAGCTACTGTACCTGCTTTGTAAAGCAGGTGTCGACTCCCCCCTCAGTTATTTTTTGTCCTCCACCGTTATCGTGAAAACACCAGGTGAGGACATGCTGCTGCAAGAGCACAGCCACTTAACCTCTGGATCGGTGCCCCAGCGGGGGGGCGCTGGGTCTCCTAATGGGGATACACAGAGGGAGGAGGAGGAGGGAGGGAGGGAGGGAGGGAGGGAAGGAAGGGCGTCAGCAGATGCCAGCGTTTCAAGTCTGATGCCGCAGCTGTCAGCACAGATGATGCCTCGCCGTGAGTGCTCCTACACAGCTCGATGACCAACTGAGGACGCTGTGATTCCCGGACATGGAGGCTGTTCCCGGCGGGACAGGAAGCTGCAGCTGAGCGCCTCGACTCGGGTGACTGCTGTATCTGAAATATGTTCCCCCGCAATCTGTGTTTGTGAGGTCAAGACAGAACCTGAAGCAGCGTTGGCGGAGGAGAAGGCCTCACAGGAATCAGAAAACCGCGGTTGAAAAGGGGAAACGGGGGAACGTGCCACGAAAAGGCGATTGTCCTTCGGCTGAGTGGAGCCGTGTAAACGGAGCGCCCTGTGCGCCGGGAGCCGGGATGCAGCAGAAGCAGACAGATGGACAGAGACGGAAGTTTCCAGGCTCCGCCGCTCCACGCAGGTGGTCCTGGCTGCAGAGCTTGTCAGTGCATGGTGAATTATTTAAATGGAGAGCGTGGAAAAGGGAATGGCTGCATCTGTCGCACATCCTTTTAAAGCCCCTCCAGCAGATGTGTTTACTCACCGCCCGCACCAGCTAACTACTTAATGGGTCACCGTCGGCAGCCAAGAGTTAATTAAGCAGGCCTTTTGCAAATGGCGGGCGCGTAGCTTCGGCATCAGCTCAGGTCCTATCAGGTCGCAGCCGGCGCTGTAGGCCCGTGGTTTACAGATGTAGTCGCTCAGGTTAATCTTTTTACTGCATCCTTGGTGAGTTGGTTGAAAGATATCAGATTCAGATTTGCTCCCCTGATTTCTATTCAAGAGAGATGGGAGAGACTTCTCCAGGAGCTGCTACTGTAGCACCAGTTGTATTTAAGATGTTGCTTCTTCACATTGAATAGAGAGGAAAATCTGATAATCCCACTGCATCATGTGATCTTCCTATATCACTGACAGTGACGCCAGCTGGTGTAAAAATACAGAACCGCTCTCAGCTGGAGGAGAAGAGCGACCTGCTGAAAAAAACTCAAGAAAAACCAGGAAAAACTCTGAGAGCACAAACCTCTGCTGAGGATGCACAATAGTTTAGATTTGATAAGAAGAAGAAGAATATATTTTACAATGTGCACAGTAGGTCATAAGATAACAGTGAAATCAAATGAACCATCAAAATTTAAAACAGTGCACATTTTATTCTTTTTTCTGGCCATCTTCTCATCAGGGTGCAGTACACAAAACAAACACTATAATTAGCCCTTGTGATCACCTTGAAGGTATTAAAGCTCAAACTCCCATTTGTGTATCCTACCTGTTTATTTGACAGGGACACTACAGGTAGACATGCATAGAAAATGGAACACGCATGTATAAGACGTGTAGCCCTAGTCACTTGTTAGGCTTCTGCATGCAAAGGAAAACCACTGGACAGACAATATACAATATATTATATACTGTATATACAATACAATACGTACTACACAGGACTGAGTATGCATTGACATATAGGTGCAGGTGTCAGAGTGTGTGTTGTGTGTACGTATATATGTGTCTAGTAGATCTATACGACACATATGCAGTGTTCGAACGTTGCTGTTGTTGATTTAATTTGTTTATTAAAACTTAAAATGCATTTAAATCTGCAGGAAGCTTTTGTGATATCCTGCAAACTATCAAAAAAACAACAAAACCACGAACGCACGTCTGACTTCATGTTCGTCTTTCAGCAGCCTGTCAGCTTCTGGCAGAAAAACATGTTATCATGAGCAGTTTGGACGTTAAAACGAGAGGATTATCTGAGGTGAGGTTCAAGTTGATTTGGAGTAGTTACAGCATCGCCGTCATCATATGATACATAATCTGTTTAAGAGCTGAAAGACCTTCAGGAGCCGGCAGCACTCATAATCATACATTTTTGATTGGATTGCATTCATCCAGGACATTAAAATCTGTTGTTCCATCTAGAATGCCTTAGCGATCTGTTATGGTTTGGGATTATAAGAGATGACGTTAAAATCAAACAATAGCTATGCAGCCGGGAATAAATGCATATTTACACTTAAATCTTTGTGTGTTGTATGTATGGGGTGTTTTTCTGTCAGGCTCCGTCTACAATGTTTACTGCGTCTCCGTGCTGCGCCAAACTCCTCATCCCTTCGTCTACTGTTTTAACATACATCTGATTTATAGATTTAGGAGCTGTTTATTTGCACAACAAAGAAACTGGATAAAAGGAGCAGAAAACATAAAGACTGTGCACGAAAAAAACAGAACTCCAAAACTGAACACAGAGGACAGCAGTGCGAAAACAACACAATGCCTGAAGAACAGCAGAAATAAAAGAGTTTTGAAAGAGTCCAGATGATGAGAATGAGAGGAAGTATGTGTGTGTGTGTGTGTGTGTGTGTGGGGGGGGGGGTTGTGTGTGGGTGTGTGTGGTTTTACAGAAGAGGAAGACATACATGATTCACTCTGTCGATTTCTACTGAGATACGCATTTTCTTTGTATAAAAAACATGAAATCCCCTTTAGTTTGAATTTTTTTTGGCTTTCCCACTAATTCTTTGTGATGGTGAAACCGTGTCAGCAGTAAACCACACGACTGGCCGGTATCTTATAGCGATAAACTAACATTTAATAAAAAGGTAAATATTTGCTGGCTACTTACTGTCCGACTTCGTAGAGCTTCGGTGCAGGACACAGCAGATAATCATTACGTACAGCACTCGGCTTGTGAGCTGTGAAAAACCCAAAAGAGAAAACAGTGTTACATTAACTCCTGGGATCACTCACAGAAAAACTTCCTATGGTAAATAAAACAGATCACATTTGCTCTTGTGTCCTCACACAATTTGCTTTTACATAAAATGATCTGATGTAACATTCGCAAACAGGCGGCGACTTTGGTCAAAAGTAATAGCTGCGGGATAATAGCGCATTGAATTTTCATACATTTCCCATGATGCTCGAGTCAGAATTTGTCTGTTTATTTATTTAATCTATTTATTGTAACTGGGCATCACAGATCTCTTAACCAGCAAAGAAACTTAATGTCAGTTAAATTGTAAACTGGATTTCTTTTTAAACCTACATGTAGAGTAACATATATGTGTCATATGTTTGATATTTCAGCACTGAGGGTTGCGATTTGTGTGTGTGTGTGTGTGTGTGTGTGTGTGTGTGTGTGTTCGTCATTGTGGGTCGACAGGGGTCTGAACTATCTTCAGCCACGGAGGTCGTCGAGATTATTGAGATTTTTTTCTGCCTGTCTGTTCGGGGCTCCGACTGGTTTGGTGATGGAGAAGACTGTAGCATCTGTTCCACATATGTGGTGTGTGTTCCATAGTCGCCATGATGCCTGTCCATAATTATAAGGTGCCCCACTGTTAAAAAGGTCTGGGCTGAACACATGCAAAAGCCAATAAGGGAATAAATAGCCCCAAGTGGGCGAATGTGAGACAGCCTAAACTGAGAAAGGACTAACAGGAAGACATCTGCTAATGTCCACTTCCTGATTCAGATGAAGTTCTTTTTTAAAAAGAAAAAAATATGCTCAAGTGTTTTAATGGAGTTGAAATGTTGAAAATCAAAAATAACTTGTCAAGGAGGGAAGTGTTGTCATTGGCAGTCGTCGATCCCACAGATCCCACGGCCAAATGAAAGCTTGAAAAGATTGGCTTCTCGTGCCAAATCCCGTTTGCTTCCTAAAAAAGGATTTCTCGACAGAACAGACTGCAGGCTCAAAATAAGGAGCACAGTGACCTACATAGCCTCCTTTCTTCTGATGAATTTAGATCATACTGTATAGACGGGGAGCTGCGATCAGATAACAGATATGTCGGGACAGGGGTTTGTTTGGTTCTTGTCCTTCCTCCGAACACCCACCATCAATTCCCAGCGCAGCAAGCAAAATAAGATAAGATGTGTTGAGTTATAAGGTTCGTGCAGGAGATGTGATGTATGCAATGTCCACACTATGGACATAACATGCAACCAAACACACTGAATCCTCACACTTGTTAAATATAAGTCAACATGTACAACACAGTCAGAGATCAAGAGGATGGAGGGTGTGTGGCTCTAGGGCAATATTTTATAATTTTATAATTTTATTATATAACTGCAGATTTACAGATAAATAATTAACTTAAACAATGACTACAATTAAATATGCCAATATGATTGTATTATTATAATGTATTTATTTTATTTTCTTCTGAATTAAAATCAGCTTATATTTAAGGTGTACAAGGACAAAAAAAAAAAGAAAAAGATTGCAGGCAATTTAATGGGACTAATCACATATATATGAAGTTGGGTAACACAGTACCACGGTGAATGAGCTTAAGCCGTTACCCGAGTACAGTTGTCTGATTTTAGTTTTGTTGGTGAGCTCAGATTCAGTCCTGTCAGACTGTGTTGAGGGCTGAAAGGTATCAGGTTACTGGTGGTTTTGGCTGAATTCAGGCCACAAACACTAATAAGCTGGTTATTTTTCTTTTCTTCACGCTGGCCTGGTGTAAGATTTCTGATTTATTTATTGTCAAAACAACACCCACAAAGTCCAGTTTGACTGTTTTAAATCGGGACGCAGGATTCATGCTTTCAGACACACACTTGGACCTTATATCAGCGAGAGCCAGGCAGGAATGACTCGACATTTGGCTTTTTTGCTGTTGATAGAGAAAATATCAGAGCTGTGCAGAGTGAACATTTCAAGCTGTGGTTTGAATAAAGAACCCAAGTGACTTCCACCACTTACTGAAGGTCTGCTGGTCGACTATGAAGCTGCAGACGACGCCTTCGTTGGTGCGGCCGAGGGTGAAGCCGTTCCCTCTGAGGACGATGTCGAAGGACTCTGGAATGTAAACAAATGGGAGATAAGCCCGAGAGGAGGAACCTACACGTAGTTACAGAACTTCTCCTCAAATTTATATTCTCCTGCTTTAGAAATGCACACCGACAGCGTCCTGATATCATCTCTGCAGGACGGGACGGCTGTGCCTCCCTGCAGGATGGGGAGCAGACGTATTCCCCTCCAAATTACATTTTTATAAAAACAAGAACGCAAATGTTTGAACTTTATGTTCCAACTTCTGCATCTTATGTTGGGTTTTGCACATCTGGACAAAACTGCATCAAGAGGCACTTGAAAGTGTCTGAATCTGGATTATGTGCTGATATATTTATATATATATATTTACACCAGTTGTTCCCAACCTGGAGGTCACAAGATGAATCAAAGGACAAGAAAAAAAAATCCACTTCTGTTCCACAAATCTATGTTCATTAGCTTTTTTCCCCATGAAATACTGGATACTTTCATGTCAAACTCCTTCAAATGAAACAGTCTTAGAAGGATAACTTTTTAAATTTCAGCAGGAGTCAAAAATGTGTGAAATCCACGGATTTAGGTGGACCACTTCCAAAGGGTTCAGAGTAAAAGGGCAAAAAAGCTGCAAAATCTGGAATCATTGAACTTTTAGGAGGTTCTGCAGGGCGTTTGAGTGTCCTGTCACACTGATCTACTCCTCGTCTCTAAGCTGGCTTGCTACCTCAACACTGCTTGAAACGGATAAATCTTTCAAATTCCTCTCAGAAAGATGATGCAAGTTCAGAAGTTCAGCGAGCAGTAAAAAGAGGGATTCCTGCAGAGCTCCAGGAACGGATCCACTCACCGTTCACGCAGACACTGGAGGGCTCCACGCTCAGGATCTCTGTGCACGATCGCTTTAATATCTGGAGGAGGGGGAAAAAAACAAAAACAGGTACATTATCGCTTGAGGGCTGAGAATAAATACATCAAGTCCTGGCCGTTATCGGCTCTGTCAAGTTTAGAAAACAGATTAGGGCGCAACACCTGAGAAATGTCTCACTCCTGATCGGGCCCTGGCGGCTGAAGGAGAGCGCCGAATATCAGCAGCGAGGAGGACGGGAGGGAGAAACGGCAGCTGTGTCAGCCTTTATGGGAAAATTATGCAAGACTATTACATTTCTCAGTTCTATTAAAAACCTCCGGGATGCTGCATTATCATATAAAGAGGCCTGTGTGAGCCCACTGTCATGGAGCTGCACTATCCGCTGCGATTCAATAAATCAACAAAGGACAAACTATGCAAATCCCAGTACACAGTCGGTAAAAAGAAGCATATTAACTGCAATATAGGACACTTGAACCTTTCATCTGACGTTGGGCGAAACTTCAATCTGAGAGCGGAAGAGGGAAGTGTTTACAGCGGCCTTATTAAATATGATGGTTTGATATGGAATCGTTAAAAGGGGAGAGGGTTGTAGACGACAGCTGGGAGGAAAAGGATCTGCTGCTGTTCCTCTGTGCCACTATTTTCCCCGTCTAATTACTTCCTTGGCAGTGCCCGAGATAAAAGAGGAAAAAACTATTGATTGCTTAAAACAATGAAAGGACCCGAGGAATGACATTGTTTTGAGAAATCTGCCATTTGGAAAAATAGCACTTACTCTTAAATAAAGTGATTTTTAAAGTAATGTGGGTAAATGAAGTCATTTGCTCGGGTAGGAAGATCTACAGACTGGATCCTCAGTGTTTTGGGGATATTAAAATATAAGCTTTGCAGGCTGAGATTAAAGGCCTCCGTTTGGTTGAACTCAAACAGCAGCTCTTCATTTCTCTGGGATCTGGTGACAAACATTATTTACAGGCTGCAGGGGGAAAAGGAGGCAGGCGTCCAAATATCCAAAGTCATCCAAATATCTCAGCCAGCACTGGTGTAACTGGTGGCGTTTCTGAGAGGATGAGGCTGGTTGAGTCATTTTGTGGAAATAATTGGGTGGAAAGATTCATGAGGGCGTTCATTATTTAGCAGGAACGGGTCACACGACAACATCAGGATGTCGGCGACGCCGCGCAGGTTGCTAAACTCAGCTGAATGCGCTCGGAAGCTGAAGGAAGTTAACGATAACGATGTGGTTGCTTTGCAATTTGGGGTTTTCCCAAAAAGGCCCGAAGCTCAGCCGACAAAGGCCCAGTGTAGCACGGAAGAGAAAAAAACAAGAAACACTACTTTGCCGAGCTCTTTTCTCTGAGTTTTGTCAGGCTGCTCACAGATCCTGCAGCAACAAAAAATAAAAAAGGGCTGCACAGATGATCTCAAATCCTCAAAATCCAGAGGAGCGAGGAGGCCAGCTAGTCAGGAATCCAGTATTACTAATCAGGGAGGAATGCTCCGCGTTTCACTGGATGCCTCCGAGGACCGGGGGATGAGCTCGTTCCTGGTGGACGCTGGAGTGAAAACGCTGCTGCGTCTTGAAAGCACAGAAAAGTATTTACATTCCTTCAATACGAGGGGTCGGCCCTGTGAACAAGACCGTGAATGCCGAGTGTCTCAGCTCAGCACAAACTGATTAGAAGCATATTTTCTTCCAATTATCAATAATCAAATCCACCCTTTCAGAGGCATTCAGAGCTATTCTCAATGTTAATTATTACAAGCTGGATTTTATGCAATATTCTAGGTTTGAACTAGTGTGTCATCTTTTCCTCTTTCCTTTGTCAGGGTGCTTCTCATGGTTACAACCATCCAACAGCTATTACACCTGCTTTCAATTAATCAGGGTTGCATTTTCTTTTTATCACTTTTTTTTCATTATGCTGCAAAGTATCTGAAAGTTGCACCATCCAGACTCAGTTTAGAGCACAGGGATGACATTTTGGGGTCACAAAATTGTTGGCATTTAAAAAAAAAATACATTTGTCACACATAAACTCATGCTTGAATTCCAGGGATAATTTGTTAATAAAAACATGGAGAAGAGGTTTAAAAAGGAACCCAGGCACCGGGACCACAGTTTTCAGACCGCCCTCCACTTGACAGTCAGTTTGAAAGTGACGTAATCAATCATAGCTGTTGTACTTTGCGTCCCACAACAGAAACAGGACACACCCGTTGGCTCGGCGTCCCTCCAGCTGCGTGTCCAACGGCTCCGGCTCCCTCTGCTCTGTCCCTAAACACTGCCGGCCTCGTCGGGCCCCGACACAGATGTACGTCCAGCTCAGGTCAGCGAGCTCCGCGGGACTCCGGGCTCACACTCATGTAAAAATGTTGCCATACAAGCCCCCGCCTTGGCTGACAGCGTTTAGGCTAAGAGCTGCAGCAAATGGAAAGTATCACTAATTGGCTGGCAGAGGACGAGGAGGCTGCATGGGAAACTTCTTATAAACACTGTTTAAGGGACTCTTATACTCTGATTACAGCATCACACTGACAGCATGGGTTTGATGCGTTACGCTTATATCCTGGATATTTAATCTAGAATAAAAAAATAAACGCTTTAGTGGTATCGAAGCGCTGCTGCTGCACTGGGAGTTTTGACACTCGACACAATAAAAACACAGTGAAGACAATGTCACATGGACAGTGACTAACTGTCAAGCTGCTCCCATTACTGTGGCTAATTTGCTGCAGACATTTCCTTCTACAAACCGAGGGCACGGCGAGCACTTATTTCCACAGATATTTTCCATGCAGCTAAGCAGGAAGTCCACTGAGCTTTTGCTTTAATTTGTCACAAACTCCAATGAAGCCAAAGCAGGAAACCTTGCCTTCTACCCACCTGATTCCTAGATTTACCAACAATCTGCACTATGTTACCACCTCCACTTATATCTGAAATAAGGAATAAAACCTCTGAATGATTAGCAGTTTTGTATCTGGTTGTGGAAAATTTGCTTAAATTCCAACTAATAATTTCAAACATCAACCACAAACCTGAGCTGACGGACGGACACACACACACACACACACACACACACACACACACACACACACAGGCAGAAAGCAGGCAAACTCACAGAATTGACGATGCCTTTGAGAGCGTGGAAGCCATCTTTGACAGGAAACACTTGGTCCTTGGTGTCCGCGATATCAGCAAGCTGTCGGTATCATGAAAAGAGTTGAGTAAATAAGAAGTGCTGCACTGATTCTGATTTAATGCGGCTTTCTTCTTTTTCTCTTTTCCTCTTTATGACTGAGCATCGTCTTTCCTCTCGTATCTCGGGCAGGAGGAGACGTAGCAGATGGCATGACTGTGGCAAACACTTTGCTCAACCATAAAAAAGAAAAAAAATATCACTGCAGCACAAACTGGGAGAATATTGCCTTTGTTTTTGACTTAATAAGAGCTGATCACACTGTGGTTACCAATGGTTACAAGGGACAGGCCACCATGTTGGAAGAGAGACAATAAAACTACAGACATTCGCTGACAGTTCGACATCGGTTCTTGAAATTAACTCAATAACGGATTGAACAGCCGACGTATTGTGGCTTTTAATCAGGAAGCTTGTGAAGGATTGTCTGACTGACTCGTTGAGCTTCTCACTAAGAATCTTTCTGAAACACGTGGTCATTTACAGCTGCATCAGAATGAAGCAATGCACTAAAGGCAGAACTATGTAGTAGACCACACTAACACTGTTTTGGTAATATTGTTGGTATTAAAGGGAACTCCCACCAGTTTAATCTGGTTTCAGTTGATCTGTTTTTTGTTTGTGCAATGTGATTAACTTATATGGTTTCTTCCTTTTACCTAACTGATGTCATTTTATGGTTTAGTTCAGATTTTGTTTCAATTAATTGTATTCATTAATTTCTCATAAACTGATTGCCAAATAAATGTTTTTAGTAGCCAAATGGTAACAGCGCTCTTCATCTCCTGTCTAATAAAGGTCAAAAGATTTCTTTACAGAAGGAACCCCTAATCAGTGTAGCTGATGGGAAACCAGAAGCTGAAGTAAAAGTCTGACTTTATCCTGAAGAAAATTCCAAATATGCAGATAATGCTGTCCTGGAAGCTCCACAGCTCCACTGGAAGCAGCTTATTTCAGCATATTTTGGAAAAGCAATGAGTGTTTGGAGCATGTGGAACATCCAGATGAACATCTGAAAAGTGGATTAGGCTGCAGGAGTTTTTATTGAGTTCAAGATTCTGTTCTCTCTTACAGACAAACTACAACCTTTGTTGGCCACCCTCAGTTTGATACTGAGGAGACTTTCAGGTGGGATCTCTCTTTAAGACATGGATTTTCCACTCAGGTAATGGACTCTCATTACACATGTTTACCTGTCTTGACACTCCTCCAACATGGCAACGTGTCTCCTGTTATAAAATGTAATTGTGCAGCATACATTCTGCTGCAGATTAAGACGAAAGCTCTCTCACCTGCTGCTCATCGAAGTCCTTGATACCCACGCAGTAAACACGAGCGCCGTAATTCCTCGCCTTATCAGCCTGCAGAGCAAACAGGCGTTCAGATTATGTGCAACACGTCGAAGGTAAAGAAAATAAGACAGAATACATGCAGGATGTCCAAGCACCAAATCACAGTCCAGAAAATAAATCAAGAAATATTTCACTCGTTTAATAAGTAAAAGCAAAACAATTGTTGTGAATTTGCATTTGCAGTTGAATTCAACTAAATTGGAGTAAGAATAAAAGTGCAGCTTCGTGGGAACCAGCGTGAATTTCAACATTTTCATTCCGACCGTCTGCCTCTCACCTCTTTCAGTGCGAGCTCGTGGACGTAAGGTCCGAGTTTCCCGTCCGTCAGGGCCAGGATGATGCTGGAGGACTTGGTCGCCTGCTTCTGGATCTGATCCGAGGCCTTCGGGGGTCAAACGAACAACGAACATTTCATCAGATCTCAATTTCACCATAGTTTTAATATTAGCACATAGCTGCTGAGCTGTAACTGGTTTCCTTTGGGAGGGTGAACTGACCTCTTTTATTCCCTCGTGCATGTATGTTTCACCCGCTGGTTTCACTTCTCGCAGGCGCCTCAGACCCTCTTCTATCTTGTATCTTAAAACACAAGAAACAAACACTTGGCATGTTGCTGATCATCACTTGTAAAGATACTGTTACTGCACATGGTTGTGGTTGTGCTGATGGCCACAGATTACACAGAGAGTCTTTTTTTTGGCATTTAGAGCCTCAGTGGGAATCAAACCTCCAACCTCAACCTCATGTCACCATGCAAACATTTCATCTACGGTGGCCTGCAAAGGCAGGCCAAACAATGTTATTATTTATGGTGTTTTTGTGACAGCTTTGGAAAGTGTGTTAGTTTCATATTAGAGATGTTTCATGATTTTGATTTTGATAAAATAACACGTCTCACAGCTTTGGACGATCATAGATGCTAAATCTTAATTTACATACTGTAGGCTCTGATTATTTTATTGTATATAATCAAAATAAAGCACAAACTTACACACTTTATTATCTTCAACAGCAGTTCATCTAATAAGCTTAAGTGTTTTTGTACTACTGTATTTCCTATCCATTATACTGTATTCACGGTCAAAGGACCACGACGTTGTTCCCCTGTATACTCAGTACAGTTTATATGGAGGCAATGATATATTAAAGGAACAATCTTTCTATTTCTTTTCTCTTTTTTTTCAATTTTGCAGACTTTTGACACAGAATTAATTAGTGTCCTTTCTGTAGGTTGTAGAAGTAAGTGAAGGGACACAATAATACGAATACACTGAAATATAAATGCAAAGATGCTTCAAACTTTCCTATTTTAACTCCACATGAAGGAACAGAAAGAGCGCTTTTGTCTTCTGGGTTAAAATGTGAATAATCATCATCATCATCCTGCTAATTAATACAAGGAGTCTAAATTATTTCACAAATAAATTAAGTGGCAGTAAAAGACATCATATTATATTCCATTTTATCTCCAATATTATTATATATTGTCATTAAAAAAATAGTAAAACAGCCCTGATCATTGATTTACAACATTCCCCTGGAGACTTTAAAGGATGAGGTAGAGCTGAAATTAAAGAAAATGTAAAATGTGCAGTACAGGTACAGTAACCATGGAAGCAGCGTTGTGTTTGAACCGCTGATGTGTCACAGCTCAGTACCTGTCTCCAGTCAGAGGCAGCAGGACTTGTGCTCTGGCCGAGAAAACAATGAATGAGACTCTCATTCTGGGGCTGAGGAGAAAAACAAAAAGCTTAGTTAAAAGTTAGGAAGCAGAAATGCAACGTTCTTTCAAAATATCTCTTTCTTAAAATGGAAGAGCACTGAGCTAAGACAATATACCATAACATAGTAATACTTATTCTGGTTTTCTCCTTCCCTGCTCTATAAAATCACCACTTCCGTCCTTCATCCTCTTTATCAACCTCCCACACAGCATGACATGTAAAACACTGGTTATAAAAGGAGTCAGTGTGACTGACAGTTTTATATGAAGCGTTCACATGAGTCCAGTTCAGTTAAGGAGAATGAAAGAGGCACGAAGAATTACCCAAACAGAAGGGGCTCTTTTAATGTCAACTAATATTAGTGTGTGACTTAAAGCAGCTCCCAAGGGACTGAAGGAAGTGATTCATCAATTCACAGACAGGAAACATGTTGTGCGGTTGAGTCACACCTAAACACACACACATCCTGTCACACAAATATATACTTTGTACCTGTGACTTTTTAAAGGTGTGAGCTGACTCTGGACTGAGTCTCTGACCACAGACGGTGGCATCAGACCTTCAGCGTCCCGCTGTCACGTTACTGCACACTCTGTCTCATGCATACATGGAGACTTTTTACTGTACACGCTGCTGGTTTTTGAGTAAGTATCCTGCTGAATTTTG
Source organism: Lateolabrax maculatus (assembly GCA_031216445.1). NCBI lineage: Eukaryota > Metazoa > Chordata > Actinopteri > Acropomatiformes > Lateolabracidae > Lateolabrax > Lateolabrax maculatus. Next base: position 1,446,980 of record CM062217.1, on the reverse strand, counting down.
TGAGAACTAAATCAGCACAGATACGAGGAAAATATACGACATGTATGAAATGTACATCAAAACTTCACCGGCGCCAAAGGAAAGCAAAAGCATCAGCAGTTAAAAGTAACTGTAGTTATAGTGATAAAGGTAACTACCAGTGTTTAAAACCCCCCAAACAGCGCATGATAACATGTATTATAAAACGTTGGACAGGATCATACAAGGTTTTTAACGTGAGGTTGATGCTGTAAAAAAGAATAGAAATCCACCAAAGATTATCTCCAGCTGTGAGGATTGCCCTTTGCACAGAATACCTTATCAATACTAAAATAATACTTTTTCCAATATCTTAGTTTGAGCAATATTAACATGCCATTCAACAAAAGCCTTTTTATATTCAACAAAACAAGAATCAGAATGTTTTACTGTCATTAAACTGCACTGAACGCTTCTCCCGGTGCAGTTAAAATAAAGCCAATAAATAATCAATAAAAGCAGTACCAGAAAAACAGCAGTAATGTATGCATGTATTTAACAGTTATACAACAACTTTACTTAATGAAGAAACAGACAGAAATTATTACGGTTAAAATAAGGAGGAAACTGATCAAAAAGCATCTGAAGCAGCTGTCAAGACACATTTCCATCCGCTTATTCAAAAAGTAATAATACATGAAATTATACACGTTTACAATCTATCTGCCTAATATTGTCATCCTGTTTCTCCACATTGTAATTCAACACTGTCCATCCCTAATATTTTAAACTTATCTCTGAATATAAAATTAGGAATTACTTCTGATGCCGACCTTATAAAACTGATCCAGTATCGGACCGAATACATCGTCTCAGTCACCGTTGTGAATAAAAATGTACCTGCTACAACATTTTATGAACAATTGCAGAAGCCTAAAAGGAAAGTTAGACGGTATAGTATTCTCTGAAATATGGAGGAGAAACTGCACTCTCCCAAAAGAGTAAAGACCCACATAAAGTATTAAAGTAGTGAAGTGGAGGACTTGAGTAACTGTGCTCGGTTACGTCCCACCTCTGTTACAAACACTGTGCACACGGATGCCATCCCACAGAGCCGGTTAAACTTCAGATAATTAAGCGCACAAGTGTTTCCTTCAGAGATCTGAAGCCTTCGGAGCATAAGGAGAGGTGCTGATATTTCTCACCCACGTGACACATGGCCCAGTCGAGATCCTCCCCCGCAAACATAGCACAATCTTTAAGCCACACGGCCAGATCTGGCAGGGAGCGGTAGCAGCCGTATACATCCACATCCTGTCTGCAAGTTTCAGCGTCATATGTGGACTAAAAACTAACGGCGCTCAAGTCAGGGACGATAAATCGTGGGTGGCGGCTTAACGGCGAACTTTGGGCTTTCAGAGCTTGTGACTGTATATGTTACCTCAGAAGCAGTGTTGAGATATTCTCTGGTTGTAAGAAACACTACAGATAAAGAGGCAGCCATGCCAAGGACATATCAGAGGGTGGTGGTGGGATTTTTTTCTTTCTTTGGTGGTGTGGGGTGGGGGGGTAGTCCAGTTTGCTCCACATGGCGGAACAGAAGAGCTCTTGGTGAGCGAGCATTGTTTAGCAGATTGTCCTCGTCGCCTTCCAGTGTTCTTTTGCTTTACTGTACATTGTCTGCCTGTCAGCCGTTCTGTGGTGGAAGCACGGGATAAGTGTGGAGCCGGACCCCCCCGGTGCAAATGGCCATTCTCACAGCCCAGAAGACTGCTCCTCTCTGCCACCCACTCCCACCTGGTGCCTTTGCTATTTTCTTCAACCAACCACTTCATTCTGGCTGGGTCGCTGCCGTCTGTACTGTGCTGGCAGGCTCCGTTTGACTCAAACGTTATGCAAGCTGAACGCTCCAAGCCGCTTTCTCTGGTTTCGTCTTTTTAATGAATTATGTGCAAAAAGGACGTCAGTGATTTTGCATTTTGATAGTTTGTAAAACAGGTGGGAAGTGCTTTAAATCTGAGCAGATAATGTCGGCGGCTCTTTAATTAGAGACATTTATTCAATAAAACAATGTGAAACGAATGTAAAATAAAAAGGTATTTTGTCAAAAGCATTGTACCATTTCCACAACCAACCAGCTCATTTGACTTATTATTCTGCTGTCTGTTATCCTGTCAGTGTTCATATCATTTTAAAGAGCAGGTGAGGAGAAGGAAGGTTTCCATGATCGTTTAATCATCGCTTCATGCATTATCTGCAGGTCAAGTCCAGGGAGCGTAATTTCACTTTATGTTTTTGTTTCTCGTTTTAAAATTTGAGCAATGTAAACTCTTCGCACTCACCTCACAAATCTGTCTGTAAGGTTCTTCACGAACGAGTAAATCTCGACCCAGTCGTTAGAGACGCTTCCAGACCTGAAAGGAGAGAAAACAACAGTCAGTTCGCAGCTCGTCAGCGGCAGCAGATTGTGTGCTGGGGAGTAAAATACTGTACAACATTTGTGCTTTGTAGCACAACCACAGTTGGACATTAACACCAGCCACATGCTGGATAATTGTGCCGATAAGTCTGTGCACTATAGCAGCTCCTTCAGCTGTCACAACGCTGCAGTGTTCACCAGAGCTTCAAGTCAATTCAAGTCCATGTGTACAGTTCCCTTTGTTCCTTTTTAACAATCTTTAATTCTTCCTTCTAGCAATCCTTCTTTCCTCAACTCTTATGAAAGCAGGAAATTTCCCAAAACTGGGAATAGGAGGTTTTCCTTTAAGGTATTCTGTCTTAATTTAAGTAAAAGCACTGAAGACGTCGTCCGCCGCTGTCTTTTGTCTCATTAAAACTAATTAAGACTCTGTAATTGTCCAAAACGATACATTCATTTCTCGCTGCAGCCAAGGACAAACCGGCGTTAGGTGGGTGTCAACCTGTAGCCCTTGGCCCTGCTCACCCCTCGATGAGTCAACCCGACCACGAGGAACACACAGAGTGTAAAATGTGCCCTTCATGTAACGACAAAGAGGTAATTAAACCAATAATTGCAATTCAATGTATGTGCGGGGAACATAAAACAGAAGAGTTTGACCATTAGGAGGCTCGTCTTTCATGTCTCCTCCCTGCCGCCCAAAGACAAGGTCACACAGCGGAGGGAAGACGCCGCCGCGGGGTTGAAGGAGACTTCCACCGCACTTTGGGAATACTGGAGCGTCAGCAGGTGATTGGCAGAACACATCTGTACCATGTTAATACCAAGATATACTGTACATCTCCACAGAACCAGAGTTAGATCACACATAACTCTTGTTATAACGTCTACACCGGCTAATAACGGCTCACGTTTTACTTATCCTTCTAATCTGAGGGCATGGAGTACATTATTATTGGATTCTTACTGGAAAATGATGTGAGTGCTGTAGCTCAATGAAATGATCATTATATGGGTTCTGTTTTAAAATATCACTGCAGCCGTTTATCTATGGAATTTCCAGAAAATGTGTATTGCTTTCCTGATATTAAATTAAACATACTAAGATAGTATATCTCGTTGCACTGGTCAGTTTCCAGGTGTGAATGTGGTCGCTGTGTGAGGGTGATCCTCCTGAAAGTGGGAGCTTGGCTCTCAGTGAAGCTTCCCTGAATAAAAAAGGCTCAGTGACATTGAAAGCATCGCTCCATGGGACGGTTCCTTGGAAAGAGCCACCAAACCAGACAGGAACGCTTTCATGACCCGGCCTCACACCCAAACATCATTACTTGGTGTTAGAACACCAAAAAGGACATTTCTTCACAGAGAAACACTACAGACTGCAGCAACTCTTGCAGCACAAACTGCTGACATAAGCCGCATCAGCACAACCAGGAAATCTGGCAACGGAAGTCTTTTATCTGCAGGGACAAAGTAAACATCCAGCGCAGAGACGTGCACCTCTTTGACACCAAGACAAACGGATGAGGGAGCGACGGCTGCAGGTTAGGCTTTCAGGTTTCACAAAACATAAACATGCATGTGTAAACCAAACAGACCCTCAAACCTACAAGTGTGTAGAAGTGCAGAGCGAGCCGAGATCCATGCGCTTGGTTGAACTTGTGCCAATAATCTGGTTCCTCATCCTGTAATTTTGCAATTTAGCTGAGGGTGGGGTAGTTTGAAAATGGGTCAGGGGAGAAGTGTTTGAACTCAACGATCCTGAGTAATGATGTGTGTCCGAGCCGGGGGGGGGGACGGGATTAAAAACTGTTGCTCTCTGTAATGTCTTCTTGCATGACTCTACTGCTGCACTGCAAAGTTTTGCTGAGCTGACTAGAATCCAGCTGTGCAGTATCTTAACGTCTGATGTCTGAGTGCACACAAGACACAGGAAGTGGTCCACAGAAGTCTGTTTCAAATGGTGATATTTGCACGATTAACTCCTGCTGCTTGATCCTACTGTATGAGACTGATCATTTCCATCTCCAGAAATGCTGCAGCGTTCACAAAACTGACTTATAAAAGTATGTTAAAGTAGTAGCGTTTTCTTTGTAACTGTGAGGGAGGAAGAGGTGACGGACCTCCACTCTTCCTTTGTCATGGTCAGTCCCGACACTCGCAGCAGGTCCCACATGAGGAAGCCCTGGACGACCGGTGGTCATGGTGAGACTCGTGTGGTTCCATGAGGTTACTGGTTTCCTCCCACGTAACCACTGAGCATCACACGGCTCCAGATAATCAGGGACGGGTTATCTATCAAATCTGAGCAGGACCAGATCCACCAGTGTCAGGAAGTTTGAACTCTCCGAGTAAGGCACAAACACACACAGCTGTTTCCAGCCTGGAGGGCCTGTACAGGTGTCTACATACTGTATATCTGACATCACTGCTGACCGTATTTAAACACTCAAACGTGTTTTGTTTCGACTTTCCGGAGCAGCCTCGTTTCAAACTAAGTTTGGTAACTTCTTGTCTGTTTTCATTCAGCCGGAGCTGCTGTAGCTGCAGATGGATCTGATGAATTACAACACAGATAACATCTTTCACATGGCTGCTCTGCATACTAAAGATAAATGAACTGAAACCAGTGGTTGCCATGTTATTCAGAAAGAATTGTGGAAATAAGTCGACTTGTAGTGTTGTTATACTTTGCCGTGCTGTGTTTCAGTCAATTCAATGCTTTGACGTTTGACTCGAATCCGTCTTCTCAGTGTTTATTTCTGCAAACCTGTTGAGCATCTGCTGAACATGACAGAGTCAAACCAAACTTCAGAGGGAACTCGTGCTGTAACTCGTAGTGAACGGGACAAACTGAGCCGCATCAGTGCAGCACTCACAGCTGGAAGCGTCCCAGCTGGACCACAGGGCCCGATGGGCACCCAGCTGCTCCACTGAAGCAGTGATGGGCCCCTCAGCCCAACATGTGCAGGGGACTTTACACTGAGAGCCACAGGAGGGGGGTCCCTGATGGGGTCACAGCACATCACAGACACACTGACAAGGTGAAGGAACCCAAACATTTCATCCTCATGGGACTTTCTGCAGCCTGAAGAGGCTTTTCTAACCCGGCTGCAGGGATCTGACACAAGGGGGTCAGGTACACTAGGGGACCCCGCGTCCCGCTGCAGGTTCGGGGTCTCAGATGTTTTCAAGCTGAAGCAGGAAACCCCCCCCCCTCTCCCTGCAGACAAACCGACAGTTTCTATGTGAAATAAAACCGAGACAAACACTTACTTGTCTAAAACAAAGTAGAGGTCGTAGGCCCCGTGGCAGGACGCCTCCTCGGCCCAGCAGGACGCAGCGAACAGACCCAGGAGCAGCACGGCCGCCGCGGCCGGAGTCCAGCGGCTCTTCCGGGGGAAAAGTTCCCCCTCGGCGGGGAAACGACGTGACAACTTTCCCAACATGTTTGCCACAAATAAAAAGAAACCCAGTCGGCGAGTTCGGTCGAGTTCTGCGGTGAAGAACGGAGAATAAATAAATCAGCGTTGAGGAGTTTCAGGGAGCGCTGAGAAGGAGGTGCATGTCGGAGTTCCTCCTCAGAGAACAGAGTCCACCGCCTGACCTGCGAAATCACGGGAAACACCGGCGGACGTCAGCGGCCGAGCGGTGTCTTCATCCTCCTCCTGACTCACTGCGGCCGGGACCCCGCGGCTCGCACCGACACAGTCCGGAAGATCCCCTGAAATCCTGCGGGCCGTGAACCTCTCCGGGCTCAGGTCCACCGCACGGGGGAAGGCAGGGGGCCTTCAGGTGCTCCTCTGAAGCTCGGACGTCCGAGCGCTGCCGTTGTTTGTTTGTAAACTGCAGATTTTAGCAGGAGAATGAAGGGGAAATACTTTTTATTCAGCATGCAAACAATTTTTTATCAAGTCGGGGAACAGGGGAACGCCTGTTTTTAATAGTAGTTTTGTAGTAAAGTATAAGAAGTAGTGCTCTATTGTGGGCCATCTTTTTACTGAATCAATAAAAGTAGTATCAACATTAAAAGTACTACTCAAATTACAAGTTTTTGTATTTTGAAGTGTACCTGACATCAGATAAATAAAAGTAGGCTATATTTATATAGAAGTTGCACAACATAAAGATACTAAAGTACCTTTAAAACTTTAATTAAGTGCAGCACCTAATAAGAACAGAAACATTCTTATTTCAATCCTTAGAGTGGCAATAGACAACTTTCTTGCTTCAACTTATCATTATGAAGTTAATGTAGAATATTGACACCATATGTGTTTAGTTGGTTTAGTTTGTTCTGCCTCCGGGCACACGGCCTTCTGTCTGCTCCATCACCTGCCTGGATCGCAGCACTGAGATCTTGGTTTCGAGTTCAAATTGGGGCGGCCTTTCTAAAATGAGCAGTGGTGAAAGTTACCATATAATCAAGGAGCCAATAAGCAGACCGGCAGTTGAATATCTGAAGCGGGCCAGTTGTCTTTTTGCGACAGCTGCACGAATAATACTACTACTTGGGAACATTAGGGGGGTGTAAGTTGAAAAGTCCTCTGTTGCAGCTTTAATTGTAATTATCCTGAATGTCTGATATGCATCACAAACAATCCTCAAAGGGGAAACCTGTCAGAAGAACCCGGGGTCAGCCACTAAATGCAGCAGACCCAAAGCCAGCACTATTTCACGACTAAAGATGACTACTGAGGCTACTTCGGGTTTGCCCAAGTTTCAGTGCAACCTTTCCGACAGCACTGGAAGGCCTCATCCGGTCCAGTGCGCATGCCCGAAGAGGAACCAGCTGCTGGACTGGAGGTCCCAGTGCACACACCCAGCAACATCTGTATCATCTTTTGTACAAGGCTACTTAATAACGTTACGTTAACAGTATTCACACAGGTCAGAGCCGAGGGCAGATGCTTGCGTTACAGTAGTTCATGAGCATGCTTTACTCTGTCATTGCATATTATTATTATTTAAGAACTATTAGACAAGTTTCATATACTTATACAAAATTATGTTTTATTTAGCTGCATTCTACACATTTACACAAAAATTGTAATATATTTCTATAACACTGGTCCAAAAAGAACATTTTGTTCATGTATGAAATTAAAAAATGGCATTTGTGTTGCACATGTTTCTTGTTAACTTGTGGCCCGCAAACTAACACAGAAAAGGGATGTTTGTCTCCTTTCATAAGCTTTTATGAATAATTAACTTCTGGAAGATCCACACAAGCTGCACAGGCTTGGGAATGTGTATCTTCTCCTTTTCTCATAATTGCACAATTTCCCCAAATATTCTGTTGACGTCTAGGTTGAGAGCGTCTCATTGAACCATCGATACCAGCTTGGCTCGCACCTTGTCTGCGACACATTTCATTTAAAGCAGATTGAACACGTGGCAAACAAAGTGGGCTTCCAAAACTCTTTTTTTCCCAAAACAGAGAGGGAGTCGCTCTTCAGGAAACAGAAAAGTCTGTTGGCACACTGAGAGCAGGAAGAGGCTGCAGATGTGAGTTCTGTGAAATCAAAGATGTTTCAGAAAAAATGTTGGACAAATTCTTAAGTTTACTGTTCAAATATTCCTCATAATGTTTTTTGGGGTGGGTGTGATATGTTTTAGTAACCCTCTTTGTATTTTTTTATTCTTCCTTTTGCAGTTTTTATTACTCACGCATGCAGAGTGGGAGACGACCTTCATACACACCCAAGAATAACTTTGGCCTGCGCTCCTGCAACAACATACCACAGAAACCTTGAGAAAACGTTGAACTATTCCTTAAAGCTAACTGTATTATTGCAGTGGTTTACTGTACCCTGATGTAGAGCACTGATCAGTTGTGTCTGATGTGTTTTTTTTAATGCTGCCATGGTAACACAAGCATTGAGCCTCACAGATATGACATGTTAGAGCGCAGGAGCGTGGGGAATTTTCTGTTGAACATTCAATTAAATTTGCCTTTTTTTATTCAAGGCACGATATGGAAAACTGCAGGTGCCTCCATCTTCAGCACGGATGGCTCATTGTGTGATTTAAATCCCCAAACCTGGCAGACTTAGTGCATTTCTCTACTCATTGATCTACACAGGGAGCTGAACATCTAAGCCTGGCAATGCACCGCAGAGCTGTATGCATATAACTGAAGCCTTCCTCATCTTATTGCTGCCGTTCTCCACCCGCTGAGCTCTGCAGCGCCATTTAACCAAATGCAATATGAACATGTGGCCAAGTGGCATTCCAAAACCAAAAGTCTTCCAGGGAATACCGTGACGGATGATGCAAATGTTCTCTGAATGAGTAATTACTCCTGTGTATCTGACTACCTTCCCCTTGGGTTACAATAAACCCTAATGATACCTTTCTTCAGGTGTTTTTTTTCCCAGGACATACAGGAAACTCCAGGTTCGGCCTTATCTGATGACACATGCTTCTTGTTTGAACAAGTTGTGTGCGGCTGGTAGAAGGTGTGTCCTCCGGCTATGAAAACACCACAGCTGTTGTTGAGCTCTACCTGGTTTACCTCTATCTGCTGCAACAAACGTTTTCAATATAGGTAGAGTTAAAGGCTTTTATACATTTATTGCCACTTCTGTAATTCATGCTGGTGTATTTGTTTGCTGGTTTTACAAGGTACTCTATGTCTAATCATACAGAGCAACTAAGATGGTTATTCAGCAGCTGCCGCCAGCTTGGAAATACAAATTAATCTCGCAGCAAAATAAAAGTTTGTTGTCCATATTCATCTGGAGCTGCTGCCTATTTTTTTTTTCTGTAATCAGTCTAACACATTCTTAACTGATTTGACTTCAATGACATACTGTAAATTACTTGCAGAGGTTGGACAAAGTTGTTGTTTTTCAAGTCTCTAACTATGTGTTTTAAGTCCAAGTCAGTACAAGAGATTTTGCGCCCTTCTTCATATGAAGGGCCAGTTTGATCTCTTAAACAGCGAAACAATTAGTAAATTTGCACAAATAAGAAATGCATTTTAAAAAATGTATTCATCACTTTAAACAAAACGTCGGGACATCTGAAGGCTTGCTGTGTTACTGCTGAGATACAACAGTCATTGCTCACGCAACATGAGTGGTTGTGATCAGATTCATTCAAGTACATAGTCAGAAAATGTGCTGCACAGTTGTGACATGTTTGGCTATTTCACTAATACTAAATACTGGATCTGCCAGACCTCACAATTAATTGAATCTCTCAAAAATATGAATAAGTTATTGATTTTAATATTTCTTGCCTTGATAGAAGGAGTTAATCTTTTAATGCTGTTAAACTTCATATAAGAATTGTATGTGTTTGACTGCAGAGCTTTAGTCAGAATCAGCCATGAATGCGTACACGTACAAGGAATTTGACTCCGGTTTTCCCGTTGCTCTCAATGTACATACACATAAATAGACAAATAAACAAAAAACAAGGACAGCAAAGGTAAGCATAAACATTTAACTACTATGTACAAATATTAAAATAAATATATATACAAAGTATATATATGAGCATAACACAACAATGACAATGAAGTGGAAAAATAGTGCAATGATGTAGAGTGCAAAGATGCCTGGATAAATATGTGACTATATACATCTTTATATACAATGTGTACTTGTTCATTTTTGTCACAAAAACCTAAAAATGTAACGTATGAAATATTGAAAACTGGCATTTGACTACACTAACATAGAAACACTGATGTCCACAACTGCATTTTGTGTAAATCCTGATGGGCTCTTATTTTGCTTTTCTCTCAGGACGCACTCTCTCCTTATCATGTAAGAACATTTAATCAAACTACAGCTTCTACTAAAACATAGATTATACGACTGAGCTGAATGTATTTTCTTTGTTTTGCCTCAGTGTGAAAACTGCGCTGTCACACAACTCCATATCAGCGAGGTAATTACCACTAACACACCTCATCAAATCTGAATAGTCCAGAGAACAGCGACACACGAGTATAATTATCTGGCAAATCAAAGTCTAATTAGATTTTAATTAGAATGTTAATTCTTTTGCACGCCATTTGGTTTCAGTATATGCTACCTAACTTGGTGTATCCTGAGCAGGGCTCCATAAAACAAAAAAACAACAAGCATGTATTTCCCATTATTAGGGAAATGTACATGTTTATGAGAATCCAGTGGCTTGAGAAAATAGTTGTAGTGCATGAATTTGTCATGGGGATTCTAAGCTGCAGGAGAAATCAAAAGTGACAGGTAAAACAACAACACTAATTTATGGAAGCAGTGAGGTGTTGAAGCTAATCAAGAGATAAACCCATGACAAACTGCAAAGTGCAAGAACAAAGAAATATTTCTGATAGTTAAGAAAGAAGCCCAGCAACATTTCTTTCAACAATCTACCCAACAATGCATCATATGGATCCAGAGAACGGCAAAAAACCGTTGACCGCTTTCTTTAAAATTATTTCTTTCTCATGTAAATATCTTTAGAGAAATTGGCTTCAACCAACACAGAAGGAACGACTCCTTGAACCTGTACTTACACTGTAAAACTAAAAGGTTGGTAGACTTTTCACCTCCAAATGAACAAATCTAAAAATGCAAATGAGCAGAAATCCCCTCATCAGGATGATCTCTGCCACACCGTAACTATTCCACTCATCAATCCTTGTGTTCAGTGCTGTGGTTCACGATCTAAAAGCTGTAAAACTGAAAGTTCGGACAGCACACAAACAAACCTGAGAGCAGACCTCCTCACTCTACCTGTTCTTACTACAGAAGGGGGTCAAACTCAGTCTGTGCATCCAGTGTAATGTATGTATTTAGCTTAGCTTAGCACAAAGACTGGGATCAGAGGGAAACTGCTAGCGTAGCTCTATCTAAAGAGCTTTCAACAATTTCAAAGCTTCCTCATTTCACGTGTGAAGAAATCAAAGAAGACATTTCGTACCCAACCTCCTGTCTTCATCAGGTATTTCTAACAAACCCGGGCAAACTACAGTCTCTATATATCATCTGCTCCACTTGACCATCTTCACGTGTGCCAGAGGTGGACCAGGGTTTGAATCATTTAGGGAAAAATACATCTTTTTGAGTTCCTTTCTATTTTTTAATGATTATGGATGTTTAAAAAAAAGATATGTAACTATCACGGGATGGTTTTCCCCTAGCTGATCTATTATTTGCTGTTTCCTGTAGGAGGAGCATCTGCAGGACATATGAGCAGGTCTTTGGAGGGCGTAGAGCAACTTTCAGGTGTCGCCATCACTTCATCTCCACCCTGGAGGCCTGGAGAGAGGACAGACCACAGACTGCATGGGACACACTCAAACATTCACACAAAAGAAACAAACAGAGGAAGACAGAGATAAGAGAAGTAGATCCACTCTAACTGTCAAGTACTTCTAGCCCCACTTGATTCAATGACAATGCAGGAACTGTAACAGTGATGAAATGTTGTCTCTAGTTGTGTAAGATGATCAGAGGTTTGACCCAACAGAGAGGATCAGTGATTCAGTGTCCTGCTCTCTGAGACTCCGTGTGGTTCAGGGTACAGTAGATATGTCTTTACTGTTACTGCTTGTGCAGCTTCGTCCTCTGGAGGCCCTTGAAGTTTGGATGATGCTTCATCAAGAGACAAAAAAACTCGTTATCGATAATTTGAGAGGCGTCAGAAAATCAAGACACCTCAAGAAAACCAACCAAAGAAATATTAGTCACAATAACAAAGATCCATTGAGCCCTAATAGCATCTATAACTCACAATTACCTTAATAACTGTTATTTTAGCTTGTTTTTCCCCCTTTGAGAAAGCATTGTTTGTCACTAATGGCATCTTAAGTTGAAATTGAGTGCCTTGCCCACAAGTAAACAGCATCTATCAATCATGACTTGAGGCCAAGTGTCAAAACACACAAAGGCCAAAAGTGTGTGTGTAATGAGTGCAGTGTGTGTGGGAGTCAGACAGCTCCTACACCTGCCTGATATGTGTACATGGTAATCATGCACACAGTGACCATCTTTAGTTGTTTTTAACAGGCCATTTTTCATTTCACAGCAACACGCAAACTCATCGGCTGCTCCACATCATCAGTGTTACAGAGGACACAGCGCCATGTTGGAAGATCCTCACCGATGTGGTTGTGATGTGTTCAAACTGGGCTCTATAATAGGATTAGATTTGTGATACTGTCAGCATGGTGGTTTGTCCATTGCAGTTACTTATGGCAGTGATGTAGAGAATAAAATGAAATGCATCCCAACACCATTTTAGACTAAACTAAACATATTATGAACAAAGATCAGTTATACTTTCAAAATGCAGAAGGTAACTTTGCAGGTTGGCCATGCACAATGGGAGTGAGAGACGTCCTTTAGGCTGTTCACACCAAATCAGGCGTTGCGGCAAAGCCCCCAGTCATCCTTTCATTTTGAATTGGGGTAGTGTGTTTAGGCTGTGTGCCAAAAAAAAAAAACAACAGTGGCCCTGCGGTGAAAAGTTGGAAACAGAATCAACTGGTGGAGAAACGCTGCAGTGGCCAATCATGTAGGCCAGTGACTCAGACAGGAAGACAACCACAGGTTTATTTTGTGTACCCAGCTTTGACATCTAACAATACCAAGGAGCTTCCTTTGCTGGTCAGGTCTCATTCCTCCTGTTTATACTGGCCATGTCGTGATCCCTTCGTAGTCTGTTTGTACTTTAAGTGAGCTCGTTTTATGCAAAAAGACTTTCTAAAGTTGAGCTTCAGCTAGAACGAGGATTCAGCCGGGAAAAGCAAGAGGGTATCTTTCAAAGTTTCAAACTGTAAACTGACGATATGAAGATGTGTGTTTGAGCTGACCTCTGGTGGGTTCACCCTGCATCCCTGCACGCTGGGCCTCAGTTAAAGCTCACATCTGCACTGACTCCATGCTCCTCAGAGGCAGACGTTAACATTTAGAGAAGGACAGGCAGCAAGGCATCGTCCATATAATGAAATGAATCCACGTTTGATCCTCTCATCATCTCCCTGTAATTGTTCTTGATTCCCCCTTTGTGTTTCACGCTTGACTCCCCGCTCATATCCCGCAGCCCGTGTATGAAGACGTGCTCGTTCCCCCTATCAGTGACAGCAGAGTTCAGTGATTAACAAATTAAGGATCTTCTTTGCCTTAATCTGTCTCGAGGCTTTTTTCTACTTGGCTCCTGCAGAAACATGTTTGGCAGTGACAGCGCCTCTGCTCCCATGTTTAATTGGATTAGAGGGAAATCGGGATAAATACACTCTCAGACGGGGCGTCGGGGAGGGCTGGATGAGGGAAGAACAGGTGATGAAGTCGTTTCAGAATCACCCTTTCAACTTCTTTCACTGCGCTGTTGAGACGTCAAGGATTTCTTTGGCGTGGAGTATCATGGGAGGAAGTGAAAGCCTGTGTGACGGCGTATGGATTAATTTCTTGAAACATTAGGCTGAAGCGATTAATGTCAGGAAGGAAGATTCAGCGGGTTCCTGATGTTCAGCAGTGGGGATGGGCCGGTGCAAGGTTCAAACAAACTCTAGTTTAGTTAGTCCAAGACTGAACACGATGGGAATACTTTTCACTGTTGTTTAATATCTTTTACATCTGACCATGATGTTTTTATTCAGTCAGTCTGTCACTTTGGTCAAGGCTGAAATATCAACTTTTGAATTAATTGTCATTAAATTTAGTTTGAACATTGGTGGTCCCCAAACAATGATCCATACTGACATTGGAGAGTACTTGACTTTTCTTGTAGTGCCACTGAAAAGTTTATATTGCTGTATTTTTTTTGTTGTTAAATGTCTAGACAAGTGTTGTGAGGCACATATTCCTGTTTCCCACTGGGTGAACTGCACAAAGAAACTACATTTTTATTAGGTAATCTACAGATTACTTTTTGAAAACTTTACCTCACTTTTCTTTTTCATGCCTTAATATCTCAAAATGCTTAATGCATAATCATCTTAAATGCTCCCATTTAACAGACAAACAAATGTGACGATGATCATGTAACAGAAGAAGAGACAAACTGGTGTCTTGTGGCAACTTGACTACACCCAGTTTCATATTAATGTCTGTGTTGAATAAACTAGTAAGATAAAAAACATGCAAATAAATAATAAATGGATGCTTTTATATTCATGCCACCAAACATTTTGTTGATCTCGTCCAACACACTGTTAGTAATGCAGTCTGTGGCTTTTATTTCCATGTCTTTCATGCTGTGACGGATTAAATCAAAGTTTCATGAAGGATATTATGGAGCAACAGGCAAAAATCTCTGGTCTTGTCTCTTTAAAAAAATGAAAGGAAGAAAAGGAATCCAAGTTAAAGGGCAGTTCAGTGCTTTTTCCTCTCCCTGCCTGGGTTCATATGAATATTACCAACATTTATGTCATCTCATTTACATCTGTAGTCATATATACATAAACAAAAAGATTCTTTGGGGATAAAAAGAGTAAACACTGAATTTAAAATATTTACTGTGGCTTGACTGTTGTGGCAGCATTGATATACTTGACTTGTGTTGTTTCCTCAGTGGGGTCATAAAAACGAAAGAGTTGGGCTGAAGCTTTTCCAAAGTCCGTAACTGAAAACTGTGTTGAATTCAGGGTCCGGTCCAGACCAAACACAGCAGACAGAGTTCTTCCACACATATAATCAATATTCCTGGTTCCCGTCACAGTGTTAGATGGTTTACTGACCTCACCTATCATCAGGGGGACAAAGTAATCAGGTTTACAGCCATCTGAATTTACAAACAGCCAGAGTTTGGTGTTGCAGTATGTGAATGTGGTTCCACTCAGTAGAGAGGTTCAGAGCGCCGTAACAAGCGAGGCTCCGTCAGCTGACTGTGGAGACGAGGTTCTTTTAGTAATGCAGGATTGATGCAATTTGAATCTGTCGAAATGTGAAGGATTTTCCTGTTGTATAACAGCGTCTTGGGGTAAAATCCTTTCTTATATTATGTAGGGGAAAATGATTTTACTTAACTGTAACACTTTAAAGTGTAACTGTTTCCATGTTTAAAGATGGAGGATATTACCCACAACACCTTGGTTTCAAAGCTTTCCCAAACACTGCCCAACAGTGAATACCTGCTCCCTCTCTCAGTTCATACACCGCCGCTAGTCTGTGAAAACACAACCATCAGTTTGCATCCATCTCGTTCCTCTGCCTCCCACTCCCCCCTGCCTCCCCCCCGCCTCCCCTCTGTGTTTTATTTACTTGGCTGACATGCAGCCTTCACGCTGGCAGCTTCGTCCATCAAAAGGCACCTGCTCCTGGTGATTGTTTGCTCACCTTCCTGTCCAGAGCGCTGGAGATGAGTGTCAGCACTGTTTCGCTCTCACCACCTTTTTTTGTGTTTTTTTTTTCCACTCTGATGAAACGTCTCCCAGGCTGACGGGCTGCCTGTGCAAACATCAGGTCAGCACGGCGTCCAGAGGCATGTTCGTCCCTGGAGAAGTCACTAAATTTCATCACTGCATTTTTTTGAGGAGTACTTTGTTGAGACTCTTTGCGTGAGCGTGTAAGTTGGGAATTCAGAGTGTTGCTCAAAGACATTTCATCATGTATGACTGTTGACTGACACACTGCTTATTACTGCAGAGCAGATCCTGTGAACTTCCAGGTACAAGACATCCTCTAAAACTGCTCACCATATAGGTCCTAAAAACCATATCCAGAGAGCTGCTTCAATTCATTACACCGTTAGTGTATGAATTATATTTTGGTAGCAGCATTTAGTGACATTAAGGGACTTACAACAAGGAAAGCAGCAACATCCAATCATATTCACTCACTGATACATTATGTCAACACTCCTGCAGCTCCCTCCACCACCCGACATCCTCCTCATGTGCTTTTTTTTTTGGCATTGTTAATTTAACTAAGACTTAATGTTCATGTATGTGTCTCTTAAAGGGCATTTTGAGCCACACTTTCTGTGGTCAGTTCCTGGAGAAAAGTGTCTGAATGAGCTTTTGCTGCAGGGAGTAGTAGGTTCTCTATTGTAGGAGGGAATTTCAAACATTTTAAAGAAGGTTATGTGCAATACATTTTGCCATTTCTTAAAAACTCTAAACAGTGTGTATACCAAGTAACAGATGAGAGATAAAAATAGGCCACGTTTGAATTTCTGCACTTTAATCAGAGTGATTATCTTTGGCACAGCTTCACCCACTTCCTCAGTGCACAGAGAGCAGAAACAGTCTGAAAAACTCAAAACTCCAGCAACACTGGAGTCTGATGAAAGTATTTGGCATAAATAGCCTTTATATATATATATTAGGCCTTTAGTAGACTTTTCTATCAATGGTCAAGTCATCATTAAAACTTTATAGCACATAGAAATCCCAATGAGGAGGATCCTCATTTACAAAGGTGTGAAGTTTTAAGCATCTCAGTGCCTTGGTAATCATCTATAGAAGATAACCAGAGACTGAAAGCTGTGAGAAGTTGAAAAAGAAAAAGGCTGTTTTTACTTCCAGTCGTAATAATTTTGGTAGAATGAATGAGGATATTGCACAGAAACATGTACTGTGTGTGTTGACACATGCTCTCATTACATACAATGCAGTTACTTTCAGTGGGGCGTGAACAAGTGGAGTTAGCAGTGCTGAACATCCCTGACGGGTCAAATGTGAGCCAGTTCTAAATACAGGCGGCTGAAAACAGCAGAAAGAGCTTAAATAAATGAAACTATAGACAGACAGGTGGCCGGATGTCAAGGTGTGTGCACAAAGGCCCGAGCATGAGAAAGAGTCTGAAACGTTTCTTCACATTCAGCAGTCAGTAGGTCCAGACTGTCAGAAGGATCATAAAACTGTGATAAAGACCACAGTGATGACGATCGCTACACTTCCTTCTATGTGACCTCACTGTTACACTTCTAAAGATGTGGTGGGAAAATAACACAAATACACTCATTTGTACTTCCTCCACTCTAGAGGTCCTTAACGTTTGAGTTCCTCTATTTCCCCTCTAAGTGGATGACCATGATGATGACTGTGTATTAGTGTGTATTCTTAGGCTTCGCTTCTTCAAATGATGAGAAACAACATATTATACAAATCAATAGGATGAGGTCACAGGAAAATGAGCAACGAGTTGAGTAATACACGACCTTTATCAGCCTCTATTGGCTAACAGTTGCCACTGCAACAACCCCGAGAGACTCGATCTCCTCTGATACAATGTTCTCACGCCTCCATTGGCAACGTCTTCAAAGCAGAGTACAGGCTGGAAAATCAGTACTGAAAGCCTGAAATCTAATCACCTGGGGAGCAAAATAGTCCCCATGCAGATATGTCAGTGGCAGCAAAGGTCCAAACTATGACTGAATTGAAGCTTCATGTTGGAAATGTGCTGTTTAGAGTTCAAATGTTGCTGAGTGAGTTCAGAACAAGTTGTCAACAGCAAACGAGGGTTAAGGTTACCTCACACGGATCCAAGTGTGTGTTTGACTGAATGAGTACATAAGAGGCAGAGAAACTGTGAGTGGAACGAAGAAAGACAAAGAGAACGAACAGCAAGAGCGCAGCCGCTGATGTGAAGCCAAAGTGGACGAGGCTTTCGATTAGCTGTTGCTTGGCGTGTCAGGCCGCGGCGCTGCTGAACACTGACGGGGGCTGATTGCTGAGCGCCGTCCCTTTACAGCTTAATGATTGTCCCACAGCACCCTGTCCCTCGGGGGGGAAAACACTTTTTTAAAGAAGAAGGAAGTCCACGAGCCTTGCTGTCGCTTAAGTTGGCAGCAAATAATCCGTCCAACCTCGTCACCTCCAGTGCGACCCACAATCCTCCCCCCCCTCGTTCCACCAGCCCTGGTTCAAAGTGCCCCGGGCGCTCGGAGCAAGTCAGCGAGGAACAATCGCTGTGTTCACAGTTCATCTTGCCGATGTTTTTTCCAGCCTGTCATGGGAGTCTTTGCACTTTTCCAGCGTTAGAAGAAAACTTGGTGGCACATTGTTGTTTCCTCGTGGCTCAGGAGAGGGTTTGACCTCACATGACCTCGCAGGGGGACAGGTGCTGAATGTACGGCAGCACAACGCGCTGTTCGGAGGGCTGCATTAAACTTTAACATTATGGATGTACGGTGGCGGTCGCATGCACAGCTGAAGTATGGATATACTGCAGGCCTTCTGATCGTGCATTAACCTTTCAGTGACTGTTTGAACCTCTGGGGGAGGAGATTACCTTCATCACTCTGGTTTTCCTACAGGATTGTGCCGTATTAAACTTGACGATCGCGATCCTGTTTCTTGGAATAGTTTGCATTGTCAGAAAAATAATATTATCATCCATTTATCCCTCTTTCAGTTCCATTTGTTTGTTTGGCAGCAGGAGAATGAGAATAACAGATTTTTGTTGAATTTGACTGAATGGTAGACCGTTTTGGTGCTGATCGAGTTTCCTAAAGACTAACATCTTATTTATTAAATAAAATCTGCTACATGTATCCCATTATTTTCTATCACTATGTGTATTATTATTAAGATTTTCTCCAGCCTTTTAATTTGTTTTGCTTGTATTTCCACTTTTAAAGCCAACATGAAAAAAAAAAGCCCAGGATGAAGGACATTTGAACTCTTTCTGCTGAAGAAGATGCTGTGATATAACTGAAAGCTCCAGAATAGCTAATAAATGGACCTTCTGTGTAAACCCTGGGAGTCACGTCATATTATTTAATTGATTTATTATTTTGTATTACTGTGTGTTTGATGCAGATCCAGTTTGACATTACTCATTTCTAAAGACATTCAGAGTCCTGGTGGATGTACGCACTCTTCTTTCTTTTTGACTTTGTATATTCTTCTAATCGTGTTATTTTGGGGTCTTGCATTGTTGTCGAGCTATAAATGTACGATTATTTTCCATTTTTGGTGGTTCCCAACACTCCAACAGTTTCCTATTTTTAAGATTACATTACAGATTCGTACCTCAGTCACTGACCCACTTCCTCAAAAACCATCTTTTCAAACGGGGGCTAAAAGTTCAACTCTCGCCAAGTCTGCAATCTCAGCGTTTATTTAACTGTTACGTGTTTGTTATTTCCAATGTGATGTTAAATGTGATGAGATATTCATATCATCTGCTCCCCTGGCTTTGGCTGAATCAATGAAGAAATCCCCCCTGCTCCCAGCGCTTTAATGGATTTACCTAAGCAGTCACACTTGAGTTCACGCACGGACATACCTCCTCACTCAACTTGACAAGCTTGCCGCTCCGCATTTACTCTGACGACCAGGAGTCTCTAACGCATGTGACAAAGTCCTCAGACAGACCAGGGCGGCGGCGGTGGGGGGGGGTCGGACCTCGCCTGCTCCCCCTCAGCGTCACATCTCTTGACAGCTGCCATTTTCAGTACCGTGCTTCGCCCTCGTAGCCAGCCGACTGCCAAGTCCCCATCAACTTGGCTTTCTCGCCGCCTTTTCCTGCTCAGGTTTCCAGAGCGCAGACTGGAGACAGCGGAGGGAGTCGCCGCAGTGTCGTCAGATATTAGCAACATGGACTTGAGGGCCAGCAGGCTGGAGAAGACAGAAATCTGAAATGGAAAACATCCTGAACTTTGTGCGGAGTTAGAAATGAGGCTGAGGCGGAGAGGATGTTCTGCCCGATGCTGAAGAGATGCTGATATGACTTTTGTCAAATCTAGACCTGATAGT
This sequence comes from Lateolabrax maculatus, assembly GCA_031216445.1. Taxonomy (NCBI): domain Eukaryota; kingdom Metazoa; phylum Chordata; class Actinopteri; order Acropomatiformes; family Lateolabracidae; genus Lateolabrax; species Lateolabrax maculatus. The sequence continues at coordinate 1,426,959 of CM062217.1, read as the reverse complement.
ACTAAGAACAATTTTCAAAGTTTTAATATGAAATTTTATCAAGCTGTATCACATGTATGTGACATTTCGCGGCTAAGTTATGATGATGTTGAACCTAAAGGCTTCCCTCCTCAAGTTCAAACCGATGAGGCTTTTTAATTCAACGCAAAACGGATTCACATTAACAAAAACACCTCGATCGCCCCCTGCTGGCTGGTTCCAGTATGGGTCATTAACCCCGACCCCTCCATGTTAGCGGATGGTACATTGGCCAAACTAATAAAAGTAGCTCTTATCACGCTGATGTCTGTTCAAGTGTGTTACATTTGTCTGATAGGTTTGGTTTTAATTAGTTATTAGATGCTATAAAGATGGCAGCGCCGGGATATTCTGGCTTAATTTTTGTACAGTGGGAATAAGTGGAAATGCGTCGTCCATCTTTTTGTCTATGGTTCAGCCTCTGACTGAACTCAGAACTCACCAGAAACTCTTTTCTCTTCTTTCTGTTATTTTCCTTCAGTCTCTTCATGTTTCTGTACGTTTGTGAAGCAGTTTCATAAAGCACCAGGATACACTGGGCAAATGTACGTCTACTCGTGCCATCTCTACACATTCAGTCTGTAATGGCTTTTTATTGGTTGGTTTAAGACCAAACAGCCTACCTGCAGAACGACTTTCCCATCAACCTCAGCTGTACTTTGTGTTTAGTACTATTTGGAAATGCTATCATGCGAACACAGTTAACACGGTAAACATTATACCTGCTATTGTGTCAGAGGTTCGATCACGGCTGTCGACTTGTTTAATAATGTAGTAAAATAGGAGAAGTACCTTTTAAGGATCAACAAACATCTGTGGGTCTGTTTTATACTTAAAACAAATACTTAATAATAATAATATAATAATACTTAATATACATATACTTAAAAATACTTAATATTCGGTGGTATTCGAGGGGCCTCACCATGGGTCAAGAAATGATGCAACACATGGGTCTAATTGATAAATGTTCTGGAAACACACAGTCTTGAATGGAAATATCTATCTGTGCCTTTTTATTTCCTGAGGCTCGAAAGTAGACAAACCAAGCCAAGAATTGAGTGTAATATTGGACAAAATTTGACAGAAAATTCCCCTGCTGTGACAAACTGACAGTGTTGATTAGGAGAGTCACTACTCATGCGAGCTAAGATACATTGGCTGAGACACAAGTGAATCTCTGCTCCCTGCAGTTCTCAGAAGCGTAATCAATAACCTCGGCACATTCAGTCCTCGCCAAGCCCGAGTGAGAGAAAACACATGTTCGGTACTGTAGAAGTATCAGAGCATTCATGAATAATCACGCCTGGCCTGGCCACATAAGTGAATTTAGCCGTTGTTTAGGGAACTTATTGTTTGGAGGACAGAGAACACAAAGATTCATCCAGAGTCAACTCTTGTAACCTAGAAAACAGCCAAACAAACAGAGAACACAATGACGAACTGTACCGTTCCTCACACACAGTCTTCAGTTCAGGAGGAGGCAGCATGGTGGGAATCATCTTGTTTGTTTCTTCAGGGAGCTTTTTGTTTTATTTTAACTGCAGTGGTGGCATGAAATTACTACTCCTCTCTGGGATTGACCTGGATTCTCTTTATCTTCAGGAAACCACTCAGCTCACTGCTATGTGTTATAAGTGCATACATCTGATGATCACACTGGAAGAGTAGCCAGGAGGTCACAAAGACATTATAGTAACTCCTCTGGGGACCACGAATATAACTATGGAGCAAGAGCCAGGAGGCGAGCTGACCTGTCCACTGCTTCTTCACAGCGCCACCCCTCGGTATCTGCTTATGGTGCATAACTCCCTGTAAAACAGACATTATTGTTCTTACTTTTCTTTTTGTGCATCAATCAAACGAACAAAAGAAAATATGTTAATTGGTGAGCTTTAGAGGTGCTGGAAGTCATACTTTTACACGTCGGACAGATCCAGGAAAGCTACTGTCAGTCCTTGTATTGAACTATACTGATTGCCTTCTAACTGTATTTCCCAAAATGTCAAATTTCCTTAACTTCCTTAAAGAAGAAACCTGTAAATATTGCATTAACTAAACAAGAGTAGAGCTTTAATGTTACCAGAAGCAGCGTAAATGTGGCTGAATTGTCTGTCTGATGATAAAGTTGAGTGTTAAAATTGTACATTTTGATAGAAAGTTAATTGTCTATGTTAATTCAGACATTAAACTCTCATCGGACTAACTAACCCTCACCTTATGTCCAGTGCAGCTTGAATCACTTCAGACAGGCAAAACGAGCAGATTTGATAAGTGAAAGTTGATTATATCCAGAGATATTACTTTATATTTTTCATATTGTGTGTATTCTCATCAGTTTAGGTTAGTTCGTTTAGAATTTGCATTTAATTTAAAGGTCTGATATGGTATCAAACAAACACCATTGGTGAGAAAGTGAAACCTGTTCTCAAAGTTTGACGCTGTGGTTTTCAGGTTTTCAGCTCAGCAGGCAGCTGCATCTCCTGTTAAAGTCCCCTCAGTGTCTTTACGTCTCTCTGGGAGCGTCCATAGGACCATCAGCTAACAAGCTCCATCTCAGCCCGGAGTCATGTCCCCGTAACGTACACCAGAGAGCCGCGTCAGCTCCCGTCACGTGGGATCGCTTCGAGGACAGCCACAGCACAGCACAGTTTTTCCATCTCGGACTACTGTGTGAACTTTTAATGCGATTACCGGCCACATAGGATGACATGAGTCCAGGCCACGGCGTCCGTTTTCCCAGAGCGAACATAAGAGCTTTGGATGGATGGTGGGCAAATACCACCGAACATCCCTCCTGGCAATCACTCCATCCTCCTTCTCTGGTCATCCTCTCATTTCCAAAGGGTCACCATCCTAATATTAAAGAGCTGTGACAGTAATGAGCGCTGCGGATGTGTGGTCCGAGGCTGCGGGATTAAATGGGCGCACTTACAATACCAGTAAACTCGGGCCAATCTCAGCAATATTTAGCCGGACGTTGAGCTGCAGTGCCTGAGCCTCAGGTCATGTTAGCTTAACACCAAACGCCACTCAAGTACAAGGGGGTGGGGAGGTGTGTGTGTGTGTGTGTGTGTGACGATCCGTTAGAGGCTTAGACTCAAATCGAGGCCGAACATTTCAATGGGTCACATACTTGGCTTAGCAGTGGAGCATTTGCTGCCTCCCAAAGTCTTTCGCTCCAACTTCCTCGGGCAGTTTCGGAGGATCCACCTGAGCGCCGCTTCAGTTTTCTGAACTGTGGAGTTAAACAACCAGGGACTCATTCATCCCTGCTGCAATTACAGCAGATTGCTTAATTTGCACATGAAATTAGGAAGTCTTGTGTGCCTGTGTAAGGATTTTCTTTTACCCCACACTGAGCCACGGACTCCCTCTCTGGTTTTGACGTGTCTCAGCATTGTGGGATTGTTTTATTTGATAATCTGTTGGGTTTGATTCTAAACCCTTGATGTTAACCAAATTTCTCCCCTTCCACACTCTGATGCATTTCTTTCTTTCGCACACTCTCTTTCAGTCTCTGCACGCTTGAAACCAAGAATATGAGACCAATTAAAACTCAGAGCAGGGTCCATCCTCTCTCCTGGCAGCCGTCCTGGTAACACGTTGCACATTCTTTGCTCCAGTAAGCCTCACGCTCCCCACTCCATACACCACCCCCCCCCCAAAAAAAACCCCGCATAAGACAAACTGGGACTGGTGGCTGGGGGTGCGTGCCAGGATCAGACGTGCAACAACAAAGACAAAGGAGATCACAGTGGGAATTAGGGGATTCCCCAGAGAGCAGAGGGGAGGATAATGGTGGTTATGAGGTAAATCTGCTGTGAAATCTCCCCCATGTAGAAAGCGAGGAGGACAACGCCGTCTGCTTAGCCCTGACGTGACAGGAATGAGGTCGATGTACCCCGGGTGCATGACCCTCGAGTAAGTCCGGGGAATAAGGTGCCGGGGGCGGTGCGGCGCTTCGTTAGAACCAGGGGTCACTCATTAGGGGCAGGGTCCTTCCCTCGGCTTAAATGTCTTGAAGGAGAGGGGGGCTTCAAAGTGATTATGGTCAGACATGGTTATCCATGTCAAGCAGGGTCAGAAGTTAAAGGATCCCTGGTGACTGCCGGCATGTCCCGGGATGGTGCCCCCCACCCTCCGTCCTTTAGAGCCCTGTGAGGCATCACTGGAAGTCCACAGGGATTTATTTTCTTTTTCATTAATGACACCTCTCAAATCCTGCAAGCTTTATGGTACTAAAACCATTTTCAGGAAAGGAGTGAGTTAGGTTTTCTGGCCCTCACCCTGGGGCTTAGGGCACCTCAAATCCAGAGTTATAAAATTACGTATACTGTAAGACATGGAAAACTGCTCAAATATAGCAATTAAAGCATTTTATTGTGGCATTAAAATGACTCAGAAAGAAAAATTAAAAATCATCACTAATGTCAAACTTTTTACAGCTGCAGCCGGAACCGAAGCAGCATCTTTTGGATTATTGGGAATTTGTAATGTGTTGGAAATAATGTTTAAAAAATAATTACATGATAAGGAGTTTTGGTGTTTGCTATTGCAGTGTATGTAATCCCATTTTATCCCTCAGACAAGTAATTGTTGAGGACATACGGATTAAAGTAACTGAACAGAATTCGCTGTCTTTTAATTTGTCATCAGTTAGTTTCTGGTAACTTCCAGCAGCTCAAAAACAAGCAAATCTTTTTTTCCCAAACCACATGAATTCCTGTTCGGAACGCGCTGCCAAAGCAGCAATGTGGCGAAAACATGTCACTTCCACCACAGCTGCATCCGTGCCGCACGTCTCTGCGGCCACGTGCGTTTCCACTGGCGATCTGGCGCTTGCTGTTGAGCGTCCATGATGGAGGTCGTCCTCGATGAGGCCTCTTTCATGTCATGTCAAAAGCGCTCATTAGCTCCCAGAAACAGGATCTTTTATAATTCACCTTTTGAATTTGTCTCACTGGACAGGTTCAGAAAAACAAATTCCCGCCCTGGATGAGTTTTCGGAGTCTGCGCGGGTTTTTCATTTGTTGTTTCAATTCAGTTTTCAGTCCGTCAGCCAATTCTCCCTCTCTTCTCTGTGTGTTTTTGTCTCCCTGAGATGAAACTTTGATGCACTTATGGAGCGCAGAGCTCTCCCAGTGCAGGGAGGCTGAGAGGGGCCACACAGCCCCAAACACACACTCATCTACACACACCTCAAATGCCCTCCACTCAGCAGCTGTGCCCCACTGTTTGCTTTAAAGGACCCCCCTCACACACACACACACACACACACACACACCGCTCTGCTCGCTGCTGGCGTCCGCCTGCCGACGCCCGTCGGGACCCGGCTGTGTGTTTGCTGCTGCTGCTGGCTTTGATTTCTGCAGCCGTCCCGACCACTGCAGGTTCGTAAGGGTTGAGCTGGGGGTGTGTGTGTGTGTGTGTGTGTTGGGGGGGGGGGGGGGTCCTCCTCAAGGCATTCCACATCATTTGTCATCTTCATCCCACATGTTTCTCTTTTTTTGCTCTCTGTTACATCAAAACAGCCCCTGCCCCTCCACTCCCAAAACTTTTACATTAAAATTGGTGACATGACGTTTATTCACACGGGACTTTGAGTTCAAACTTCATGCAATTCATGCTTCATCCTGCAAACTCGGTGTGCAACGACAGAGTTAATGACATTCACTGAAATGTAACAGTGTTGTTTCTCATGTTTCTGGTTTGGATTACTCTCTACAGGAGGAAGAAAATAAGCTTTAGAAAAATAAGCACAAAAAAATTCAATTTAAATTCTGCTTATGAAACAGTGCTGGGGCCAAATGCAAAATATTTTACTTCAGTGAGTGTAAGTTCTAACAAGTGAGAATAGAATCAGAATTATGAAGTCAAAGTCCAGAAAGTTTCACACATCTGAATTCAACAACCATTTTCTTTCTTATTTATGTCTCCTATTTCATGAAAAAAAAAAATATATATATATAAACAGAAACTCACTTCTTCCAAATCAAACAGCTCACACGATCTGTTTTTCTCCTACAGATTTTTGAATGTGCCGACCTCAAAGGCCTGAGGATAAATACCACTTAAAATCTGATTTTACTCTCAAGTGAAGATTATTCTCAGAGCTCAGTAATTGTGAACAGCTATCTGTTTGGACCAGAATACAAAAGAAAAATGGACAAATAACAGACAGATTCTGTCATCATCACAATCACCGGAGCCCCGAGGAACCAGTTGTACAAAAGTTGGGATGAGATCCAGAGGGTTTTTGTGAGCTTTTGTAACAGTACACATAGAAAAATAATTATTATTAATATATATATATTACTATTAAAGTATTGCCTGACCACACATGATACTTGATGCTCCAGTTATTTTTCTATTTGTTAAATATACGTTTATGTTGTGGATGCACAGTGTGAAATAATGTTTGTATTTACCTAAAGCAACATTTTCCTTTATTATCCTGAATTTACGCTCACATCACATCCGACAAGGACCAAATTAGTGATTTATTAAAAAACTTTTTAAATTGGGGAATTCAGTCTGTTTGAATTATCAGGCTCATGTGAGACAAGGAGAGCGAAGCCAAGTGGAGCGTTTGAAGAGTTTGGAGGACGCCGCCCTGCCCAGACAGAGGCAGACGTGCAGCCCTCTTCCCAAAGTGTGTTTTTGTTTGTGGGGTTGTGTATGGGAGGACGCCCTGAGGGCAGAGGAACCTGGAACATTAAGCCTTGCCATGGCGGCTCAGCGCAGCTCTGAGCCTTGAGCTGCTCTGGCAGCTTGCCTGGGGTAGATAGAGGTGGCGGCGGGGGTGGCACAGGTTCGGAGAAGGCCCCTCAGCTCGCTCCTCTTCGCTCTTCTGGGACACGCAACCCCGCTCCCCGTCCGAGCCGACGGAAATGTTTTTGTCACTTTATTTTTGGAATCACGTACGCCACAGAAGGGAAAGTTGGCCTACGTGGCCTTTGTTCGCGTGTGTTCATCCAGAACAGAGAGCAGCAAGAATTAAAACATTTCGGAAGATGGGTGCAAATTACCAGGTCGTGACGGCCTTTATGATGCAGACACAAAATGTGTCCCCGTCCCTTTGAAAACCTCCCAAAATAATCACTGTTGGAGCAGACGCCTGGTTGTTCCTCGGGCTCCCGGGAATTCAAATGAAAAGCAACAAACAGGATTTACATGACAGAGAATCTTGAAAAGGAAGCCGGGTCAGTGCTGTGTTTGCACGCTTCACGGTCACTACAAACTGGAGCTGTATGACTCGTTTAATCACCGATCAGAAGAGACGACGAGGGAGACGCCTCCACTGGCTCTCTGCCGTCCTTTAGGTGTCATGGTTGTCCATTAAGTTCAGAGCCAAGATTTGTTCTTTCAAACATTTGGAAGGTTTTTCATCACAGCCAGTAGTCCCTTATTTACTTAAAGCTAACCACCGGCCACCATTCTGAGTGCGTTTTGACACTTGGGCTGATTGGAGCGATTCTTCGAGATCCATGGCCGTTTCCCCCCCGAGAGTCCAGTACGTTTGCTGAAGTGTTAAAGCTGTTATCCAACTCGGGGGTGTTCCAAGGAATCTGTTTTGGTCTCCATCAAAAACGGTGGTCTGGGGTTCACGAGTTTTGAGCAAGCTTTGTCAACTGTTCCATCACACCTCCAGTTGGCGTTGCTACATTTGTGTATTTGATGCGTTTCGGTTCTCACGAGCCAACCACAGCTTAAGAACAAAGCTTGTTGTTCGGGTGAGGCGGGCAGAGACAATGACCGTCAGCAGCCTGAGACGCAACGAGAGCCTCAGACTCTCAACTGCAACCAGCAGCTTTCCAGCTAACGTGTCTCTCTACATCTACACGCATGGAGACGTGTCTTGTGTTGCACGTTGGTTTGGAGTTACCAAACAAATATATATTGGTGCAGAAACGTTTGCATACTAGATAGCTCATTAGGTTGTCAGCTGTAGTTGAAAAACAGTTAAAAAACCTGCAAACGTCAAGATGTGATCGTGTGTCCTTGGCCCAGGACTTTAAGAACCCGGGAGCCTCACCTGTGTTCAGACCAGAGGAACCAGGGTTCACATTTAGCTCTTTAACCACCCTGAAGAGGTGTGTTTTCTAGTGGTAGTTCAATCCGGTGTGCTGCTCACTAAGTAGCGGCACGTTGATGATGAATCTCAGCTGATAATCAAACAGATGCTGTGCTAACCTTTAATTTGATCTTTTTACACCTTTTGAGTGTAACAACAGTACAGTACCTGTTTAATTTCAATTTAGCCACGACAGGCAGCGAGTCTGTGTGATTATTAGTCTGTATTGTCTAAATGCTGTTGGTACATGGGATGTAATGTGTTGAAATGGAGAGGAAACCCCGCCCTTTCAGAAGACTAGTATCAGTGTCAGGACTGGGCGTGGACATTTCTGAATCTGCCAAAAGAAAAAAGACGCTCCGGTGTTTCCACCTCTGCATCTCTTATCTAAAACCTTTCAATGCAACCATTCAAACATCCGAGCTGTGCAACAGTAAACACAAAGAACTCTCTGTTGTCGTGTCCTTGTGTGAAAACTGCACCTCAAACATCGCTGTCATGTTTTTAATCAATTATCAGATTTATTTGTGTAATTTTCCCTGTTCTCCAGATGTGGTGAAACACAAATGGAAATGTGCTGAAGTTGATTTAGTGCCTCCAACTACTTGGTGGAAATCGGACAATCGTGGCTGAGCTGTCAATCGGACTCGTGCGCCCGCTCGGAGCGGCGTCGCTCGCTCTCGACCGAACAACCCGAGCCGAGGTAGAAAACGTTACTTGATCCGAATGCGGCCTCGGCTTCTCTTTGTCTCCCTCTTTCTTCCCCTCTTCTGTCTCTTCCTCTTTGTAGTTAGAGCACCAGAAGCTGTGGAGAGAAGAGTCCGAGCCAGCCAACAAAGCTATTGAAGCATTACTCCCCCCTCCTCCCTTCCCTCACCCTCTCTCCCTCTCTCTCTCTCTCTCTCTCCCTCTGTTCAGGCCTTGCTGTGTTTTTGGCAGTTACTACTGACCATCATGAACGTCATTGCCAATTTTTGTGAAAACTGGCACATATGGCAGCTGAAGTGCCATATGCCATACAGAATATTTTTTGGCCGTTTCCCCCATTTGTATAATCGCTGGATCCGGTATAAAAGTGGCTCATTATTAATTCATTCCTTCCCAGATTTTTTTTTCCTTTTCAGTTCCCCTCTGTGTTTTTTCTCTTTTTTTCTCAGTTTCCTTCATTTTATTCCAGATCCATTTGATGTCTACGGGGACAGGAACGACAACTTAATTTAACGTGCAGTGCGGGGATTAGAGTGTGTGGTTAATTCAAAGCTAAATGTGGGGATTACTGCCAGTGCGGAAGTCCATCTTCATGCATTAATCTTGTTTGCATTCTGCAGTACTATAGGACAAATTAGGTTTTAAATGCTTTACATCACAGAAAAATTGGTTTATTGCAACAGCAAACCCAACACTTGTGACATTTGATGGCTGGAAAGAACTTCTTTTTTTTTTTTTTAGTTTTTTTTTTTTATTAGTTATTTTCCTTGTAACATACAACATTTGTTACAGGACAGGTTTATTCTATTTTATTCTATATTATAGATACTCAGCTCCAAGCCCACTGGTTCCTATAAAATAATAACACAAATGTATAGTCTTATTTTTTTTAAAGGGCTCAGTCATTTCCCAACACAGCTGCTTGCTGTAGTTTCTAGAAAACATTCAAACAGGACTAAATAGTGCATTTTATTGGGGACTATTTTCAGTGGCGGATTAATCCACATTTGGTGCTCTGGTGAGTATTCCTGGCAGCAGGACGGTATATGTGGGACTGAGCCAAAATAAACTACAGAGTGTGTGTTCATGAAGGAACATGTCACCCAGAGTAACAGTGAGGCTCCTTGGTGTGTTTTAATCATTTTTGAACAATAATGGAGCTCTAGGCTCAGAGGAAGAAGATATATCAGGCTGTGATACTCACACAATACTTGCCTTGCTGTTTTAGTGTTTTCATGGGATTTGTTGATAAAAAGAAAAAATGTCCATATATACATGTCTATGTATATACATACATATATACATGTGAGCAGTACTTAAAACATAATGCTGTTTTTGAAAACTGCAATTTCTGTTTGTCTGTCTCTTATTTAACCACCTGGTTCCTGTTGAGTCGTCCATATGTGCCAAAAAAACACAAAAACCACATCACTTCCTGTGTGACAGAGGAGGATTTAAACAGCTAATTTAAGAGCTATCCTGAAGTGGCTGAAGGTTGAGTCACTGTTGTGTTATATCACTGAGAGTATCAGGACTGACATTTATTTATACAAACTTGTGATTGAATGAGCCAAAAGCTCTTCTTACCACTGCCTGGACCTCACATGAGCAGCTTTCACATTCTTCTTCCACTATCACAGGAATTGTCTCCTCGTGTGTGTGTGTGTGTGTGTCTCAGTCTTTCTTTGACACACAAACATCCCACACTTCCTCTTTGCTGCCTCTCTCTCTTCCCTCTCCTCTTCTGCCCTCCATTGGAAAGAGACTGGAAGGTCTACGCTGACTCCCACATTCACAGTCCTGCTCGTCCATCAGCGTGTCAGTTTCTCTTCTCTCACTCTTCTCGACTGTGGACGAGCCGATTCATCTAATAGATCATCAATCACTAAAATCCCTCCCTGAACACTTATTCTCTGCAGAACAGTCAGTAGTTTGCAGTGCGTTCCCAACCTTCTTCGTCTGACCCCTCTTCATCGCAGGCTGTGAGCAGGACAACCGCAGGGAGGTCTCTTTAGATTGCTGCCATTTGAGTCATGTTTAGAGGCAGTAAGAGAGTAAAACGAGCCAATTATTCACAAGGAAAAAAAATAAGATTTGAGGAAATGCTGAGAGAATTAGCAGGATTTTGTGTAGAAAATGTGTTTATTACTTTTTATTGTGTTTGTCATCCTGCAGCCTCTCGAATTCATCTTCTGACCAGGTTTACTCTTTATTCTGCACACGTCTACTGACATTGTTTTAGTTTGCTCATTTATTCATGGATCTAAAAAACTACATGTCTTACTTATTTCCACTTATTTCTTCAGATATTAAAACAGACACCAAACGTGACGGAAACATCTTTGAAACTCCAATTATATCAAACTAAACCAAAACATAAATATCATCATAGAAGCTCAATGCAAAAAGAAAAAACACTGGCTCACTTAACAACATGTCACCTGCTTCATAACTTAAAAGTCCTTCTTGTTTTTGACAGCTTGATAGTTAATTGTACGTTAGTATAAAAAATAAGGAGCTTTGCTACTTTATTCACTCGAGGCACGTGTTACATTACAGTACAGTGAGCTGCACTCTCTCACTCGGTTGTTTAATTTATCAAACACATTACATTAGCAAAAAGGAGAGCGAGACATTACATTTTCTATTCTTTGTGAGGACTTCTGGGCCTGCATAAATACATAATGTAAATATATATTTACATACGTACGAGTGCACATATTCACAATTAAAACTCAAATAAAATGGTGGAAAATAAATAAAGTACACTAGCTGGCAAATAAGGAATGATTTCGGACAAAGCTCGGAAGTAAATTTATACTGATGATTTTCCTTCAACAATTTCAGAGCAACATGTAAGAAATAAAATAAATAAGAGTAAATAAGAGTAAAATGAGCTTCAGTTCCTTTCAACAACAGTACAAGCAGACAGTGAGAGTAAATAAAAGATTTATAAAAGATTTAACACAACGGAAGATGAAGATAATGTAGTTTTCTCCATCTCCCACATCTCTCACACATTATTCCAGGAGCTCAGACCCTGATTCACACCGTCAGTCCACAACAAATAAGACAAATTCATCTCTTTAAAAGTTTTTGTCATAATGTGTAAACAACAGCACACCATGCAGGCCACCCCCAACTCCAACCACCCAGCTTTGTTTCCCCCAGGGACGGGCCTTTACTGCTTTGCTGAAAGACACCTGAGTGATAGCAGGCCAGGAGGATCTCTGGGAACCAGCAACGACTACCGGAGGAAAAGCGAGAGTGACGTGAGCACGTCCAGAGGAACAAAGTGTCCTCTCTTCCTTTTATTTTATTTATGTGTGTGCATTGGTGTGTTGGACCATTAAAAAAAACATATTCCACACGTATCAAAGCGGAGGGAGATTTATTTAACAGCTTTGTTGGAAACAATCACTGTCAGCATGTCCACAGTTGAGGACTCTGACGTCCGGGTGAATAACTGTGTTTTTGCTGTGATGTGTTTACCCATCGAGGATCAATGCATTACCCTCCAGAGCTGCTTTTTTTCTGTTTCCGAAGCACAAAACATGCCTAATATTTGATGAGCCGCGGTGACAGTACGTCCGGGACGCGGCGCTGCCATCGTCTGTCTGCTCAGATCCATTTGCAGAAGCTTTTGTTGTCATTCTGGTGATATGATGAATGAAGGGGGGGAATTAACTTATTACCACAGAATTTTGCATCACAAGGAGAAAATTAAAGATAAAGTTTAGTTGAGAAGTTGCTCAGGTTTTTTGCGGGGAGATTTTCCAGAACGCCTGTTGATCCATGATAAAAATATGATCCTGTCAGAAAGTCTCTGTATAATTGATGGCGAGGCGTTTATGAGCACAAGATTGTTCCCACAAGACGTCGCATGATGACGGTGAATTAATCATGGTGCCGACACCGGCCTGCTTTCCTCAAGCAGGATTTATCCAACAGGTAATTTCACCTGATGGGGACTTCAGTTGGACAGTTGAAGCTCATGTCAGAGGTCATTTTGTTCAGTTTTATTGTCGTTCTTCTTCTTTTCATTGTTCCTGCAGGTTCTGCACAGTTCTGCTCTGAGCAGTTCACTTCATTTCTGTCGTATCGATGGATGAGATGTGAACATTTAAGAGCTGTTATTTCTGTAATCTGACATCCAGCACCCTGTATAACTCATGCACAGTGGCCATTTTTCTTCCATTGTTTTTTTTCTTTCCTTTTGGCTCTGGCACAGGAAGATGACGTCGGCATGCTTCATCCCTCCTACAAACATCTGATTGGCCTGGTTGTTTTTTTGACTCCAGTAAGAAGAGCAGACCTGTGAGAAGCACTGAGGGGTTCAGATGGAGGATCCATCACTATCGCCAGGCAAGATTATCGATCTTGGACGGTTTATCAGATCCCTGGGTTAGGTTGCTTTCTACAACATCTGCACATAGCAACTGCTGAACAGTTACGGCAAATAAGCCAACACTCACACGTACACGTTTGCAGCAGGATGCATGAAAGTCGACGTGACTCGTCGCCATTTTCTTGGCCATTTCTCTGTAGTTCTTTTGTGGCTCTCGCACAGGACGATGACGTTCACACTCTCGATCTCTCGCTGGCTCAGAAAACAGCACAACGCCCGGCCGACGTGGACTGTGGGCGGCGATTCAGAACTGGGCTGCAAAGCTGTGCATCATCAACATGCAAACATTAAAATGGTGGCATGCTACCATTAGCATCGAGCTAAGGACAGGTTAAATATCTGCAGCCGTGGTGCAGCTGAGACTTCTGCAAGCTGAGTGCAACATGTCCTAAAATGGCCACCGTAGAGACAGTAAACCCTCTGATTTAGATTCCTATCAATAAATATGTAACTGCAGGATTTATATCTGTGCTCTCTGCTCATTTATTCATCTCTAATCATCACAATGACCCTTGACTGTCAAAGCATTTCAACTTCTTTTGTTTCAAACTTCATCTTTTTTTTTATTTATCTCTGAGCAGCTCTCAGTGTCTCTCCCTGTCTCCCATCTTTATCTGAACACATTCAGTTCCTCCCTGGTGAAACATGAGTACGCTGACTTCATCGTCTTTGCCTGAGATGTGAACGTGGACTGGAGGGAGTAGTGTTCAGGAAACAATACAGCTGTCAGATTATCCAGATGATTCCCGGACAAGCTGCTCCCTCAGCTGGGAGTTTCTGTCTTTAAATACACGAACCCTCCCAGCAACATCACACGCTCCCTCTCGCTCGGTGAACACACACGTCCGTCCTCTCGCCTCCGTACGTTTCTTACATGAGAGATATTTTAACTTGTATTAAAGTCTCAGATTCAGTGCAGAAACTGAACTTTAATATAAAAATCTAAAAATGACACAAATTTTCCAAATTAATTAGAATGAAAAACAAACCAATTGCATAATACAGAAGCAACTTAACTGTAATTTACTATAATTTCTCGAATAAGAAATTTCTTCTGCACAGTTTCACATTAATGAATATTTCTTTCTGGTAGAATTATTTAAATAAGTCATCAAGAAAATGCCCTTAAATTGGAAAACTAAATAAATTTAAATTCTTAATTTTAACCATTTTCACAGGAAACAAGAGCTCGGAGCTTTTTTTTTCCATAGCACAGCATCTTATCACTTCTTTGATTGCAGGTATGTGTCTACACATTTTTAACAATGAAAATTATTCCAAACTGGATGAAAAGCATGTAAAAGTGTGTGATTTCTCACAAACACACAGTGCGAGGCCAGAAAGCGGCAGCTCTCAGCTGTGTGGAACTGGATCCTGTCATTCGTGTGTTTGTCAGTGTGTTTGTGTGAATTTATTCCTTCTCCAGTGAATGTTTGCCTGTTCGGCCGGGACACCGGGCTGCAGCTCATCTGCACTTCAGCTCAAATGTGACTGTAAAAAAAAAAATGTTTCTTTTGTGACCAGACAGTGTGTAAAAGCAACACACAATAAAAGCAACACAAATAAGACAAGACGTTTTCAAAATGAGAAGATGCAGCAGAGGGTGAAAACAGGGACAGCTCTCACTGAATCTGCCTGTTTGGACCTGAACCCAAACATAATATACACATTATTTCACGGATTTTATCTTCTTTTTCATCTTTTTTGATGAAAGCATTTGGTTGTGAAATAATTGAGCATTTGAGACACATCATTCAGCTTGTTTGGACTTGCAGCTGAGGGACCTGAGGACGCCGTTTGACGGCCTGTGAGCATCTCGACCACCGTTTATGACTTTTAATGAGTTCTGGTTGAGTTTCGTCTGCTGCTGCTGGGTGACTTACAGCCACGGTGGAGTGAGAACAGATCAGCAGTGTCATGTAAAGGGCAGCTCTTCGTCCCACAACACTTCCCTGTCTTTCATTTCTCCCCTTCTGAGGCTCCTTGAAGCCGGTCACAGTCATCTGCTGTTCTGTAGCTGACCGTGACCTTTGACCTGCCTGCTCATATAGTCTCATATCAAATTAACATTTGTCTTTTGAAACAGAAAAAATAAAGAAATCAAAACTTATTTTGTTCTGCTGCTTTTTCTTGTCCCTAAATTGCAGAATTTGACAGAAATGTGAAATAGTTTTTGATTCACAGATGATTTTTTTTTTCAATTGAGAAAAATTCAGATAATTAAATAAAGTTATTTTCACTCAGATTCAGACAGTCAAGTTGTTTAGTTGAAAATAATAATTATTATTAATGATAAATATTATGTGGAAGTCATTTAGTCGTTTTCATGACAGTTTCAGAAGAAAGAAGCTCAGTTTGCACTAAGGTGAGCACAACATTGATGCTCATTAACTTTAACTTTAAAATGTTGAAGTTGTGGACAAGATATAGATTTTTATTTATTATAGGCCTAAAAATGTCTGATTATTATTTGCCCATGTTTACATCTGCTATTAAAGAATACATGTGTAACACCAAAAAAAAGTATAAATCTTTGGATTTTAAAAATCTTCTTGACATTAAATAAACCTTTGAGGTCATCTTGCATTAGGCAGCTTCATGTGTTCAGTGTCACAGCATCAGTGTGAGTTTCTCATACAGACAGAAAAACCTCCCTGCAAAGACAAAAGGAGTTTAAAAAGAACAAGCTTCCCTCATCAGGCTGCACCTGACCTGAACAGCTCCTCTCCATCCGTCAGCCGCTCAGTGCAGATTATACACTGGCGCCCCCTAAATGAGCCTGAACACAGTACAGACAGTCGGCCGCTCAGGCCGCGCGTCGGGCCGGCTGCAGGCCGGGAGGCGGCGGGGGGAGCTCCCGGTGCCCGGTGCTGCCTCCCCGGATCCTCATGGTCCAGGACAAGTGCTTCAGCTGCGGGTTAAAGCCACAAAGGAAGTGGGTTAATTTAGAATACATGTAGATACATCCTGAGTGGGGGGGTGGAGGGGGCTAGAGTGACGCTTTATGACTCATAATAATAATAATAATAATTACTATTATTATTATTATTATTATTATTGTGTGTTAACTCTCATCCGGATGAATTTGACCCTCAACATGTTACTTTCCTCCAACATCCGACTCCTTAAATGCCACTTTATCCGAATACAGCCACCAACTATTGTGATTAGAATTACAATAATAATGGGAGGGAGGAGTGGGGGGGTGGGGGTGGGGGGGTCTTTATCCCTCTGCTCCTCCATAAATCGCACCAAATGACAGTCGGCCAGTGAAGAGTTAAAGGGAGGAGACGGAGAGTGACACGCCTCATTGGGTAGATTATGTGCCGCAAACAAAAAGTGTGTGTCGGTGTGCCAGTCAGCCAGAGCGTCGGGCCCCATCTGCGCGCCTCCCTCTCTCCCTCTGCCTCCCTCTCTGCGCGCAGCTCCCCGCACCCCGCCCGGTCACCTCCAGCCTCGGAGAGTCTCTGCAGCGGCGGCGGCGGCGCTGTCACTTTCACCGCACCGGGGGGGGACATGTACTGACACTACGGACCGGACCGGGAGCGCATCACCATCTCCATCACCTCCATCACCGCCACCGCACCCCCTCTGCCTGTTTCCGGGGCTTTTCCCCCTCCTCTCGCCTCCGGGCTGCAGCCGGGGCTTGGTCCGCGGGTCGTGTGTGGATTATTGTTCCTGCTCATCGACGGAAGGTAGGTTTGCCGGCGCAGAGCTGTGTGTGGTTCGGATAGTTGTAGAGGAGGACGGGGGTCCGGGTTCCGGGTCGGTTTTGCGCGGCACCTGCAGCCGCACGTCCTGCAGGCGCAGACACAGGAAGAAAAGACAAAAAACGCAGATGTGCGGCGGACAAAACCCGCAGTTCAGCCGCTGATTTAGGACAGTTTTCCTCCTGGCACGGCTTTAGCAGATGGGTTAAACCCCCCCCCCCCGTCTCTGCTCACCCCCCACCCCACCGCAGTGGCTGCTCTCCTCCGGTTTATGGATGTGCAAACATTCCGCTCTCTGTCTCCTGGCCGTGCCTCCGTCGCTCCGTGCGGTTCTGTGCGGGTCCGTGCGGTTCTGTGCGGGTCTGTGCGGGTCCGTGCGGGTCTGTGCGGGTCCGTGCGGGTCTGTGCGGGTCTGGAGAAGCCGTGTCCAAATGATCCTGAGAGAAGCGACAGATATAAACCCTGCAGAAGCTCTGCAGCCTCCCACAGCGGCACCACAGCAGACTTTTCTGTAGAAACTCTCGGGTTATTTAATCAGATTTTATTTTTATTTATTTTTATTTTTTTTTTATAATATTATTTCGGGGAGGGGGGGGGTGCCGGACACGCGGCTCTTCTTCCTTCTTGTCCGCAGGTTTATTCCGCGCAAATGTCCGGTTTCCTCCCGAGGAGAAGAAAGTTTTTGTGCAGCTTTTCTTTATTCCTCACATTAATGAGAAGGTGCGTGTGTGTCGCTGGAAGTTGTTTGAGCGGCTCGTTGTGATTTATTTCAGTTCTGAGCTTTAAAGCGCAAAATAAACCGCACACATGGATCAAATATTACATGAACCTCGCGCTAAAGGTCCAAAAACCATCACGAAAGAGTTATAAATTATTATTTTTGTAATGTACAATATCAGAAATATTTGGTGCAACAATAATCTGGAGTGTGATTATCACAACAATTTAGGAATTACTTTTTAGGAAATACGCTTTAACGCGATTAGAGCAGAGCTTTCTGACGCTTTTATTATTATTATTATTATTATAATTATTATAATTATTACGATCATTATAATTATTATATTATTAATTCTGTGAAGTGTCGTGCTGCCGGGGAGCCTCGTCAGGAGGAACAAGTGTGTGTCAGGTGCAGTCGCGGCTCTATATTCGGCGGCGGAGGCAGGAGCAGCGGAGGGCGACGGAGCCGCCGCCGCCTGAACACACACATTCAGAGGTTAGAAAAGGGAGAAAAGAAATAATTAACTGGTCGTGCTGCTTTAATTACGGTCTCAGAGGGGAACGTGGCGGATTATGGTAATGAGGAGGCGCACAGCACAGGAAGGCTGCTGACTTTGACAGTCCACTTGAAGCCCATTGGACATGCTCTCTGCATTGGACATGCAGGACCGCGGCTCCCGCTCACAGCGTTGACTTTCACAAAGAATAAAGATCCTGCAGAGATTCAGTAAAACCCGCTGCAGCCTGCACACGAGCCGCGCACATCAGAAAAAATCTTCATTTATAGAAATATAGAATAATAAAAACAGGACGAGGCGCTCAGAAAAGGCTTTACAGTCACTTTAGGAATATTAGAAATATTACAGGACAGTTTCCGATCACAGCTGAGCAGGCAGGAGCAGCTGGAGCCCGCAGAGGCCTAACGATGATAATATTAATAATAATATTAATACGAACGCCAATTATAATCACAGACAGACACGTTACACCGACACCACGCGCTTAACTACAGTCATTTAAATAAAGGTTTATATTTTCAATATGTTCATCAAACATGTGAAAGAATCCGAGATTATAAAATAATAATAATAATAATAATTATTATTATTATTATTAATATTATATATTAATAATTAATATTGTTATTATTATTCTATGGTGATTTGTGTTAATATTTTTCTTTGGTCTTTATGGTTTTGCTCCATTTTCTTCTTCTATAATTGAACACATTGGGGGTCCTCATCATCACGAGGCTGAAGGTGATGTCGTCATGAATTTATTACGGGCTTTGAATTAATTAGAAATCCTGGCCAACAAAAAAAAATAAACAGAGAGGGAGAAACGGGCGCTGGCAGCTGGTTTCAGTCCGTCTGGAGTTTATTCCCAGCAGCAGCCACCGACTGACCGTGTCCGTGTCTCCGCAGGCCGACATGGAGGAGTCCAGCTCTCAGAAGTTGGTGTGGGACGGGGACGCCAAAGCGGTGCAGCAGTGTCTCACCGACATCTTCACCAGCGTATACACCACCTGCGACATCCCAGAAAACGCCATCTTCGGGCCCTGCGTGCTGAGCCACACGTCCCTGTACGACAGCATCGCCTTCATCGCCCTCAAGTCCACCGACAAGCGCACAGCACCCTACATCTTCAGGGTGAGCTGCTCCTCCCTCCACACTGAGCTCCATCTGCTTTAACTCATTATTTTAAAATACAAAGACCAGCAGTTATCAAAACGCTTTTTATTTCTGCTGTTCCTGCTGTAAGATTTATCATTTACACGACAACAGCAGCTGAGATTAGAAAAAGATTCCCAGGAACAGCAATGTATAACCAGGGCATGTTGGTGGATATTTAAATTATAATTCAAATAAAAACATCCACCTAAACAAGTCATTTAATCCCCTGTTCATTATTATTATTTCTGCCAAAGCATTTGAGCTCATTTCATTCTCCTGGAAATCTTTTTATTTAAATGTTTCACAGGTTTCAAGATGTGGATGTTTATAGAAATAAATATTTGGTCTGAAGGGTTTTGATTAGATGATATGTCCTTATTTGCTGTATTTTCATTTATTTTAATTTAATATATATATATATATATATATATATATATAAGAGATATATACAATAAGATTTTGAAGCAGAATATTTGCCTGAAGATGAGTTTAAGTTGTACAGAAGTAATAACTGTGTGTGTGTGTGTGTGTGTGTGTGTGTTGTACAGGTGGACACCTCAGCAGCCAACAGCACCTCAGAGGGCCTGATGTGGCTCCGGCTGGTCCAGTCCGCCCGGGACAAAGAGGAGCAGAACCTGGAGGCCTACGTGAAGAACGGCCAGCTCTTCTACCGCTCGCTCCGCCGCATCGAGAAGGACGAGGAGCTGCTGGTCTGGTACGGCAAAGACCTCATCGACCTGCTGCTGCTCAGCTCCAGCAGAGCGCCCGCCAAGAGCAAAGGTGAGTCCGCTCGATCCCTCAGAGCAAAGCTGACGATCATCAGAGATATTATCATTATTATAAGACACCGGGCTGACTTCTTCTTCTTCTCTCTCCGTCACAGGGTCGTCCCACCACTCCTGTCCAGATTGCAGCCAGCGGTTCCAGTTTGAGTTCCCGTTCTTGGCCCATCTGCGGTTCCGTTGCACCAAAAGACTGCAGAGCATCACAGGGGCCGACGAGGAGCCCAGCAAAGAGAGCGGCGCCGAGCGACCGAACACGACCCCGACCAGGACCAGCCCAAAGCTGGGCCGCTCCGAGGGCTTCGGGGGCCCTCAGGACAGCAACAAGCCCTCCACAGACTTTCACAACCTCGCACGGGATCTAGAGAACAACCGGACCAGCCCGCCGAGCGACAAGGAGGCTGAGATCTGCAGCGAGAGCTCGGGGAAGAGGAAGTTCTCGGAAATAGAGGACAGGGAGTGCCGAGCGCCGGCCCTTCCGCAGTCCAAGTCCAAAGACGAGCTTGCGACGTCCGCGCAGAACTACAGAGGAGCGTACGGCCTGGAGGAGAACCACAGGTCCTTCTCGCCGCCGGGCTCCACGCAGCTCAGCGAGGGCAAGCGCAGCGCCTTCACCGAGGTCAAGAAGTTGCCCCAGAACCTCAAACACCACGGCGGCAACAAAAACCTCCAGAGCTCCAACTCTGAAAACAAAGATGGCGGCCGTCCCAGCAGCGGCCCGTCAGAGAAGCACCTCAACATCAGGCAGGTGCTGTCGGAGACCCAGAATCCCCAGACCTCACCCATGGGCAGCGCCTTCACCTCCGTCAGCCAGCAAGGCGGCGGCGCAGAGAGGAAGAGCGCCTTCAGCCAGCCGTCCCGCTCCTCCTTCTCCCAGATCTCGCCGCTGGTGATGCCGCCCAAGCTGCTGGACTGCCACCCGGCGGTGGGCGACACCATCTCCTCCAGCAGACTCTACCAGGCCGACCACCTTGCCGCCAAACTACAGGGCGCAGAACTGGGCGCCAACTGCCCCGTGCCGGGCGGCATGGCCAAGCAGAACCCCTTCGTCTACGCAACCGCCTTCTGGCCCAAGAACTCGGGGCCCATTCAGCTCCAGATGCCCTCGGCACTCACCCTCCTGCCGCCCTCCTTCACCTCCCTCTGTCTGCCGGCGCAGAACTGGTGCGCCAAGTGCAACGCCTCCTTCCGCATGACCTCGGACTTGGTTTACCACATGCGATCCCACCACAAAAAGGAGTACGCCATGGAGCCTCTGGTCAAGCGGCGGCGCGAGGAGAAACTCAAGTGCCCCATTTGCAACGAGTCCTTCCGGGAGCGGCATCACCTGTCCCGTCACATGACCTCCCATAACTGACTTTTACAGACCAGCGAGGGAGGGACTTTTTTGTAACACGGGGGGACTGTGACCCTGCCTGGATTTAAGCAGTCGGACTGGAGATTGAAGCCACTTAAAGATACACAAACACCCCTTGCACTTGTTTTCACTTTGGACTATGATCTTCTGATTCCATTTCGGTCTGTTTACTTTCTCTCCCCTGTACAAAATGTCATGTTCTGGGTGTATGCAAATGCGTTTCGACTTCAAAATGGATCTATTTATGAAGCACTTAAAGGTTTGAGAGTAAGGGAAGATTTAAAAATGTGTAAATGTACAGTAAGTTGTATTTTATATCATATAAATGCAAATATAGAGAAGAAATACAAATGTAGTGACACGTCATGGTTTACAACGCAGCAAGTTTTTTCATGTCTACGGTGAATATGGACACAAATTGGGGATATTATGTCAGACTATATTTCAGAGTGCATGTAATATTAAATACTATTGATTTAAGATGCAGTCTATACATTACGATGTAAATAATTTGTTTTATTTGAAATACAAAGTGTAATATTTTGTGTCAGTGGGGAATAGTTTCAGTGTTTCTTCCTTTTGCGGAAATTTACTACTTGATAGTTTATCTAATCATGTTGAATGCATTGACAATAAAATAGCTTTATTTTCAACTGTGGCCTTCCTGGATTTTTTTTGTTTTCTAACTGAAACATATGGTTTCTTGATTATCGATACCATCTGTCTTCATTTTGCATTTATAAAACAAGATCAACATTAGATTTTTATTCATATAAAATGTGTATAAAGCCTAAATATCAGATTTTTAAAAACCTAATTTTATTTTTTTTATGAAAAAAAAATATAAATTTGATATAGTACCAACATATCAATGTTAAT
This sequence comes from Lateolabrax maculatus, assembly GCA_031216445.1. NCBI lineage: Eukaryota > Metazoa > Chordata > Actinopteri > Acropomatiformes > Lateolabracidae > Lateolabrax > Lateolabrax maculatus. The sequence continues at coordinate 1,404,627 of CM062217.1, read as the reverse complement.
AAAATACAATAACCACATTTTATATACAGTCCAAATTAATAGAAATACAATAAAAAAATAATATAGTAATAAGTGAATGTATGTTTAATATTACGTTGATTTTAAAATAGAGCACAAACACCGGAGTTCACGGGTTAATATTATTATTAATATTATTATTAATATTATTACTGATATAAACGCATTAGCGCATTGATCTCTGCTGAAGAGTGTTAGGAGCAGAAAACACTCCCAACATGTTCAAAAATACGAGGCTTCAAACGGGTTCATGTTAAATCCAGGCCTCTGGTTTTCAGAATAAAAGGTTTAAAAAGACGCTCAGGTCTAAAAGAAAATACAGAAAATCTCGGACTTCATCAGTCACCGTGACGATGATGATGATGATGATGATGGTGATGATGGTGTTTTTTACACAATAAAACACACACTGTACGTCTGCATACGGGATTTATTTATAATTCAGTTATTGTATTATTTTCTTCTTAAAAAGCAGAATAATGTTATAGTCTGAAGGCTGCACGAGGGTCTAACAGTTTTTTAAATGCTCCTCAAACTGTGAAGCATCCTGCAGATGATGTGAAGATCCTGAACCTCCGTCTGCTGCAGCTTCACTCAGTCAGATCTGAAACATCTCAGACTGATAAAAGATCAATAATCAGCACGTCCAGCTGATCAGATCACTGCCTTATTTAAAATAACCATCAGAGGAGCGCGTGGAGACGTTTCAGGACAGAAACCAAGAACCAGACGTGAAAAGTAGTTCCACAGCGCCACCAAGTGGCCAACGTGCAGACTGCACCAGACCAGAGCTGAGGTTTGCAGCAGGTGGGAGAGTTTACGGCAGCACGTTATGGAAACAGCAATCATGATGAACACATGCATGAAAACAAAGAAAGAATGAGTTCATGAACCATCAGGACAGAGGAGTGAACAGGACCTCCTGCAGGACTTTCAGTCCTCATGATTTATCACTTATTCATGTCTTCTCACCTGAAATATTCTGGTTTTTGATTGTATTCACCTTCACTTTTAGTTTGAAAGTAGACTCAGTACTTTGACATGATACATGAGGTTATTTATTCTGAATCATTAACTTTATTTCTGTTCACTTTGTGCAGATTACACTTCGGCGTCTGTGTTTCTGTCGATTGTCTCGTGCTGTTTGGATTGTTTCGTTCATTGTCTCATTATTTCTGTATTTAGTTCCATGTTTTCGTGCCTTGAAAACAAGACGGTTTATCTTCACGTTGAAATCCGACCTGCAGACTTCTCTGAATATGCTGCAGGTCGGCAGCCGAGGCTCATGGGTATTGTAGTATTTAGAACCAGTCGTCATACCAAGATAACAGAAAAAAACATGATGAGGGGAAATCCTTCAAACTGATCAACCTGAAGGAGACTTTTGTGTCTGTGCATTGAGGAACATTGAGGCTTAAAATAAAAGTTTAAAAAAGGAATTTACAGCAGAACCTCCCAACTTTATTGGGTTGAAATCTTAGAGACAGATATCTCAAACAGAAGTATCTTTATGGGTAAAATATGTGCTTTTTTTAAATTTAGGTGAACTGATCCTTTCAAAAATCACCACAGGAGCACAGTGAGACGTGCAGGCAGCAGATAAAAGCCACATGGAGGCGTGGAGGTTGGGACGGGCGGATGCAGCGTAGCGCCGCGACGCTCTCGTGACGATAAATCACAGCGCCGGAGCACATGTCTGCACGTTACACCTCATCTCACATCAACACACACCTGCCGTGTCAGCAATCCAAGCAGGTCAATCTCACCACCGAGGCATGTGATCGACATCGCTACCAGCCTTCACACACACACACACACACACACACACACACACACACACTCCAGTGATATTTAGTGCCCTCATGCTTTGCTGCTTGTGTCATCGTCCCTTTTGTGCCCCTCTTCCACATTTGTCACGGCACCACTCAGCGCGGAGCGGCGTTGGGACAGTTCATATCTCTGCTAAGCTGGCACTTCCATTTGCCCCCCGCCCCCCCGCCCCAGTCACACTACATGTTTACATCTCAGGCCTTTAGCTGACGCTGTTCTCCGCGCCGAGCGAGCAGGTAGACGAACCTCAGACGGACCCCGCGTCCTCCTGAACTACACTTCGATAATATACGTGGCGCTCGCGTTGCCTTGATTCAAACCTTTTTTAGTTACGGTACAGGCTCGAGAATTGTGATAGTTCACACTATCTACTATTACTATACACCAGTAGTGTGCGTAAGTACACACAAGGCAGGAAATGATACAAGACGTGCACCAACGGCCCATTATTCCGAAACCCAATAGTCCGAAAAATGTCCCATTTCAGAAAACTTTTTTGTTGGACAGCCGACATCTAACGGGGCGTTAACCAGCTGACGGATCACTGTCATGGGTTTATTCCTGCATTGGAAATTTGTCAGTGACAGTAAAATCACTTGAAATGTTGTTTGGTTTATGGCCAGAAAGATTAGGGGCTGATTCAACACCATGGTCAACAGTCACTGAACTAACAACCGCAGGGAGAGTGTGTATTTTGGATTAATGGGGTTTGGGAATAATGAGCCTTTGGATCAACGGCATGGCACCCATCAATCACAATGCGACTGATGTAAAACTTTGCAAAGAGATAAAAATGTTCAGTTTAATACTTCAAGACGTTCCAGCAGCCATTTTATCTGCCCAGTTACAGTTCTGAGCACTTCCTCCAGGTCCTATTTGCATTGTGAGAAACCAGTGTCCATCGTGCAAACATACATTTAACTCTTTCACACAAAAAGTGACAAAAGGAGTGACGAATGGAAACGGCAGCTTGACGTGGGAAAATACTGTCTGCTAACCCGAACAACCGCAGCACTGACGACTGAAGAAGTAGGTAAGGTGCAGCGAGCGGGAGGTTAAAGTGTGGAGCCACTCCAACATGACGTTCATCAAGGTGTGTCTCGTGATTTTCTTCTTCTTTCGGTCTCAATCTCTGTTTAAAAGATTTGCTGCTGTGATGAATGTCGTATACCGCCAGTGTGTGCTGCCCTTAGATGATTAACAAGCACTTTGTTTGAGTCATACCGAGGCCCTAAACTTGGATTTATAGTTCTGAGTTAAAGGTTTCAGCGTAGCTACACCGAGCCGATGTGTCCCTCCTCAAAACAACCCTGTGCTGTACGAATGATGTTGATGTATTTACTAAAATGTTTTCCCAGTTACTTGTGGTGACAGTCAGGACTGGGACGCCACGGTTCGGGGTTTTATCCAGACCGGGGTTTCGGTCAAACTTTAATTAACATGTTGCGTCTGAAGTCCCAGCGAACCTTTTCAGGCCTGAACCAACATCTTTCCTTGAGCTTAACCAAGTGCTGCTACTGCCAACACATAACCATGGAAAAGTCCCAACAAGCAGATTTTGTGTTGAAAGATCGGATATTTGGGTGGAAAACTAAAGAAATGAGTTGTCAGTGAACATTTAACTGATACGTTCACGATCGACATTCTGCAACCAACCAGACACGTTAGTAGAAAACTTTCCCTCATTGTGTTAATAGAAAACGTAATCTGACTGGGAGGATTAGGTTTCCTTCAAAATGTATTTATTGTTGCAAATTAGTTGTAATTGGGTGAAATTTCTTGGAGACCAGGTTGCCTCAAAAGTGTAAGTACTCGTCAGGTCTACGGCAGGGAGATCCCATGCAGGGACCACGAGAACTATCACATACATCACATCTGTTCAGTGCTGCGGTGGTGAAGAAGGTGAAATCTGATGCTGAACCATAAATCAAAACCCACTGCGGAGGTATCTACCGAAGGACCGTCAGTGACCCTTCAGGAGTATAGTAATATAACTCTAATTTTACTGTCAGTGGGCGTGCTGTTCAACGTTCAGCATGTAAAGTGCAATTGGCACAAAAAAACAATCACTTTGGCCTCCGATGAGTTTCCAGCAGCTCTGGAGTAACAGGAGCTTCAAACCGGGCTGCTCTGTGCACACAGAGGCTTCAGACAGCGAGCTAACAAGGCTGTGAAAGAAAAGTTCAGATCAAAAGTATTGATTTCACACTCACACACTCTCACACACACACCACAATCTGTTTTAGAGTCCTAACCCAGGGTTTACACTCGGCCGGCTCCTCCTGCGGCGGTGTGATTAGGATATCGCTGTCACATCATTATTTTTTGAAAGTCTAAATATACACAAACAGCGTCGTCCTCTGTGCACTTGCACTATTTCTGACCCACAATGCACTCGATCTACAGGTCTGCTGACAGGGACAAATTTACACATCATGTCCGCTCCGAGATGATCCGCGTGCGTCCGCATGCCGGTGACTGAGTGTCTCTCCCTCTGGGACGCTACCTGTCTTCGGGGCACGTCTGAGTCTTGGATTCTTCACATGGTGGAGATGGCGAAGAGGAGGAGGTTAGATATTTAGGTTACACCTGTTTCCCGGACTCAAGCGCCTTCCTGCCTTCAACAGAACAGACTCAGAACGGATCACTGAAAACACTGAAAGCTCACTTAATAAACCTCGTGGTCGCTGTTACTCTCTTGTTTCAGTATCAACCTGTTTATAAGATTTACTGTCATTCAGCTTCTCTACAGTATACCCAGCATACATACACTCAGTGCCTGTTTATTATGCACTGAGAGCTACAACTAAAACAGACAATAAATCTTTTATGGAGGTTTAAAGTCCAGCTCCAACAAGTGTTGAAAAAACAGCAAATGATCGATGATATTAATACTTTATATTGATACATGCTGTAATAGTATTCCATGTTATTACTGTAATGTCTAATATGTAATTTCTGATTGCATTTATAGCACATAAAAAGAGATAAGAACTTATTGTTACAGTTTTACAGGTGCAGATTTATGTGACTTTTCATCAAATATCTGATGATTTTTGTCAGGGTTGGAGCAGTGAGAACTCGGGAGAAGACTCAACCACAGACACCAAACTGCCTCAAAAAGGTTTATTAACAAAAAAGAACAGGGAAACAGTCCACACACGACAAATGACAAAAGACAAGAACCAGACAGAGAACAAAGGGAACACAGGAACATATATACAGAGACTAATCAGAGGAACAAGACACAGCTGGGGGGGACACAAACGAGACCTGAACACGAGACAGGTGTGCAGGGAAACTGAGACACAAGAGAAACAACAGGAATCCCAGCCAGGCCGGGACAGTTTAGTAAAGTTAAATAAGTGAGAAGACAGAACTTATGTTCACGTGCAATTAAGTTGCATTTACAAAGTCACAAATAAACAGTATTTTAATGAGAAAAAATAAATCTTGTACAGTACCAAACCTGGAAAAGTGTTTAATTAAAAACATTTAATCAGAATCAGAATCATCTTTTTTGGCCATGTATGTGTTCTCACACAAACAGACAAATATGCAAAAAACAAGGACAACAAAGAAGAACAAGGTAAGCAAACATTTAACTGCTATGTACAGATTTAGATTAAATGTAGATACAAAAGGAAATATATACACATAAAAAACAACAATGAAAGGAGATGATGCAAATATGCTATAATAAATATGGAAGAGGAATGTAACAGGATACTTTATATACAGGAGGTAGGAGGATTTAACAGTATATGAATGAATTTTGTGAAGGAAACATGTCGATCAGGACTCTTCTGTATCGACATCGTGACGTGTTCAAATTACTTTGTTTCACATTCCCCTGCTGCTTCTGAAGCACATCTCCATAACAGCCACGGCAACACGGTTTTCTTGGAGGCCGGGTAGGCATGTTGCCCCCCCGACCCAGCTTTATCAGTCACAGTAATGACCGGAGCGCCAGGCAGGGCTCAGGTTGAGAGTTGGCCCGTCGTGTGCCCGTCTTTCCGGACCGACAGCTAAAACAGCAAAGGACATCTTACTTATTTACAACCGGCAGCCGTCCACTTCCAGCTCTCACACACACACACACACACAAACACACACATACACGCGCGCACACACACACACACACACACAAACACACACATACACACACACACACACACACACACACAAACACACACATACACACACACAAACACACACATACACACACACACACACACATACACACACACACGCACGCACACACACACACACACACACACACAACCATCTCCTCAGAAACCGCAGAGGAAATGCATGGTAAAACTAGACTGATCTTTTTTCGTTTCTTTTTTTACTCTGCTGGGAGCACATGTCATCTGAAATGTGACTTCATTACACTCGTGTTTAGACAGACGAGGCAGGCGGTGGTGGATCACCAGCAAAACACACTTTACTGGATACAAAGCCCTTAAAGTAAATGATTTTTAAGTAGAGTTTTTAATAACATTGTCATGAGCACCATGTCTTTGATTTAGTTTTGTTTGTAAAAGTCAAAACTGTAAAATATAGTGGAGTTAAAGGTGCAATATTCCTTTAGAAATGCAGTGAAGTAGAAACAGACAGACATTGAAAACAGTACGTCAAAAAAGCTTCCCAGTGAATGAATGTGTGAGAAACCAGATTTAAAGACTTGATCTCAGCTCATTGTTTCTCCTTTCGGGCTGTTACAGGAAACTTCTAAAACCGGCCGTGCCTAAATGAACTGTCTGTCTATCCATAGAGGAATCTACCTGTGCAGAAGCAGGAAGCAGGTGGGACAGGAAACAAGCATTCAAACACTTCACTGTTAAAGAAAAAGTCAGAAAATGACGTGTTCACTCACATATTTCCCATTGGAAAAAGTGAACAGGAGCCCTCAAACTGCTCCAGTGTCTCATGTGAAGCAGGAATATGCTGGAAGGTTACCTTTTTAAATATGTACTCAACAACGAGAGACAAGAGTGTTTTCTTCTTGTCAAAAGAAGAAATACGGACACATGTTCATCTCTGTCAGGCCTTTGCTTTGTGTGTGTGTGTTACAAACATGCTTCAAGCGTGTGTTCAGGCCCGGTGAAAGGCCCAAATGAAGATGTATGGTGGTCCAGGGGTGGGCCAGATGCTGAGGTGGATAATGGATTAGTGAAGATCAGTGTTGTTCAGTCCGGCTGTTTCCTGTGAGGAAAAACAGACCGGATTTATCTTCCGTGCTCCGTCCCGTGGCCACCCAGGGACCACTTAAAGGAAAAAGATCTAAGTCTGACGTGTAAATATCTTCAGAGGGGAGTTTCTGAGAGGAGAAATGGATGTACCGACATGAGTGGAGCCGACCAGAACAAAGAGGAGAGTTTTTAAACCTGTGACCTGTGGATCAAACCTGCACTGAAGTTCTTGTAGAAGACACTTTTTTCCTAAAATCTTTATAGAACTTCTGTTCCACATCGGCTCCAGTTTGGAAAAGTAATTCCTTTAGATATAAAGAATAAAGGACACTAGTTTGCTCAGAGACCCTGTAATCTTATGTCATGATGATGATAATTCACCTCTAGCTGTGCGCTCAGCTGCAGCAGCAGCATATTTAGATTTGTTGAACTTTGTTGTACTGAATCAACTCTTCACTAAATAAATCCTAAATCCTGAAAACCTGATTGCCACTAAGACGTAGAATCAGACTTCTGCTTGGCTCTGAAATGTTTTGTATTCTCATATCTGCAATAAGTTTATTTGATTGAAAAAGGAAATTTTACCTTGATTTCTGATTTCTGATCATGCATCTTGTCAGGCAGTCTGGGTTCCCTGTGCAGGTCAAAACTTCACACTTTTACCCCAACAGTGAATACTGAAAAGATCAAGTTTAAATAGGGAATCACTTATAGTTTTCTATTGGAGGTAAAACTATTATTAAAGCTTTTATTTTGAAGGGAATACAGGAGATCAAGTGTGTTAACAGAGAGACAACCAGAGACAAACTGTGTCAAATACTCCTTTAAATTACAGTCACATGGACACGTAATTGTTTCTGATATTCCAGGCAGCTGGTCGAGTCCTTTAAGGGATTATTGGTTTGAATTTGTATGTGTCTGTTGTTCATAATAAAATGTCACTGTAAATACAACAACTCATCATCAACTTTTGATTAAAATGAGTTTATAACATTCTGTAAGTTTCTTTCATAGCAAAGAATGATATTTCAAGTACGTCAAATATTCTCCAGCACTAATGTCAGAAATTCAAATTCCAGCTGAACCACACAAACATCAGGCTCCATCTTCCGCTCCGTTGATCTCTGCTGGATGAGCTCCGAGTTCAGGATTGGATCAGCTGCTCTTAGCTGTTTTCACCGGGAGCTGAAGACCTCCAATAAAGCCTCCACAGGGAACATTTCAACACCTGAAATCCAACCAACACAAACACCCGAGCTCTGCAGGAACCAGAACCCGACGAACTCGTGCGCCTTAACTCTGGGCTACGCGAGCGCACAGGATGCTTCTGGACATACGTAGAGTTAATGCACTGTTTTCTCGTCCAGGAGCTGGTCTCAATAAGTAAGACTTGGTCAAAGCAACAAGTTAGGCAACAGATAATCAGTCAGTGAGGCCAAACAAAGGCGAAAGCGGGAACAGGCTGGTCAGGAACAGGAGACTGAGGGATGTCACCAGGACAAAAAAACATCTTTTTATTTTTCACCTTTATGTGATCTCTTTATTCTCACTGAAGCCATGTGTTCTGTGCAGATGAACTCAGGGTCCAGGTCTTACAGGGTCCTCCACACACAGCAAGGCTTGTTAAGAGTGGCTCAGACCCCCAACACACACCCCCTCCCCTCCTCTGCACTAACAGGTGGTGCGTCTGTCCAAGCAAACAGGTGCAGCGAGCTGACCGCAGGCGAGCAGCGGCGGCGTCCCTGTCCTGCTCATACTGCGAGAAGATGTTGATCACCTTAATCTGAGGCTCAGGGCGACTTTCCTCTCTCCCAAACGTTGTCTTCTCATTTCTCAGAGCTGTCCGATGTGGATCTGTTGTAACTCAGAGAGGACGCCGCAGACGACCCGTCGCCGAGGCTCCAGAGGGGCTGCTGAGGGTGGGAAGCGCTGACGGGGGACGTCCCACGATGTGTTTGTGGATTCTGCGACACTTTTGACGTAACGCTCCTTCAAGTGAATACCATCAGATGGCAGTGAGTCTTCACTCTTGTACAAAGCATTAGTGTAAACATTGTAAATCATATATGAACAGAGTTGATGACTATGAAGGGAACTTGGCCGACCCTTTCAGCCGGAGCAGAAGCCTCCACAGAAACGCCTGATGAACCGTCCTAAAATATTGGGTGGCCAAAAAATATGTACACACAAACCAAGTGTGCTCGAGTAAGTCGACTCCCACGAAAGGGAGTCAGAGAGCAAAATAATATACAACAATCTGAAGCACAGCTCATTAATTCTGACCCTTACATGCAGGACAAGCAAATGCTGAAACTAATTCATTTGTCCACATCAGTGCAAGTATGAAAGTGGAAAACACACTGCACACTGTCAGCGATGAGCTTATAGGGGACTCGAGTGTGCAGGTTTTCGTCTCCTGCAGCAGGAAGTTCAGCTTTTTGGAGGCAAATAAATCTGTTGATGCCCAATATTGTGTTCTGATGTTCTGTTTTCTTCAATTATAACTCTTTTTTTCTCTTTCAAAAACGCTTTAACTTATTTCCACCAGAATAAATTTGAAGCAGGACAGACAGAAGTCTTCATCTCTGCAACCAGTCGGTTAGTTAGTTTCACTGCAGGTTCTTACAGGCCAGCGCCTGACGACTGATACCTGATTATGATTAAAGCTCAGGTCGTCGGTGTGTGCTGGCTCTGTGGGTAAAAAGCAGCACTGCCCCTTCAAATGGAAATATTCAACGCTGTTGATCTCGCGCTCCATCTTTCCTCCACTCATGAACACGACCTCCTGTCCAAACTTGATCCAGATAATATTCTCCATGAGACCTCGACTGCTGTTTTTATTCTTTATGTTTAAGAAAAGTGTATTCACGTCGTATTAAACATGCAGTTCTCCAGTGATGATTATACAGACTATTTAAGCACCACTGATCATCAGAGGAGTATTTTCACGAGGCTCGGCCGGTCAGATGCTCCCAAACGTTGCCCTCCACCCTCAGATTGATCACCGTCTCTGGGCTCAGACGGTTCAGGGCCGCGGCAGAACCTGCTGTCTGCTGTTTGCTTAGACTAAGAAGCTGCTAAAAGCTGGGATCAATCGGGCGGGAGAATCAATCAGGATCATCCGTGTTTATGCGACTCGGGAGGATTACCTCACTGTTACTGGAATGGCCTCACAGGAATGACTGGCCATTAGAACAGTGGGACTAAACACTGCCCCGCTGTTTACATAAAAGGTAACGTGGGCCCGGCCTCGGCTCTGTGTGCCAGAGACAATTAGGCCCCTATACAGGCCGTAATCCACCGCCGGGCACGAGGTAATCAAATTCAAACAGAGCCGGGCCCCCGAAAACAATGAGGGACGGGATTACAATGAATGCATGTGAAGATAGAAAATTAATAAGCTTAACCCTGAACATGTGCTGCAGAGACCAACAGTCAGAGTCTACAGCATCAGAGGGAGTTTTTAAAAGGTTTTCTTCAGCTTTTTTATCGGGTCAAGAAGAATAACTGATTCTGATTAAGCTGATTAAGGGGAATATAAATGATCTGTTGTACAAATGATGCATGCGTTGTCTAAAGCAGCTCAGTCCCAGTCACAGCTGATTCCTTGATGATTAACTGCTCTTTAAAACCTTGAGGTCTTTGGTGTTTTGGTTTAAGACATCAGAAAATGTCAGCTCACAGTAGAAGAAAAGGTGAACTGTTATCAATCTGAGAACTGAACGATTTTCTCTTGTCTAGCAGAAAAATGACCAAAATACATGTTAAAGGACAAGTTTGTATTTTTCTGCCCACCACGATCCCTCTCTGCTGTGACTCTATTGTAAGTGAAGTGAATCCACTGTCCCTATGAATTACAAAGCTTAGTCGAAGATTATTTCATGTTTCAGCTGCGTGAGTTAAACAAATCAAGAGTGTGCATCTTCCAACATTAGTCTCTGTAGTGCAAAAATCCTTCTTCAGTTTCAGCTGATACAGAGGGACCAGTGAGGGGAAACAGGGACCGTCTCTGCACGCCGTTGTACATGTGAAAAATTAGATAATTGTGTGACGGTAAAAAAAAGAGCAGGAGAGAGAGAGAAGTTCAAGTTCTGCCTACTTTCAGTTGTTTTGCATGATTTGTTGGATTATCTGTTACATTTGAGCCCTTGAGGTTAACGTTAGAATCCGAATCAGATTTGTTGGCAAGTAGGTTTTCACATACAAGGAATCTGTCTTTGCAGCACTGGACATAAAAATGTATAAATATATAAAAAAAGAAAGAGAGATGAGCAAGTACTGCAAGTGTAAAATAGAAAATTGACACAAAAAAATTTAAATATCAACAAATATTATAAGGAAAATGTGTAAAATAGTAAATTAAAACCGCTGTACAGATTTGTGCAGTGATGGTGATCTCAGCTCCAGTGTGGGCCGCATCCCAACCTTTTTTTCAGCCACACTTATTTGTTCTTCTGCTTTAGTTTTTTTTGTCACTGCAGAGCATTAATGTTACTAAAGCACGTTGCAACATCAGTCTCCATTTAGTTTATATCTGCTTCCCACAAGATCACCTGAGATCATCACCTGAGATCATCACCTGAGATCACCTGAGATCACCTGAGATCATCACCTGAGATCATCACCTGAGATCATCACCTGAGATTGTCCCTCTGGAGTGTGGGCATGTCTGAGATCACAGAACAAGTCTTTTGTTCCAGATAAAACACTGAGATTTCAAAGAGTTTTTTAAAGTGTTAACTGTCAGAAACCAGAAACAACAGCTGGCTGATGCTTTATGATTTTTCCCAGTTCAGATCATCAGGCGTGTTTGTCCTGCTCAGAGGCACAGAGGCAGGTTAACCTGTCACCTTGCTGCAGATGACAGAATCTCCACTGTGGTGGATCCAGGACAGTCAGCTGAAGTAGGAAAGATTTATTATATTCATATTAAGTCCTTCTTCTCTCACTCTGTTCTGCTGAACTTCTACCTGAAGACCTTTCTTAGTTTGTCTGTGTTTGTGTTGTTTGATCCTTCACATAAATACAGTGATGATGTTGAATATTAAACTGCAGACAGTTGATCTGCCATCTGAACACCGTTTCTGCTGATTCATAAAGGAGCATTCAGTGTTTTACTCAAGGACACATGTCGGGACTGCCATCCTAAATACTTATTAAGATGGTTTATGAGGGATCAGGAAGCAGGATGTAGAAAAATTCACAAAATAAAACAAATAAAATGACAGAAAAAGGGGGAAAAAATTGTGTGTTTATACGAGTGCATATTTAATTCTTTCTGCAGAACATTTTTGCAATAATCCACAGTCTGATGATCACGGTGTCCGCTGCCACTGTGCTCTGCTCAGAATACATCAGGCAGCTTGAGAGACGCTTCTCCTGTGAGCATGTGGACGGATCAGATGATAAGGTGGACTAAAGCCTATAAATACGGCCGCCTGAGTCTCCCGGTGAGCCAGTGTTTAGACTCTGCCGCACCACCTGATGATCTGGACCCGCCGTCCTCCCTCCTGCGTTCATCGGTTCATTATTTCGGCTCAACTCTTCCTGGATGGAAAGAAGCGCCGTCAGGAGAGTCAGCGCTCGTGTCCTTTCCTGTGTGAATTCATCGCGTCCTCGATCTGTTAAGACGATGTCTCCCTGTGCGTAAAATGCCGCGCTCGGTGCGTCCTGGCGCGGACGATTCCTTGGAAAATGTGCGGTGTCAGTCGCGTTCCCTTCACGCCCCGCCGCTGTGCATCGGTGCTGAGCAGGAGTGGCGTCTCGGCGACAAAATCTGGATGAAAGAGCGTCCTTTAGAGCTCAGGCATGCATCGAGTAGTGAGATCATTGGCGTTATAAATATCCCCGTGCCAGCAGAACAGCTCCAGCTACTGCAGCCGGGGTAATGCCCAGGAGCGCTGCACGCGTGTGTGCGCACGGTTTTCTGGTGCCCAGACCTCAGGAGCGACACCAACATGCTCGAAGTGGCCTAGCGAGTGTCTCCTGTTTGGAAGAATGAATGTTCCTCTTTACCTTCTGACCGTCGCTCACTTGATTTGCGCCGCCGCCGGAGCTCAGCACGTCTCTCTGGAGCGCCAACTTCTGGAGGAGGAGATCAGCTCGGGACGCAGGACTTGCAGGCTCTACTGTAGGGTTGGCATCGGCTTCCACCTCCAGATTCATCCCGACGGCAGAGTCAACGGCAGCCATGAGCCCAACCAGCTGAGTAAGTCCTTCACTCCGGTCTCCCGGTGCACGAAGCAGCGCAGCTACTAAATAAAACACGTCTGACGCGCGGATGAATCCGGCGCGTCCCGCTGAGAATGCGCACATGGATCCGCATTCCTGCATTTGCTCTAATTGATTCACTTCTGTTTGCACGTGTATCTATTTGAAATGTCATCCCTGGAAGTTGCAACAATAATGATTTACACAGGAGGAGTGTGAGGACCGCGCACCTAAACTTAGGCTGGCTGACCCTATGAAATATCTGAGCAGCGGCCATCTGCTTGACGAGCCTTGTTTGTGTCTCTCAGATGTTGGCAGGTAGACTATTTGTGGAAGTAACAGGTGCAGCTGTGAGACACCAGGATGTGTTGGATTGTCCATCAGCACGATTGTCATCACAACAACGTTACTCCATTCACTGCAAATATATCCACCTCAAAATGAATCTATTCTTATTATTATTGTTATTATTGTTATTATTATTATTATTGTGCATCATTTTACCTTCAAAAAGAGTTTAAATGTAATTTGTTTGGCATGAAAGTTCAGTGATTTGACTATAAAAATAAGATAAGACACAAATAAAGAAATAAAGAGCAATTATAAGTTGATATATATATATATAGATATATAGATATATAGATAGATAGATAGATCAATAAAAATACTGGAATAAAAAACTGCACTGAGTTACTCTGCAGAGCAGTTGGCTCAGAGGTTAAAGTGCCAGACTGACTTGATGTGTTTCTCCAGGGTCCAGTAATTTGAGAAGCACTGGACTGGATGCTGGACTTTGCAGGCTGATACTAATATCAACAATATACGTTTAAAAACTTAAAAGAAACCATATTAATTTTTATACATTAACATACAACATAAATACACATGTTGAAATGGGAATCCTCGTTTCTGTGATAATATTGGCCCATATATATAGTGTTTATCAGTCTACATCCAGTAAAAAGTGGGGAAACTTTAAATATAACTTGTGATTAAGAAGATTGAAAAAAAACTTTATCTGTTAACTGAAATAAAAAGATATCAACACTCTGAGCTGGACTAAACTGCTTCACAAGCTCAGGTGGAAATGAACAGTCAATAATACTCAGCACAGCAGTTTTCAGCTGCATCCAGAACAAGACAAATTAGGTTTTGACTGGAAACATTTCTGGAAAACGTCACATACAATATTAAATACAGCAGTTTTCAGTTTCCAGCGTCCTGTGTGTGAATCCCTCTCAAAGTCATAAATCAGATTTTCAGTTTTTACTGCACCATCAGATCCCTCATCGCCCATCCGCTGACGAAACAGCCGAAGCTCACCGTGAAAGTGCACTTGTGCCCCCATTTCATGGTCCCCTTTAGAAGAGTTGTCAGGTTACATGGATTTCAACACGACAGCCATGTGGTTTGAATCCTGCCTGACAGCGCTGGAGACGAGAAGGAGACTGGCCGTCTTGGATTTGTAATATGAAGAATCTTTTATCATCACACCGCTTTACATTTCATATCACCGACACAGACAATATTAATCTGGTGTCCTTTGTTAACTTTTCTTTCATTCTGTGGTACTCGACTGACCTTGGTGCTGTGCAGCAGTCACACAGATACATTGGGTGGACAATATTGTGTCAATTGTGTCATTTTATTAAATCTGAGAGATTTATATGGCCATGCTGAGTTTTTCCTTTGAACCAGTCCACTGTTATCCTGCATGGAAGAACAACTAACTGGCTGCCTGGTTTCAGTGGACAGTTTTAGGGTCCCACAAAGGCCCAAATGTTGTTTCAAAAGAACCCACATTGGCACAACCCACTGCTCTGCATTTCACCCTGGAGTTCGGCTGCCAGTGCAGAACATTACATTACAATAATTACACTCATATGGATTTTAGAAAATAGGTTTTGGGAGAAAATTCAAGACAGAATGTTTATACTGGACACATCTACAAACTGTTTGTTCTGATTTCACCAGCAAAACGTTTTCAGTTTTTGTTCTTACACAGCATCCACTTTAGGCAACTCAAAAGCCTGATTAGGGAATTATTCAGGTTAGGCGACTGGGTTAAAGTTGTGGAAGAGTTAATGTAAAAACAACAGTGACAACACTGACTTGGTACCTGAGACTAGATGTAAACTCATGTCTCTGATGTAAATGCCAAACATTTTGTACACCGCTCCATCTCCATAACCACACTTTGACTTGGAGGTAGTTACTGACAAATGTGTGCTGGCGGATAACATTACCAGCCTGCAATGCATGTACAGGAAAAGAGTTAGGGCCACACAAATTGTCCCTTGGCTCCCTCATTACTGCTTTTTCTTTTTAAATTCACTCTGGTTGCCAGAAAAGGTTGATAAAGATATAAACTGCTTATGTTTGTGATGTTAACGAACATACTGTGAGATCAAGGTAAGTGCCAAAGGTGCAGCTGAGCCGGATCTCTGAGCTGACACGGCAGCCGAGCGGGTCACGTGCCCTCTGTTATCCACTCTGTGGAGCAGCGAAGAGATACAATAAATGACAAGAGGAGTAAAAATACACTCAGTCATTCATCATGTTGTTTGTCCGCCCAGGTGTCCTGGAGCTCTTTGCGGTTTCTCAGGGGGTCATCGGCATCAAAGGGGTCTACAGTAACAGATTCCTGGCCATGAATAAAAGAGGACGGCTCCACGCCACCGTGAGTATTCACTCTCCTCACACACTCTGCTGGCTGTGCCGGGTCAGCACATGTTGTTTTGAAGGGTTGATTGAAAGGTTGTTGTCCAGTCATGCAGCTGAAATGTCTTTCAACATGTTTAATTAGCTGTGATGATGAGCTGCTGTACGTACAAGTGATGGCACCTCGCTGATCTTTACACTCTCACAGTAAACTTGATGCTGGGCAAAAATCTCACCCTCAAAAAGTTCACCCTCCGGTTTGGTCTCCACAAACTCCTGAGAAAAGAAACATTTCTGGCTTTTTAGCTGCTAAATTTTGAGGTAATTGTACTTGAATATTACTTTTGTAGTTTTACTTTAGGATTTAAATGCAGGACTTCTACTTGTAACAGAGCATTTCTACACTGTGCTACTGCGACTATTACTTCAGTAAAAGATCTGAGTTCTTCTTCCTGCGCTGCCTGCTAGTCTTACCCTCGTCTGCCGTGCGGTGCTGAGCAGGTGGAGTACGGTGGGTTTGTCAGAGACCGTCTGCTGCTGGAAACAGAGTTGAAGAGAGCGCTGAGACTGAGCCGAGCAGCCAAAACAGGCCAAAAAGCTCCATAGAGCTGCTAAGTTGGGTGATATTTCTCACAGATCATTGTTAATATAAAAAGTATTGATTATTGGAAGGCTCCCGTCTTGTTCTTATTGTGTGGTGGAATGAACGTATTAATGGGGATAATGGCGTTTCCCTCGGTTTCACACATAAAAAGGGACAGAGGCAGCTGAAGAAGGACAAGGAGTCGAAATCAAGTTGCAAAAGTTGTTGGACGCAGGCGATTCTACAAACACTCTGAACACACTGAAGCTCCTGATGCCTTCATTATCTTTTCAACCCTTAAAATGCATCTCATGGGTTAGATGCTGCAGCATACATGCTGTTCCAAAAGATCAAGAATGAATTTCCTTGCTCAAAGTTTCATATTGTTTACTTTACTTCCTGCCAGCGTCCATACCTGCCACCAGAATTTAATTAGTCAAATACTGTGAACCTGCATCTCATTTGCTGCCTAAAGGATGCTCCTCTGCTGGACCCCAGCGTCTTCTGGGCTCATGAAACCGCTGTTTTTCTCCATCAAAACCTTGCTTAGTGCAGCTATATTTGTTCTATTTATTAGTTTGTGCAGCTTTGCATCTGTGCCGCATAACAAAATTCCCAAATCTGACATCAGCATGTCATGGCATACTGCTGTAATCTTTAGCCACAGTTTCGAAGACTTTCAAATCCCCCCAAACACACAGTAAGCTCAAATCTGCCCACAGCAGCTTGGCCTCGCTGCTGTAAGCAGGCCGGCCGGCCGGCCAGCAGCGCTGACGAGTCATCTGTGGGAACATTGGCAGGCGTGCAGATAGAAGCGTCTCCCTATTAGCATCTGTTAATGGGAAGAGCAGATTAAGTCGTGTCTGGGACGGCTGATAATATACAGTGGAGCGAGCCACAGAGTGAAGATCAATATGTTGAGTAAACAATCAGCCAGGCGAGCAACAATCGGAGAGCCGGAGAGTCTGCGAGCTGCTGAGCAACGGCGATTTATGCCCCCTCAGCTCCCGCTATTGTTTCATGGAGCCGTGTCAGCGGGGAGCGATGTGGCGTCTCTCCTAAAAGTGCATTTTCAGCCGCGGCTCGCTGGAAATCTACTAATGCGACCGTGAGCTGGTCACCAGCAGATGGATATTCAGTCGTCCTTCCAGCTTATAGAAGTGCGCGGGAAAAAACAACAAACTTTCTCGGGGTCACGCAGCATCCCAACAAAGATTTAAATACAAAGCGAAAGTGGGCCGACACGGACAATAAGAGGAAACAATATGACAAAGCAAAACAGCTCACTGATTCAAACTATTCACACTAAAACCTCATCATGACTTTTGATCTGAGGAAGTTTGCCCGGAGTCTGACTCACTCTTGATATCCAACATGTCTTCATCTCCCGCTCCAAACTGCCCAAATGTCAGAAAGGAAAGTGCAGCTTTCTCCATCGCCTCCTTCTGCACCAACTCAAAGGTCCATCGTCTGTTGCTTGTGGCTGGTTTTGCTGCGACTCCCTCGGTCGAACATAAAGAGCCTGAAGTTGTTGCCCTTAGAGCGGAGCTGTTCCCAGACTCCAGCATTAAGGGACAGGAGGGGCCCATTATTGACATAAACATGATGCCCTCAGTCAAATATGCAAAATACTAATTAACATAACTGACAGAATTATCAATCCGTCATGATCCTGATCACAGAGCAGGTTTAGCCACAGATCAATACTCCTGGAGCTGCACTCAGTTTGTTAAGTTACATATAAGGAATTGTAATAATAAGCTAAACAGGTTGAAAGCTCGGCATTAAGTTTGCAAGTAGACTTTAAATCAAGAGACAACTTAAATATATAATAACACTTTGCAGCCTCTAGAAGCTTATAGCAGCCCTTTTGTATGTATTATACACATTTCAGTCTTATATGCAGTAAATTCCTGCATATAAAACTGTTCTTTTTTCGCAGCTCCATTACTGACTGTAGATACTTTGCACTCTGAGAGACTGCTTCTCCGGCTCCAACCGTTGCAGTTGGAGCTTATTTTTGCCTCCGGAGCAGCTCTGCCTCGGAGAAATATTTGTATAACTAAAACTCCAATCTGTGGCTACAGCTGCACGGTGCTATTTAACCGCCTTGATGATTTGGGGTGGGTGTAAACCTCGGGGGCCACAGACAGGCTCGGGCCTCACGTCGGGTATCAGGTGACACCCTGAACCTTATCTCGTTGCGTCGCCTGTCATATTTAATATTTAGATGTTTTCACAGTGGCAATTTATTGGCTAAATAATGAGCGAGGAGACAGATGCACATTGCTCTGCGTGACCTGCTCAGCAAGCCATCACAAACAGAATCTTTAAAAGGTGAAAAGGTCTGTGGAACAAACAGAGGGAGAGAGAAAGTCCCAAAGACATGACTAAAGAGAAATCTTATCGCTACAGGACATTTTAATATACCATTAAGGAATAAAACCACCTGACAATTAAAAAAAAAAAAGTCACAGCTACACTTTGTTTTCCATCTATGATCTGACATCTTTTGTGTCGGATCATTTAGTCTTTCCATTTCCCAACCAGTTCATTAGAAGCTCAGTTCCTTGAGTACAAACGAGATATAATACGCAGGCTTTAGTGAATTATCTGACACTTTTGGTTTTGACTGGTATATCTCAACAAATATTTGACAGACTGCCATGAAACAGACGTTCATGGTCCCAGGAGAACGAATCCCACTGTTGCTGATGATCCACTTACTTTCCATCTAAAGTCCAATATTTACGTTTATTACCAAATACCTGAAAAAGTGAGGATGCTAACGTGCTAAACTGACACTGAGAACGGTAAACATTATCGTGTAAGCATGCTGACATTAGTATTTAGCAGCTTGCTGTATTATCGGATTGTTTTGTTTCAAATCTCGACATAAGACGAATCATTTTGCATTCAGTGAATGTTCCCTTGGAAACAGCTGCGATTGTTTAAAAAAAGCAATGTAAAAGCATCAAGTAGTTACTTTTATCTGTTAAGTTTGTGTTTGAGTGTCTGTGTCAGTTTGTAGCCTCAGATTTTAATGGAACTGGGATTAATACAATCCTCCATCCTTCTGTCTGTAGTAGTGGTAAGAATAAAAACATTTGTGAAGAAGTATTATTTGGGTGGAGGAAAAGAAAAAAGGTTAGTCGTCAGTAACTTTCCACCTCTGCCCTCGATACAGCTGACCCCGAGGATCATGGGAAAGGTCCCTTTAAAAGAGTGTGACCAATCCAGCAGGGCAAGAGCCAGGTTAAACAGCTGTACAAGCATTATGATTTTAACAATAAGATCTCTGGAATCTGGCTGCAGCCATTAAATCCTATGAATCACAGCGGGGGCCAAAGCCCCGTCCTGGTATGTGTGTGTGTGTGTGTGTGCATTCATACATGCTCTGATGGATTTGTTTCCAAACGTTAATTCCCTGACTGGTACCAGAGCCGGTATGTTGCTCAAATGTAGCGTTCTGTTAAATCATTGCAATCCACCCATAGCAGTGAGTCGGGAGGTCTGCGCAGCTTTCTAATCATTTTTAAAAACAACAGCCAAAAGGAACAGTCGGTCACTTTGAATAACTTAAAGGTTTGTTCTCCTCAGCGGCGGCCGCACAGCTCTCTCCTGTGACTGGCATGTTTACCGAACGCTGTAATGGCATCATTTTCTGCTATGCTTCACTCTTCAGCAAAGCAGAACAGTTTGTTTTATTTCAGAATGGCGGGAGGTTATACAAGGAAGTCGTACTGCAGCGAGAGAGCAGGCATCCCTGGGTACATGTCAGAGTTTCCCACCCGAGATATTTTTAGGCACAAAACGGGAACATTCAAAGAATATCTGCATTTCTGAGATGTGGTTCAGCAGAATGTAATACAGCATGGCATTTTTACTGAGCATGTAATAGCACATTGTACTAAACTGATCTATTGAGTATTCGCTTTTATTCAGTAAATTGTGTCCACACACTGCAGACGCCAGTGAACACAAGTCTGAAATGCAATAATCCTGCTGATCAGCTGCTGTTGTGACAAACATGATCAGAAGAAAGCGCCTGTTCTTCTGGCAGGATGAAGTTGACCGTGACGAGTTACAAAGGAGGCTCTGCCGCTGTCACTCACAGCGTCTCTGAGATAAGGAAAGCCATTTAGATGACTTTGAAACCCGCCTCCAGGATGAAAGCGAAATCTTCTGTTATTTTGGAGCAGCCAACCCAATCAGATCACAATCAGACGATATTATGTCGAACAGCACCGGGGCCGCGCAGCGAGCGATTACACGTTGAGATGATTTGTGTGTTTCCACATTGAATCCTGTTGTAATTATGGTATTACACAAATGATCTGCATCGTTAGAAACTCAAGAATTTGTTCCCCTTCAGTTTTGGTCATTACAGACAGTTATAGGCAGGTAGCCCTCCCTGATCAGCTATTGTGTGAGAAAACATATTTAGACTGTTCTGCATAATGTTCAGTTTAATTCACATGACTCGTTGATTCAGGCACACAGACTCTTTAACATCCAGTCGCCTTAGATAACACAGCGTGTCTGCTGCTCCTTTTTCCAGAGGAAGGAAACATCTCACAGTAGCAGTATGTGTGTATGAGTGTATGTTTGCCCTCGCGTCAGATAAGTATTAACAAGGAAATAAAACGGCATCAGTAGGGAGAGTCTGGCAGAGGCCAGCTTCCAGATGCTTGTTGTAAAGGGATAGGAGCCATTTCTTTTTCTCCTCCCCCCGACTTAAAGACAATTATCTTAGCTGCAGTTAACAAGAGAAACACAGGGTTAGGTTACATGGTAGCATGCAAACAGAGTTCCCACATGTTGGGCAGCTGAGCCTTGTTTACATTTGGACGGATCCGGTATCATGAACTCAGAGAAGGAACATGTGGAACACTTTACAAAGTTAACAGATTTAAAGGTTTGTTAATTAAAAATGAATCACAAATAGTCTCACTGACTGATCTGAGTCCCGTTAGATTAAAGAAAGGTAACGCCTGTTGATCCCTTATATTTCTCTTCTTTTGCAGGAATGGTTCTCAGACGACTGTAAGTTCAGGGAACGTTTCCAGGAGAACAGCTACAACACTTACGCCTCAGTAATCCACAGGAACCACAGGACTGGTCGCGAGTGGTTCGTGGCCCTCAATAAGAGAGGGAAAGCCAAAATGGGCTCCAGCCCGCGGGTCAAGTCCCAGCACGTCTCCACCCACTTCTTGCCCAGGGTCGGCCTGCACGACAAGGGCGAGCGAGGCTTCACCATCACGGACAGGAGCAAAGAGAGGAGGAAAGCCCCGCCGCCACCGCCGCCCAGGCCCCCCGCGGCGAAGGCCAGCGTCCACGCAGGATCAGGACCGAGACGTACGCAGGTCAAGTACTGGCCCAAGTACAGGTTTGGATAGATCACAGGGTTTGGCTCTATCTGGGGGACGTTGGACTTACAAGTAATGGACGTGCCAAAAAAATTGACAATAGTCATTTATCACATTCAAAGCATTCCGGGTATCTATGAAGTGTGTGAAAAACCTCAAAGGGCTGCCAGGTACAGCTACGTTGAAGCTATGATCGTAGTTGGGAGTTTTCTTTCCACTTGAGTTGACGTTGCTCCGTCTCGTTTTATGTTTTTCTTTGTTTACTGTGCTCGGTGAACTTCAGCAGTGCCCCAGCTGCGAAAAATGTCCTTTAAAATCAGATGCTGTTAAAGCTGAAATCCATAACTTCCTGCATCTTTCTAGGGGGCAGTCTGGAAATCCTTTCTGAATTACACAACAAAGACGGAAAAAACATCCTTCTTGTTCTGCTATCTTGGTAGCTGAATGAAAATGTCCCCAACCGACCGTTTAATGTCCTCCATCATTCCCTAGTTGGAGAGGGACTGTGCAAAAATGATTATGGTGTAAGCGTGGACTGGAAAAGGGTGTGTATGTTTTATTTTGACTAAGAGGGTCATCTGAATTTTAATTAGATAGCAGGGAGAAACCCCAGATTTATATTTTATTTCTGGTATTCCTTGTGGTCTTTATTTAAAAGAAGAAGATCCAATTAATAATGATAATAATAATAATAATAATAATAAAAATAAATGAACAGACTTATTAATGAATTTAGTTTTGGTATACAGCACAAGAAATGCAGCTCAAAGTGCAATCTGAAAGATTGAATAAAAAATAAGACTTTGAATAACAGTGAACGTTTTAAATACATTTAAAATGAGGAGGGAAATAAACAGCACAGCCAGACAGGTAACAAGCACAAAGACAGAATGTCCAACCATGTTTTAACATCCAGCAGCTCTCCATCGAGCAGATGACAAAAATATGATAGTTAGTAGTTAATGGATTATGGATTTCAGCTTCAAACACTGAAGAATCATTATATCACAATATGTACGCTCTCCTTGTTGGTTAAATGATAAATGGTGTGATATATTTCTCAAACGTGTCTCCTGCCTAAACATGCAGACCGACCAACTGTCCCCCGTCCTAACTCCAGATTTTAGATAATCACATGAAAAGGAGGACTGGTTGTGCGGGGACTCCCCCTCCTCCTGGACAGCTGTGAGGGATCAAGGAGAAAACTGTCCATCAAAACTATCATTTTAGCAACC
Source organism: Lateolabrax maculatus (assembly GCA_031216445.1). NCBI lineage: Eukaryota > Metazoa > Chordata > Actinopteri > Acropomatiformes > Lateolabracidae > Lateolabrax > Lateolabrax maculatus. Next base: position 1,381,523 of record CM062217.1, on the reverse strand, counting down.
GGCTGTCCCCCGAAAAATCCAGAGTCATGACCTCCAGGCATTCCTCCCAGGAGCGGCGCGCACCGCCGTCACCGCGGGGATAAAGATGCCGAGAAAGAGCGGTCGCTTGTTTTGGGGAAGGTTGAAGCCGTAGGTGTATCAGATGGCAAACAGCCGGGGAATGGCCACGTAGGAGCATCTCTGGGGAGGACGGGCTGCAAAGTACGTAGCCTGCCGTCCACAAGAGCCTGAACTATAAAGTAAATGCTGTCTTTACTTTAATTGTGTGAATACTTGAGCTTGGGCTACAGTTGACAGAAGCATTCAAAGAAATTCAAATGGACGCTCTGTCGAACTGCTTCACTGTCAGAACCTGTGTATTAACCTGTGGGAACCTGCATCATTTCTAATACGCCTCCAACAACAAAGTGGAACATGTATCTATACACTTTGTATTCACATTGCAATCGTAAGAAATGTTAAAAGGGATTTTCTCATATCGTTACACAGTATTATGCTTCTGTTGATGCTACCTGCCTCAGACCCAGCGGGTGCGAGATAAGGTTTGGGGGTTTTGAGTCCGGTCCAGGCTGTATAAAGCTACACGCTCGGACTGGACATTACCAAACGTGATTTATTGCGATGTTTCTGTCTGACTGTGATAATAATCCACTCCCATGTGTGCCATGAGGAGGGAAAGAGGCACCAGAGTATCCACTGTGCTGCATTAACCTGGCGAGCTTACTGTCCATGATGGATGAGAAACAGCAAAACTATAGCTTCGGGTCTCAGGCTGGGTTCGGGTTTAACGGTGCAGTCATTGTCCTGTAAGATGCAGGTGTGGTCCTGGTTCGGCCTTATACAGAAGTCTACTTAGTGCACAAACATCCCATAAAGCTGCATTATAATCCTAATTTGTGTATTGTTATAATAGAAAATGACGGAAAATCATGGGATATAAATACCAGCTCACAAGACAAAAATCTACCTTCTGACTAAAAATTCCTTTAAAGAATTTTTTAGATCTGCACCAACATTGAATTCCTTAAACAATGGTTGATTAGCTCAGAGTTGTGGAGACGGCCGGCGATTTAACAAACAAAACCTTGTTGGTGAAGACAACAAGAAAAGACCACCATCACACAGGGAAGACAGCATATGTAAAAGGAGTGGAAAGCTTCTGGTTAATACACAGGTTAATGCAGAGGAAACACTGTGGCCGAGTGTTACTACCTGCTGTGGGGCCCTTTATGAACTATAGATATCTTGATGCAGTTTGTTTTTTAATGATCTTCTGTGTTTTCATCATGTTGTGAGGTCCTCATACACGTCCCAAAGACATATTTTTTCTACCAGAATTTTTTTAAATAAAAACTTATGTATGAAGAAGAGTTTTTATGTAATATGACTATTAAAAAAGAAATATATCAGTGGATATTCATACGCATGACGTTGTATATGACGTGTATAGACATTTGCACTGAAATATGTGAGTAAAGAGTCGGAGATCACGAGGGCCGACTAATGAAAGACAGGTGTGTGTGTGTGTGTGTGTGTGTGTGAGCGAGTGCTGACAGGTGTGTGTTGCCTGATGTTGTCCAAATCCTCTGAGGTCATGACAGTTTTTTACTTTAGTCTAAAACAGGCCTGAGGGCTGATTACTGACCAACATTCTCCATCTTCTTTTAGATTCGAGCACGAGAGCGATTCCTCCTCCCCTGAAGCTGATGACTCAACATTTAGCCTCGTTAACTTATTGTGTCACAAAAAGAGAACTTTTCTTTTATCTCGCTCTCCTTCGTGAGGAGGTCAGAGGTCAGGATGCATATTAGGGACTAAAGAATATCTTGACCTCTGCTGCATCAATTTAGATTATGTTTTTTTTTTAATTTTTTTGCTTTATCTGTCTTTGGCAAGTAAATGCAATTAAGGAAAAATTAAGGTACAAAACATGATTGGCAGCCACGTTTCCCCATAACTGAAAACCTTTGAAGTTTAGAAAACATTTAGTCAAAAATAATGTATTCATCAAATAGTACTGGAAACATATTAGATAAAATATGACAAAAACAATCTATATTTAAATTGGGTTAGGATTCTGGGCATATTTGGAGCATTATAACAGCACAAAATGTTGCCAAAATAGTTTATGTAGCCAAAAATATACGGCCACAACAACTGCTTTTAAAAAGTTGTGTATGTATGTTTTTTTTGTGTGAATAACATTAATACAACATGTTGGCTCCGTCCTATTCAAGTGTCCCATTAAGCCTGATAGACCCTGAAGCAGCTTAATGGAATTCAGCCACAAATCCAGACACACTCTAGTTGGCATTTGCAATTTTTCTAAAGCTGAACGTCTTTAGTAGACGACAAACTACATTTTCAAAAATACATTCTTCTGTTTACTCCTCTCAATGTACGGGATATTCATTTGTGTCCTCTCTAGGATCGAACTATGAAAAGGAGAATAAGCAGAAATACTGTATAAAAGATATAACTGTGCCCAGTGTCGTCTAATCCTAAAAAACAGCACTGAACTGTTACAGCACTGTATATTTTCATGAGTCACAAGAGGAAAGAGAGAAAGCGTAATCAGAATAAGAACAGACGTTTTGCGTTTATTATTCATGCTGGTGTTAAATAATGAAGTGGGTCTTTATGTGTCGTATGAAAACACTTGGTGGCCTCAGAAATGAGAGGCAGCTTGCGTGACAGACTTTATTTAAAGTTGATGTTGAAGGAGCAGGTTCCCTCGTTAACCATCTCTACCCTGCCCGCCATCTGCCGCCACTTCCTTTTGTCTTATTTGTCTGTCTGCTCACATTTGGCCATAAGTTACGTGGCTGTTGCACGAGGGCACATTCGTAACGACATTCTTAATCATTACCTCACTTTCCGTGGACGTCATTGCTGAGCCGTTAAAAGTCACGCTGAGTGACAAAATTTAAACAAAATGATAATAAAAGATGATAATGACAGCCAAGAGTCACAGCATTTCTGTAAAAGGAGCCGAGAACATTCCCACTGAACATTTTATTCTGTATTTTACTGTCAGTAAAGGTGCCAAATAGTGTAGATTTGCCAGGACGTAGACACTGACATCATGGGACTGGATAACTCTGTCATCTCGTACATTATTCCAGCTTTAGGCCCAATATGAGGTGTAAAGAGTTCAGGGAAGGGTATCAGGTAAACAGACAGACAGTATTACAGGGGGCATTTCCACTTGCGATATGGGGACTAGTTTCTTTTAATTTAAATAAGTTAAATTAACTTATTTACCATGGTTACCTTCTGTAATGACAATGATTAAAGAGATAAGAAATTATATTATATTATATTATATATAATATAATATTATATAATATAATATTATATTATATTATATATAATATAATATTATATTATATTATAGGTGGGATGAGTCACAGACCCTGAAGGCTTTGCCTCTTTGTTTCTGGGCCTACAGTAGAAATCTTCATTCACCTTCACAGATCTGACATGAACCTGTGGAAAGTTTATGCATGAATAGATTTAAAGAAAAAAGACCTGGTCTGAAAGAGATCCGGTGACACTTAGTCAACTCGACCAATAATTTTGAGGAGGAGCAGAAAGGACCTGAGAAGACCTTTAACCAAGAGCTCGGCTGCACGGGAGCTCAGTCGGAGGTAAATTAGAAAGATGTTGCTGTCTGCTGCTGCTTTCAGGGTCCTCCTCGTCCTTCAGACACACCTGACCTGTGAACTATCACAGCAAAAACCTGCTGCGGCTGCAACGTCGGCCGACTGTATCAGGGGAGAAACACAGTACTAGAAAAAAGTAAAAGCGAACCAGAATCAGCAGAATCTGTCTGCATGAGGAGCCCCACAGTGTGTGGGAGTTAAAATGTGTCCAGTCATATGCACATTATGTATTTTAAAGGTATGATTTGACACCAGGACATTGATCCCTGTCAGACTGCAGTCAGTGAACAACAGCTCCTTACCGTTTGACTAATATTAAATATGAATATATTGCTACATGTTGTAATGGATCTGCAGTCTGGCTGCACCTGGGGGGGGGGGGGGCATGTTGACTTCCGCTTCCGGTCACGTGCCAGGTAAGGCGGTTGCCATAGCAGCCTTTTCCACCACAGAGCGCGTGGAGATGGAGTACAGCGCAGCACAGTTTAAAGTCTACGAGGATTATCTGGACTCCAAAGTGACGCCGATGGATTTGTTTTATTTAAAAGTGAGTCCCGCTGGTTCACACTGGTGACTTCAGCGCTCCGTGTCGCGTCTTTCCCTTCTGTCGTGCTCGCCAAGTCAGAACCGCGTTCACTAAACTGTCACTTTAAGGTTATCTCTATAAATCTGCAACAGTACGCGTTATTAAAACATAACTTTTTTGCTTTTCAAAACCACCAAGACTCCTTCGGTAATTCGGCTTGTACCAACCCCTCCAACCTGTTGTTATTAACAATAAAACATCACTTTGTTCACGTCTGTTCCTGCCAGGCAGCAGCCGCAGCTAACGTTAGCCACCGATCGGCTGCACGAAGACTATGTATCAAGAAACCCGACTTTTTATTGATTTATTAGCCGTTTACTAAACTAAGTATTTGCCGTATTAAACATTGTATTCTTAAGTTTGCTAAATTGATTTAATGGGCGTTTCAGGAGATATGCTTGTCTTGTCGGTGAGTAAGTTAACACACTTACCAGAATTTTGAATGGAGTCTGGCGTATAGTCTTCTTTAAACCCAAAACCACGCGTTTAGTTGCTGCTGCGCCCAGTTTAAATGTAGTTATTCTAGTTATTATTTTTTTCTTGCTGTCCTCCCTGCATTAGAGCTGCAGCGTGCAGGGCTTTACAGTGGGGACCGGTGGTGTGGGTGCAGTGTGTGAGGCCGCACGCTGGGTGGCAGTCACACACAGGGTTGTTATCAGAGGATCAGCCCACCAATCAATCAATCAGTCAATCAGTCAATCAGTCAATCAATCAAAGGTGATCAGTTCATATTTCTACCACTCCTCACTCAGTCAGAGAATTTCAAAGCAACAGAAATGTGAAGAAAAAGCTTTTAAAATGATTTAATTGTCCATTTTCAAGGATTCAGAAGTCTTAATGATCCCTTTTGCAAATGCTGTTATTACCTGGAATCTATCCACCATCACGATCAATACATGTTGGCCTCATTCAGTCCTTAAGAGCACTGATTTATTAAAAAATCTTGTGTGAGGCTATAAGTTACAGGCCCTATCTGTATTTTCTTTTATGTCTCTCTCTTCTGGTTTTTGTTCTTACATTCATCCCGACTGTTATACAAATAGTTGTCAACAGGCCTGAATTGAACCTGCTCATCAGAAACAGTCCTGCTTTCTTCCAGCAGAGGGCACACCTGCTGGTGATACAGCCGCTGGAGTGGCCACTTTGTTTGAACACCTGTGTCCACACAGAGAAGAGAAGAACTCCTTATCTGGCCTGATAATCAGCTGCAGTCAATCACTATCAAACTCAATCACCTCTGTTGTGACACAACACAGTCAGCCCAGGTCGTCTAACCTGTGCGGTCATGCTGATAAGGCCCGAGTTCTGATAAATCAGCTAATTATAAACCCATTTTTTTTCCCCTGGATGATGTTATTTAGGACATTCTAAACTCAGAAAAGTCAAGAGGTTTTATTCCAAAGTCAGTGTGGCTTTGCCAGGATGGACGTTGTAGAGTATTAGTCCCGGTCCTGCTGTGTCGACCGGAAGAAGCAGCTCATTCAAATAGGCTTATTCAATGAGCCTTGAAAATGAAGACAATGATTTTCAGGCCAATTTTAGGACCGGCAAATGTCTGAGACTCATTTTTTGGTGAGCCACATCAAAGCTGAAGGAAAATATAACTTTTCCTCTCGGGTGCGGACGCAGGCCCGGCTGCTGGGATTTGGGGTAGGAGGACATGTGGCCGAAGCTTTGATCTGACAAGCCCACAGGATTTGACAGCAAGATTTGGTTTTTAGATGATGACTTTATGGCTTGGCTGTAATGACGGCGGGTCTGCAAACTGTGATTGGAATAATGTAACTAACAATCCCTGCAGAGCCACTGACACATGAAATCACACTAAACCCACAAAACTAAACTATATCTGAAGCTTGTGGTGTTGCAGAGCAGGCGATCATTTCCTTATTTTGGGGAGGGAAGTGAAATAACAATTTTAAACTAAATCTTACTGGCTGACAACATTTCAAATTTCATTTGCGGTGATTGCTGATCTGGACATAACTCCAGGATGTTGCAGAAACTGGATACGTGCTTCGTCTAAAAAAGCCACTAATTCAATTCAGTTAGTGGATCAACAGAAAATCAACCCTTTAAATCATTTGTCAAGGAAATATATTAAATAATCTCTGGTTCCAGCTTCTAAAATGTGTGGATATTCTGCTGTTCTTTGTTTTATATCATTAGAAATTTAATATCTTTAAGTTTTGGACTGTTTAGGGGATAAAACAAGCAAAAGCACGTCACCTGGAGCTCAGGGAAATTGTGATTGTTTCAGTACTTTCTGACATCTGATGATGATAAAAAAAAAAGTAGTTGCACTCCCAAAGTGGTCTCCAAGAAGAGCAGAGAAAAAATAAATCACAGCATTCACAGCTTACCGTGCCAAACTTAGTGACTGACAGCATCTGACAGTCTGCAGCCCTGCCTGCAGGCCCTGTCCCCTCTGCTCGACTGACTCCTCTCCTTTTCCTTTCTCCTGCAGAGCAGGGAGTTGGCCCGTAAGCTGGTGGAGCACGGCCACAAGGGCACGGTCCTGAGCAGGGAGGAATTTGAGGAGAGGAAAGCGGCCGCGCAGGCTGCAGACGCTGTGAGGAGCAACGCTTTCTACAACAGGAGCCGGCCAATGTGAGTTAAGTCCTCACTGAGATGAGATATCAAACCACCAGTCAAATATAAGATAGAGTATCAGGAGGCTCTGTTGCAGGTAGTTTGGTGGGTGGATTGAGTGGACTGTGGTGTTCTGTGGTTCATTGTATTTTTTCTCTACTGTCAAAGTGTTTTGTGTGATTTCAAATTGCATAAAAAGTTCTTCAGACAGAGACAGAGACGTGCATCATGAGAAGAACAAGGCACTGTTCATCTGGTGGCCTTTGATCCCCTGTTGTTGAGCAAAACACGAGTTTGCAGCTTCAAGACTGCAGCTGTAGCTCATGCTGACCTCTGACCTCTGGCCTCTCTGTGTCGGGGGGGTTACCTGCCCCGTGCAGTCTGATTAGGTATTGGGTTATTGTTGCTGTTAGCTGGGGAGGGCGTGTGCTTCAGGTGCCTTTTAAAGTTATCACAAAGACAATTATTTTATCTCCTGTTTGGATGTTTGTGAATTATTCTGCCAGGTTTGTTCATTTGCTTGTGTTAAATTGCCCAATTCGGTGTTTTTCTGAATGATGTTACATTGTGTTGCTGCAAGAGTTGAGCCAACTTTTTAACATTTTTTTGTCACATAACCCTGTTTTTTTCCGCGGCCCTCAGTGTCAGGATCCTCGCTCTGCCAGTGCAGTGGTGTCATTAAAACAAACGAGAATGCGATGTGATTACAAGCAAAGTCAATGGAAAGACTCCATTAGATGCAATAGAGTTTAGGGCTGCAACCAACAATTATTTTCATTATCGATTGATCTGCAGATTATTTTCTTGATTAATTAAATCTATGAAATGTTAGAAAAAAAGTAATAAAATGGCATTCACAATCTCTTAGAGTGAAGCTGTGCTCTGCTCTGACGTGACACGTCATAAAATCTGAATCTTTTATAGTTGTATTCGGTGCAGCATCGGTTTGAGCAGTTTATATAATCTCTTATGATTGCATTTTACAAAAGACGGGATAAATGGGAGTAATTCATCAAGTCCATGTCCTTTTATTTGAACAACGCCTGCCCATCTGTCTAAATTCAAATAAAAATGTAGAACATAAACAAGCTGAGTGACAAAACTACAAACTGGAGTCCTCCATAAACTGCCCCTCCTCAGGAACGTGATCACACAGATAGTGTTCTCATTCTTGATAAAGCCATGTGGTTGTGGTATCTGCTTTGTTCACAAGCCAGAACAGCCTCCAAATACGGCTATCCCCCCCCCCCCCCCCACACACACACACACACACACACACACACACACACACACACACACACACACACACACACACACACACACACACACACACACGCACGCACAGAGGGTTTGGTATCCAAACATTTACCTGCTAGGTGTTGAATTTGATTGAACCCTCAGATGCTTATCCAAACGTGCAGATGTCTCGCCGTCGCCCCCCCCCCCCTCCTCCGAGCGTCTGTGAACATCAGTGACACTGGTGAAATGGGAGCCTCCACACCTGCAGTTACAGTGATATTAGGCCACAAAGCCTTTCATCTTGTCCCAACAGGATCCAGGGAAATGTTGTACGGGAACATCGGGATGTTGTATACACAGTAGTCTGTTCCGTCTCCAAGATCTACATCCATGTTTCAAAGGCTGTGATCCTGAAAATGTGTTTGTAGGCGTCCGAGCTGTGTTTGGAATACAGGATCAGAAACTCCATGTTGACAACCTCCGGCCGATTTTAAAGAAATACTAAAATCTATCAAATACTTACATCTGAAAAGTTTGTAGCTTTCTTTTTTTGTGGAGGACAGCAGCCAGTGAGTGTTGCCGCTTTAGATTAAACCCCATTTTATGAAAGAGAACCTTAACGTCTGTTGTTAAATGAAAAACATATTTCTCAAAGTGAGAATTTAATATCAAAATAAGTATTGCTTTGGTGTCAGTAGCGAAACTCAGGTACTGTTTCCACAGTAGAGTTAAAACAAATTCAGAAATACACCCAGCCCTAGTTAAGAAATTGATTGTTTCAGGAGTAGTTTAAGAAGTTTCTGTAGAAGTTTTCAAGCTTTTTGATATGTTTTAATCTATTATAACCGTGTAACCCCCCTCTAGAATGGTTATCACATTTTTGCAAAGCCCAAAGTTTTCTCTGCAAATGAATCTTTGCAAATTACAAACAGACTCAGGAGTGTAAAACCAGTAACTTGATGTATCTTAACCAGCCACATGTGTTTAAGTGTAATAAGGGAGCAGAGTTGTTTCCCTTTTTCTATATTGAATTTGACAGGAACCATGTACAAAAAAACATTCCTTTTGAAACAATGAGAAGAGATGTTTCATGCCAGGTTTAAAACACTGGTTGCCTTCGCTCTGCCCGGGTCATTTTAATGATTTCTGTTTTAAATACTAAAACACCTGTTCGAGAAACACAGAATAGTTGGTTCGAAAACAAAATAGTCCCAAAATAGCTCTTCCTGGCTCACTTTTATGTGATTTTTGCCATTATTAATAATAGAGGACGTTGTTTTTCATCAGCGCTCTGCAGTGGGCGGATGAAAATGCTCCGTTAATAATCGGACATTGCTGGGAAAGACATCGCTCATAACAGTTTTACAGTCTGTTGTTCTGAGCTGGCCGGACCGCAGCAAGCGCTTTTTGAATCCTCTCCAAGGTAATTAACCAGCGAGGTTATGCTGTTTCAAAAGGAAAACACCTTATATTAAACATGATCCTCTTCTAGGTAAATGATAGCTTATAGAAAATTAATGTAAATTTGTCAGATTAAATTCAACCGTTAAATAATCATCTGATACATCTGCTGTCTTTGAGGTTTTCTCACACTTTTCTCAGTCATTATGTGACCTGAGAGTGAAGTGTAAGTAAATAATTTTGGTACATTTCACCTGCTGTTTGGATTATTGCTTCAACGCCAACAACCTGTAGGCGACTATAAGCTGACATATAAGAGTTTTGAACTAATTAACAGCTTTCATTGCTTTCCCACACTTGGAAATTTGACAGACAGGACAGAAAAAAATAAAAAACTGCACAGCATTTGCAGACTTTTTCCATCAAAAGTGGCAAGTTTGGGCTGTGTCCCCCTCTCCGTCTGAATGCAGATCGCTCTCTTTCCTCTGCGGCTCCACCACACTGACCCCTGACCTCCTGTTATGGTCACATTGTGAAAACACGAGCCCTCGGGATGCAATGTACCACCTGCGAAGTGGCAGAGCACAATCAATACAGTGTTCTGAAACACCAGCGTGGCCACAAAAGATGGCAGCTGGACTCTAAACAAACTGAACGTAGTTGTTGCAATGAAAAAAATAACCATGCATTCCCATTTGCATTTATTTGTGCCTCTTTTCAACAAATGGTGTGCTTCCCTAAAGACTTTTGCACCTGCATACTAATCCTCTCATGGCACTGGGCAGCCATGCTGTTTCGGGAATGCCGTCTGCCTTCCCTGTAGGCCTGAACCTATGTCTCCCAAGGCATGTCTTTTTTCACTGCTCTGTCACTGCTCTGTGTTTTTTTTCCCCCCTTCCTTTCTCTTCTTTTCAACCTCCCTGTGCTCTCTTGGAGACCTTTAGTGCCTGCAGGTGTATAAATAGAGCTGGTTTCAATTAAGGGCTAACCTCGCCTGTAGCGTGCATCTGATCAATGAATGCCCCTGCACCTGTGGTAATAAAATACCAAGGGAGTGGAGATAGCGCCGTGAATGCTAATCAGATGTTGCCCCGTTGTTGCCCTGTCTCATTTTTAAGGACAACACGCTCCTCCCGACAGCTCGGCTGTGAACGGGGGAGGGGGGGCTTTACCAGCACATCACAAAAAGACCAAACAAAAGATCTGGTGCTCCCATCAGACATAAGTGAAATTCAATACGTGATTGAAAAAGGAAACTTGAATGAATGGGATGCTTAGTCAGTTGGGCGGTTGTTTGGTTAGGGGGAAGCCGAATGGGAAGTCAGAATTAACAAATAGTTGAATAACTACTGAAGAGTAGGGTTGGGTTTAAATTCTCGGTCCGATTTCAAGTTGGTAAAATACCTGGATTTGTTAAGCAGAGTCGTAGTCAGTCGTCTCTGCCTTTAGCAAATAGTGATGTAGAAAACATTCAAGTTGTTTTATCTGACTAGCAAATGTGTAATTTATCTGGCAGAACTGGAGTTATAGTTCTTTCATCATCAATCTTTGATTTTTGGCTATCAAATTCATTTTCAACTTTTGTTACTTAAAATGTTGAAAGCTGAATCTAAATTGATCTGATGAGGACCTGAAATGATTTGCATCTGACAAGTGGATTTTAAACTAAATCCAGGTTTGATAAAATGCTATCAAACACCAACCCTGCAATAGGTTTGTCAAAAGTTATTCAAGAAGCAAGCTAGAGTTAGGCATGGCAAGTCCAGGACTAACGTTAGTTGAAAAAGAAAATAGTAGGAGTTCAGTTTGGCAGTAAGGTTCTTCAGAGCGCTGACAACAAGAGGAGGGAACGCTACACATTTGGCAAACATCTGAGGATTCAGCAACCTGAGGACTTTTCTTCTCTTTTCTCTGCCGTGGTATTAAAAGTATTGAGTATCGTTTTTTTATATTACTACTGTAGTGAAGTTTAAAGTTCTGGTATCGTGACAACCTTACCCTGCAAGAGAAAACAAACATTTTATGTTTATTCTTGTGTTCCAGAAGTGAGGTAATAACTTAGGGTTGTAGGCTGGTGTCATATCACAAGTTATTAGTTATTCCAAACCGCTTAAACTCAACCTGCCAGATGTTGGAAATTGTGTTCTGTTCAATGCAAACAAAATACATCCACATTAGACGGCTTGCTTTTTGTCTTGGACAAGAATAACATTTGGTATAAAGTCAGAGACAAACAAGAGGAGCGCTGCTGGGCAGACGTGAGGCCTCCGTTTCCTCCCTGCTCCGGCGCTGGCTCCGGCCCAGAAGTCCATGTCAGCATATGTCCTGACCTCGCGTGCTCACGGCAGCTCTGCGAGGTTTCCATCAGGCTCCCCGCGATCTCCCCACAGTCCAAACCACAGCCACGCTCATTGTCCATTGTGCTGCTGCGTTTTTACAGTCTGCCTCAAGAATTCTCGGCTCCCTAACTCTCTACTCTATATTAAAAGTGAGCTATCTCTTGCTGTGCCAAGTAAAACCAGTGCCACGAACACGCACAGTGAATACATTTCACTGCGGATCCAACCTCCAGATGCTTAGCGAAAATAAGATTGTGGATGTGACTGACATGAGAAGCCTCACAAAGCCGATGCCGGGCTCATTTTTAGCCAGCCAAAGCCCCGCCACTCTCCACGACTGCTGCTCTGGCGAGGGCCCTCGGGCGACGAGGTTTTGCAGTCTCTATTACATGTGCTGTCAAGCCAATTGCCGTCCTTGCACTTTGTGAGTTTGGACGGGCGTGTAAGTTTGGAGCTCTCCCCTGCAAGCTCTGTCCAGAGACACACATCCTGCCCGGCTTAAGCTCGCCACCACATCCCACCACGCAGCACATAGATCAACATACACAGGAGTTTAGGACCAGCTGGTGCAGCACATGATAAATAACAAGCTGTCGTTTGACCTGGATGTTTCCACATTTTAGAAGTCATCCCACATTTCATATTAATGACTTGATTAATGACACATCTGCACACACTCACTGGCTACATGTAAGACCCCTGAAAAAATTGTGATTTATTTTGACAAAATAATCCTAATTCAAGGTCCACTCAATGGCTGAATCTGGAGCTTTCCACCCAGTTGACAGAGTGACAGAGAACAATCAGCAATATTTAGTAATCCTCAAATTATTTCTTCTCGTATTTATTCATGTTGCATTCCTGCTGAAAGTACAAATCTTAACTATTACAAGGACCCAATGTTCTCTTGCAAAAATTGAAAATGTTCATGGCTGCTGCAGGTCCACCAGAAGACAAAAGATATTTCTGAACCTTGTTTTTTAAAGTCAGGTTTACATCCCACTTCCCTTCCAGTGTGCAGCAAGAGCTAAGGAAGGCCCAAATAACACAAACACTGAGGAGTGTATTATATATAATGTTGATTCTGCCCCCCCATGCCATCTTTAGGTCTGGCCCTGGAGTCATTTTCTCTTCTCTATCCTATAGACCGTGTGAATGTCACTTTATAATGACGCCCTGCAACAGGGACGTACTGAGGATGTTTTCACTTTTACCTCTCACATGCTGCAGCTTCGGACTCACTCAGTTTGTTTGATTAAATGTGAAGCACCTCGTGTTTACCCACACCCAGTACACTGTAGCGCAGTGTCCCTGATGAAGGGGAGGAAGTGGTTTTCACAGCATATAGCTCTTCCCATCAGGCTACCAGGCCGAACTGTCATCTTCTCCTTTGTACTTCTAAGTGTTGTAGATGGAGGATGTGTATGATGGATTAAGTGGCTGGCAGAGCTCTCCCCGAGGCAAGGTTTGCAGGACAAGGTCTCTAATATGTAGTTTAAGCACTGCCACCTTGTTTTAATTGATTTCAGAGTATAGGCATGACTTCATAGTTTGGGACAAGAAAGTTGAGCTCCAGCTCCTGAATAGATCCAGCTGTATATCACCAAAAATAAGAAATAGACCTGTAAGAATTGTGTTGCTTTGGACATTCTTCACTAATCAGCAGTTGAAATGAGTTGAAAAATACTTTTAAATGATTTCATATGTGTTGCTTTGCATTACAGTGTAAGCTAATAAACTGATGAGGAAGAAACCACACTGTTAACATGTGCAACACAGACAGCCATTCAGGGATGAGAGCTTGTTCTCTCATTTTAGGACTTACATTGAAGTGGATTTTTGTTTCCAAAACTTTGAAGTTTCCTGTAGCTCTGTCCAAATTTACACATCAGATTTAACTTCCTAACATGAATCTTACTCTCTTTCTCTCTCTGTTTGGACTACAGTATCCATCACTGACTACAGTGGAGTTGAACTGCATGTTCCACAAATGGAATACGTCTAATTCTGCTTAAATAAGAACTCAGTATGATGAAGATGACAAGGATTCTTTTGATGCACATTCAAAAACATGCACTTCTCAGGCCGGCAATGCACAATGTGCAACCTCCCGAACCCCCAAAAGCCATGGTGGCCACAATACACAAAGAGAGCTCAGGTAGAATATCATGCATAGCACATGTGTAACTGATACATTCAGCTCATTGTAATCAGAGGTGACAGAGGATTTTAGAAAAAGCCCAAAATAAAGTAAATTGTCATGCTGTGTGGAATTTCCCTTGACGTCCATCAGCCCAAAATAATATTTTCCATAAGATTGATTTTCCCAAGCACTCTGAGGAAAAATATTCTGGTACAGTATGTGTTGTTTCTTAAGAAATCACTATATTATTGAAAGTTCCCATCTGCCATTCCATGAAAGCTGCAGGCTAATGAAAGCTTCAATCTGTTAATCCGTTTTGGGAGTAAAAGAAGAAATTATTTCAAAGCACAACATCTGTTACCCCTCATGAAATGAAAATCTCTCAGAAAACCGCATTTGTCCAGTTGCTGAGTATTTATTTGCTAAACGAAGGCTACTAATTAAGGAGGAATGCAAGCCCCCCCATTCCTCAAAGGACTTTTTAAAGACCTTCCGTTAATTATGAATGAGTGTGAAAGAGGAAACAACCTGATACAGATCAAATCTGTTTGGCAAGGGTGAGGAAATTTCACAAAAGTTGGGGCTCGGGCAGTATCGTTTAAAATATTATGATACCGGTACCAATACCAGTACCCTTAAAGTGGAACCGATACCTAGAGGTGTGCCATATTGTATCGTTCACAATTAAACCAGTGTAATTTTGAATACGATAAAAAAACGTTCATACTGTCATAATGGCGATATTCCGACTTGATGTAATGTAATGTTGATGTAATGATATTTGTGCTGATATTTGAAGGCAAACTATAACAATTGTATGTTCATGAAATTAATAATAAAATACTTTTCAGTATTTTGTAATATCGTCAGGAATATCTTTGTCGCAGAAATACCCTGTGATCCTGTCAGTCGTATTCCCAGTTTATCCTGAAATTATCCTTCTGCATTTTATACATATATTTTCCAACAGACGCCACAGATGTTTTGGTGGCATCTCGGCGCGCTGAACTGCCAACTCTAAACCATACAAATAGTCATTTTTATCTAGATCTGGGTACAAAAAGGATCGAATGCATGCATTGTTTGACTGGAGAAGTTTCCATGCTACTTGTTACTGGGTTATTTCGGTCGATACCTTAAAGATATGGAGTACCGATACCGAGACCTACTCGGGGCAAAGTGCTGCAGTATATTGAATTTCTTAACCATCCCCTGCAGTAAGTATAGTACCACATTTCAGCTCCTTTCAGCTGTGCAAACAGACAATGAGATTGTCTTTGAGTCCAGCAAAGAGATGAATCAGTGTCATAAGTCAATGACACAAATTACATTTGAAGGTGACAGATGTGAATATATTTAATACTGAACACAGGAATATGAAAGCAAGCTTTACACAGTCGAGTCAATTTTACATTGTGAAAACAAACTACATTATGTAAATATTACATATCCTTCACTACAAAAGCATTATGTGACAGTGCTGGAAATTGGAGTACAGCATGAGTCAAAACTACTGCAGTTTTTTCAGTTATTTGAGGCTCACTAATAAGAAGACGAGATCCTGCTGTGGCTGTCTAAAGTAGCACATTGTGTAACTGTTTGCCTTTTAACCTCCATATTATATTGTAGTAAATATAGAAAATGTCCAGATGAAGAAAAGAAAATACATTGTTTTGTTTTCTTCTGAGCAGGTGGCTTATTGAATTGACAGGTCATGATTCTGTAAAGTCTCATTTTACCGTTTCAAGTGAAGCAGTGGCTCACAGAGTAATCAACACAAACACTATGCTGTTCATTAGAGACCTTTGCTTTCTAATACACTAAAAGATATTAGAAAAAAGAGAACATGAAATCTAGAACATGTCTGGTAGGAATAGATAGTGTCGATATTCCTGAGAATAAATAGTGTAACACGTCAGTTTAGGCTTATGGTCCAGGAAGAAGGCCCCTGGGTTTCGGGATGGCTGAGTAGGCCTACATTTCACTGTCATGCTATGTTTATACATGTGCAAACACACTTGGAGGATAGTTGCTGTGCAGTACCAGCTGTTCGCCCCCAACAGAGCCGGACAAAGCGTTACATAAACTCTAGTTTATAACACTGACATTTCTTGACAACCAAGAGGCACGTTGATTGATTTTTAATTCAGTTTCTGGTTGTGGGATATTTTCATGCAGTAGTTATGTAATTTGTGAGACTGACAGGAAACGATGGCAGGTGTTGTCGCAACTCTTACTGACCTTGACTGACTGCAAAGCAACATCTGGAGGGAGCATTCATTTTGAGTTACTATCATGCACCTAATGTAACAAGGTATTGGCTCAGAGCTCCTTTTTCTACAGCTGGGTTTTGACATTTTAAGATACATGTTAATAGTGAATACTCTTTCTTTATGCTTTACGGTTGCTATTTTAACAGTTTAGCAATATTATTTTTTATAACTGCTAAAGCAATCTGTGCTGCACACCATTTAGTCCCTTACAACTGGTTATGTTTCAAAAGTTTTCAAAAAATAAAAATCGAACATTTCCTCATACCTGAATGAAAAACATAGTTTGTATGTTCTATAGACAAAAATGACTTTTTCTGATCTGCAATTCATGGTTACGGTTTGATTTATTTTAAGTTTAAAAGACACCGACATTGTTACTTGGAGACTGGACGTGAATTGTGGTCTCTGGTTGGAGGTCACATGATTTGCGCCCACCCATGCAGCCCCGTACTTTGCTTTAAGGCAGGGCTGTTTTTGGTCTCAGGCTGCCTTTCTGACTAATGTCTGCTGCTTACCCAGAAGTCTGTATCATTTTAATTTAAAAAAAAAAAAACAACCTATATATATATATATATATATATATATAAATTTCCTACCTGTAGGTCAGATGCTCTTAGAGAGATGAGAGGATGACTGTTCACATCCCTTCCTCACTTCTTTTTTACTAATTCCAGGGCCCACCTGCTTCGACCGCAATCCAAAAACAAGACACTTGAAACACATGGCTGGATCACAGTTATCCTAATACCTAGTCATTAGACACTAATAACCATCATTTAATAGTGAAATTCTTGTTATCCCTCCTAAATGAGGCTTGATAAGAAATTTGTTAATTGATGGGAAACTCAAACTTGCAGCGGTCCATGTGTTTTGCTGAAGTATTATTCACTCTCCGTGACTGTGTGTGTTGCTTTAGCTACTGGATGGGGTAACCCCAGTCACTTGCCTCCTCAACACCTGTGTTTACTTTGGGGCCTCGGCCCCCATGACCCAGCAGCAATCCTTCACTCACTCAGAAGATGGAGTGAGGTTCCAGCCTCCAAATATGCGCTGTCCATGCACTTTTACCACTGTGTGATTCCTCTAAGACTTTCATTATGGGGCACGGGCCAAACGAGTAGTATAAATTACAATCCTTTTCCAAATTCTAGTGAATTTAAAAACATTCAGATCCTGTTCTCTTTTACTGTAATGTTAAGCCAGGCTAAGAGCAGAAAGTGGCTTTGCTGTTTGTCCATGCTTATTGTGGCTGTTGAGGCTTTTTAAAGTACTTCTGGGATGGAAAGTGGAATATAACTGAAGTTGTCTTCTCTTTGGACAGTGAAGCAGACAGAACTGGATTCAGTACATCTAAATATTCAGAAGTAACCTAAAGAGGAAATAAACTGATTTATAACTCAGACTCACAGATGTTTGCAGGGAAGTAAGTTTTGAACCTCAATATTTTTATCATGTCATGTTTACCTTTTCTTTGATCAGATATTTCTTGATTTAAATAATAATTTTTAGGCTGCAGATTTATCAAACAGCTGTAAAGCTTTCTTGTACAGAATTCTGTCTTTTGGCAGAATTTATCTTTTTTTGTTTAATGTAAAAAATGATCATCTCACATCTCCGCCTGGATAAGAAAGCTCAGAAACAGCTGTATTACTTCAGAAAGCAAAATTCCCACGCCAAATTCTTTTCAACTTTTACAGCGGAGCAATAGAAAGCATCCTAACTGGAAACACCACAAACTGTCATGGGATGTGCCCGGCCCAGGACAGCAGCTCTGCAGCGGGCGATTAAAGCTGCACAGTACATCACTGGTCCCCATCTACTGAGCAGCAGTGATATCAGTGAGGTGAAGTGACTGCAGAGCCCAGAGGATATTAAAACACCCAACCCACCCCAGCAGCAGCCTGTTCCCCCTGCTGCCGTCTGGCAGGAAATACAGAAGTATATCCACTGTCGCACGACCAGACTACAGAGCAGCTTCTTTCCTCAACTCATCCTCCGTCATAAATAATGATTATATTTCTGAAGTAGCAGAATGGGACTTGAATGGCCATAAATTAACCTTGTATCCTCGTGTTCTTGGGCAAAACACTCACCAATGCCCGTCTCAAGCCAGTAGGTCAGTTGGTCCCACAATGCACCTGCAGTGTTAGGGAAAAGTTCTTCATTAGATAAAAAGACGAAAAGGATGAAACTAACTGAATATAAAGTTGAATCTTAGTGAGTAGATTGTTCACATAATTAAATACTTACAAATCAGACACATATCGTCACAGATAGAATCAGGAGAAACAGTGGTGTTCTATGATGTTTCTACTGTACTGTGACTTTGATTTAATGAACGGCCCTTTACTGTCTTTCTTCTTCTGCATTCTTAACCACAACTGAGAGGTGACCAATGACCTGTTAACTGCCTTTAACATGTTAACTCGGTGTGGAGCTGATGAATGTTTTGCACAGTCAATCCTGGAGGCGTGCCAGAGTGCTGTTGCTCGTACTGCAGTGTTAACTGTTCAAATATTTGTGCCAGTGTTTTTTCAGGTGTGGATACATTAGTGTGTGCCAAAACCATGTTTCCATGGAAACAGGCCAGCCAGTGTAAAACGCTGCCAAAGTATCACATAAAGTCATTAAACTCTGATATGATTAATATTTCTCTGCATACTGAAATTAGCAGAGACTGCTTTGGCATTCTGACTTTCAGGATTGTTGTATTTTTTTAAAGATTTCTATGTAATATCAACAACTTATTTATGATAATTTCTGTTAAGAAATGGTATTTGGAGTATTTGGGAGTGTCCTGGGAGCTTGGCAGCTTTTGGTGAAGCGCTGTGTACTGACAAACTAAATGGTGTCTTGAGTCTACTTGTGACTTTGATTGCATGTTAGGATTACTTTCTGTTGCATGGTGCATATTAATTCATTACTCAAAACATATTTATATATTTTATTAATCATACATTTTGACTAAGCCCTTGAGTGATAACCAGGAATGTCTTGGACACATGGAAAGAAATATCTCTGTTTTATAATATCAAAATAGATAAAAAGCCATTTCAGTGAAGAATGTGTTTAGTTAATTGTTAATGATAGAGCAGAGATAGGCCAGAGTACCCTGAAGCCACAGTATGTTAAAGGGTGAAAAGCTTCCATAAAGAACCTTTAAGGCTTCATGTGACTTTTTTTTCAGGTTAAGAGAAACATTTCTAACCATTTGAGTGTTGTCTTTTCCAGGACACTGGCAAGTGCAGGAAAAGAGCTCAAAGATAACTTCCTGAAAGCCCTGGCAGAGCGAGAGGAGGCCAACCGCAGTGGGAAAATGACTGTGAGTACATTATTACAGCACTCCAATTGCTACGTAATGGGATTCCCCTCAAATATTTCTGCAATTCCATTAGGATGGGAACAAAATCCATACTGTGTCAAGTTGGCTGGAAATGCCCCCCCCCCTTCCCTCCCCAAATACCATGAGGGCCAGCTGCCCGCCCCCCTCCCATCCATAAAACCCTGTTTACCAAACTCCAAATTCTTTGTCGTAGGTGTGCCTTTCAAATAAATGACTCAGTATTCACACTACATCTATTTATTTAACCGTGCACAACAATTATGATTAGTCTCAGTATAATATTTTCAAAATGGCTTATAAATTGAATTATTATAGTTTTTGAGTGCCATCAATTTTTATTCTTTATAACCTCTGTGACAAAAGACAAATAGTATTAATTACGGATTAAATGCTTTATTTACTTGTATGAATGCCAGTTGCAGGGCAGGTGAGAGTGAGGTCCTTAGTAAAGTCATTCTTGGCTACAAAAAAAGATTTTTGGGATGTGAAGCATCACCTTTGGGTGGTAGAGCAGTACCAACTAGATATAGTTGGCCCAGAGTTGCCAAGCGTGAGCGGTGCCAAGTAGATGCTGGCTGAGTGCTGAGAGGTAAGGACTCCCTCGCCCATCTCTCCGGCAGAGATCATTGAGTTTGTCTAAAACCTTTGCAGGGATGTATGAGATTCGCCCTGAAATGCTGAAGGCTCTGGATACTGTTGGGCTGTCGTAGTTGGTGCACCTCTTTAAAGGGATAGTTCAGATTTTTTGAAGTCAGTTGGTCAGCAGCAAAACGTATCTTAGCCACCTAAAACAATCAATATCAGTTTAACTGTAAGTGTATATTTAGAATATTTTCATCGCTTTACCTTCAGTCAGACAGCTCCTTCTGACGGGGAACTGAAGCCGTTATATCGCTCTCTTCACAGCCCCCAGACTCCTTTGACAAAAACAGTAATTTTATCTTGCAGAACACGGGAGCTGCTGATCTGCTGCTGCCTCGTTACACAATGTTAACGCGTTAGTTTGGATCCGAACTAACATGTTAAAACATTAAAGTCACACAATAACACAAACTAACTAACCGGTCGACGCAGCGGTACACCAGCAGCTTCTGGGTTCTGCGAGGTAAAATCACCAGAGTCTGGTGGCTTTGATGAGAGCATAGATGGATAAAAAGGCTTCGGTTCCCCATCAGAAAGGTCAGAAAGGTCAGAAAGGTCTGTCTGACGGCAAGGTGAAGAGGTGAAAATATTCTAAATACAGCGTACACTTAAACTGATATTGATTTTGTTAGGTGGGCCTGTTTTTAGGGGGCTAAGAGACGTTTTGCTGCTGACCTCGTCCACAACAGGACCTTCCTGAGCGTCCGTGCAGGGACAGCTGTCAGCTTCTCCAAACTGGGGGCGCTGACCGCCATCTACTGTCAGTAACACACTGACTGTAGAGAAGTACCTCATACAACCATGCTTCAAAAAATCTGAACTATCCCTTTAATGTAATAAGATGGGGGTTCACCCACTGACTCTCTGTGTGCTTTGTGGACTAGGAGAAGTCTTATGACAATGTGGGAGTTTCTTGTGGGGGTGTCCGGCCCTTGTTTATCTGCAGTGAGAGCTGTGTCCATATTCTCTGCAGTTGAGCTCAGATTCTGTTTGTGATTTTCACGGACAGAATCTCCAGGTGCAGCCGATGAGTAGGGAGAATCTGGTTTGCTTCATCGGACCGTGACCTCCGGCACACACTGGGGGCAGCTTGCAACAGAGTGCGAAGCAGTTGGAATGAAAGTCCACACCCCTTCTTAAGTCTGAGGTACTCTGCCAGAGAATGGTCAGAAAAATGCCTCCTTTTGGTTTGGGAGCGAGTAGCTGCCCCAAGTGAAGGAGCACAATCAAGACAAAGCCTGCATGCTTAATTAAACTGAGATGCACCAGGGAGAGATTTTAACCTCTGACCCGACCCTGAAGCTAACTATTTTTAAGACAAACATTACTTTTAGCACAATTCTCTGTCTCTACTTACAGTATATGACGTACAGACTGTGCACCATTTAGTGCATGTAGCATTGTTCTGCAGGGAGTGCTCGTGTTGAAAGACTTTAAATGAATCACTTCCAAGATGCTGGAGTACGAAAAAGGGGTTTAGTTTGACCTCCGTGTACCTGCCCCTGTGGGCTTTGCAATTATGAGATCACGTGAAGTGCATAGAGGGGAGTAGAGGTAGAAACACCAGAAGTTTCCCCACTGGACATTCACTGTGTAAACAGTACCATGCAAAAGCACCCCCCCTCTTTTTTTTTTTTAAGCCCTTCATAACTTAAGTGATTTGAGGGATATAACTGCAGCTTTTTCCTTTCAAAGGATCATCCAGTGAAAAGTGATTTAGAATATATATTCCTGTATACTGAAAACAGAGTCAAAATAAAAACAAGCAAAATACCGTGTTGTGTATTACCAACATTGTTTTGCTGACAGGATATTTTCCCACCTCTTCTTATTTTTCATCTCTTAAGAGCTTCCTTTGCTGAAAATTGGATCGGGAAGACGTTTATTTTCCTTTGAGCTCCACTCTGTTTAAAATTGAACCCACATTTGTGCGCTTAATACCTCTGCTCTTTGAAACTGTTTAAGTAACAGGTAATCTTTATACAGTTTGACAAGGCTTGACCTCACTGCTATATTTACATTGCACAGATGTATTCCAGACAACATTTGCACATGTGTGGACATACAGTACAGTGCTGTGCTTTGTTTCCTACATAATTCATATTCTACTGTATGTATATTTTTTGATATTTTAATTGTAATTTGCTGGTATGCTTTGATCCATTTGGTATTTTTACATATGTTACACATGCTGTATTTTCTTTCTAACATCTGCTACAAATTGCAAACAATTATGCAGTTTGAAGAAGTTGGATGCGGTTTGGATTTCCTCCCTCTACTCTCTGTTGCCCCTAAAATCCTCTTTATGCAAGTGTCAAATTACCCACGTTAATCTTTGATAAGGTTCAATAATAAGACCACCCAGCTTCTTAAGGTATCTTTCTCACTGTTCAACGTGAAACACATGACTCAAGCTCCTATCTGCCACGCTCCTCAAACCTGAGGATCAGTCCCTCTAACACATTCCAGCTCCTCATATCTGCACGTTTTTACTGCACTCTAATGCAAAGCAGTCCTTGTCCTACATATGTTTTTTTCTCTTTTTTTCCATTATTTTAATGGAAAAATCTTAATAGCATTATTGTTATTTTAGGCATTTACGTTGTTGTACCGCGCATGCTTTGAAAAACCCACCGACTTTGTAAAAAAACTATCAGCTTCCTTCATGGTCAAATCTACATGATGATTTTGTGAAACTCTAAATCCAACAAAAATTGCCTCATTTGTTTTTTTTTTATTTATTTTTACCGACTTTATTGTAAACTCAACCGGTGCTTACTGACACTGTCTCAAGTATCACCTGCTTCATTTGTTATAAAGTCTCTCGTCATTGTTGTAAAGGACTGTTGGGACACAGAAAATCATCCATTTTAGGCGCACAATGGGCGAGGAGAAGAAAATACTTAAAGCTGAGTTATTGGCTCTCCTTTAAACGGATGACACATTCGTTGTCATCCTCCGTCTCATTCGTCAGAGGGGTCACTCTTTTGTCCTCCTTTCATGTCACGCTCAGCCTTTCAAGTCAGGTTGAAATTACACCTGTCAGTTAATACACTTGTCAGGTTAGTCTGTCCTGCCCCGAATGGCATTACAAAAGATTGATAGCAGACACGACTCGTGATGAACAGAGCTCATCTTCCCTTTGTGAGCGGCCCCCTGCCCCCTCCTGTTTCCCCTCCCTTGAGGATTTAGCCAAAGGAACACTAGGAAGTGAAGCATATTTTGCATTCAAAATAGTGACTTTGATACATTTTTTACCTCCGTTTTTGGTCCGCAGAAGCAGCCCTTCAGTATCTGATCAGGCTCTCAGTGCCTTGCCTTCATTCTGCTTTTACTTCCCGAGCCCTGTTGCGAAAGCTGCTTCACTGCCAAAAGTCACACACAAACAAAAGCTGCACCTGGGCAGCTTTGGCTTTATTTGCACTGGGTAAGAAGTTAAGTTTTTTATCAAATCCAGGTCACACCTGCACAGGGAGCCTGAGGGTGTCCATTGTTTGGAGGTTCACATCTGAAACTGAAGGTGTGCTGCCACCACCCACCCTGCTCCCTGTTTGTTTTCAGCTGTTGAGAGGCTCTGATGGTATCACTGTGAACCTGCAACATATCACACTAATGTTAAACTAATGAATAGGCACAGCTAAAAGCAATTATAAATGAAGCAGTGAGCCTAATTTACTGACACTTGTTTTGCCAAAACTGATATACACACAGAAATTGTGCTCATGACTAATGGCTAAAAAAGATTAAAATGAATCGGATAAATTTAAAAAATTAAATTGAATAAAAAATGTATCTGCAGTTGTATTCAGATCTGCATTACAATACAGATAGTGACAGATTATACAAGGTTAATTTATTTGTCATTCTACAGCACAGGGTTGCACAACAAAATGCCAGTTGTAGTCCCAATTTCTACATAAGAAAAAAAAAAATAATTATGGTGGTATGTATCATGATCCAAATTTAATTTTCTTCAAGTTAGTGCAGTAGTTAAATGTATTATTGTTGTCATGCTGGCCATCACTTTACTTTGGGTGATAACGTTCTCAATTTTACTCCCATTTGAGCTCAATGGATTGAAATAAAAGCATGTGCTTCAGGGACCCAACAGGTGTCATTTTAAGTTGTGTCCAGCAGTGTCCAAAAAAGCGAAGAAGGTGAATAAAATGTGACATTGACCATAAACAAAAACATTTTTTTCTTTAAATTATTTTATAATGTGTCCTGTCAACCAATCCACATTCATTTAACAAGTGTTATAAATTGTATTAGACTAATAGTACGAGATGGTTTCATTTTATCAACAATAACACGTAGTTATTCCTGCTGCACTACAAAGAAAATACAGGACAGACATGATCGATGATGATAATTGATGATTTCACCATCTCACCTATGTATTTCACCTTCATCAAATGTTGTCGTATCACCTTTATTTAGTTGCAAATGATTTTTCAAACGACTAAAGAACATAATGTACCCTGAAAGTAAATATTCACTGCCCTTAAGCAGCTAATAAATATGTTTCTTATTTTGTTGGTAAAGCCATCACTCACTCAGTAACAAGAGAGAACTTCATTAGACAATGCACTTGGCTGAGTGCCTTGCCTTGAAGAGTGATTGAGCATGTTTGCTCTCAGCTCATTCCCAAGCAGCAGGACTATCACAGAAGTCAGTTTGTTGTGTCAGTAGTAGAGAACAAACCAAGGGGAGTTGCATTCGACCCGTCAAAGTTAGTGAACAAGAAGAAATTCATTTAAAAATACTTTCTTACATGCATGTAATAAAAGAAGTTCATGAGTTCTAAAAAGTTGGTCAATCGAGCATTAAACATTTGTCTCATTCACGTGTCTAATATGAGAGATTTTACACTACCTTAAAACAATGAAAATGTATGTTAGTAATCATCAAAACGTAAAACAAGTATAGGCTTTGTCTGCCGGACGGTAGAGTCACTAATCCCAGTTACAGCTCGTGCACGCTGCACGGAGGCTTTTTTTCAATATTAAAGTTATCTGTTGATCCAGTTGAGCCACATAAAACAATTTTAAATTCCTTCAGTAGAATCGCATCATGCTTTAACATCCAGTTCAGTTGTATATGATCATTTTTGTGACAGGCCGTAAAAAGTATTTATCTATACAACTATCAATAGATATATTACATGTTCATTTTGATGTAACTTTTCATTGTACTAAAGATCCATACGGTCCATTCTTGTAGGTAGAACAGCGGTTGTAAAGGGTTAGATTTTTTTTAAATTAAGACGCTGAGGAAAGCTTTCTAGAATGAGTGAAAATGTTCCTTGTAGACTAATTTGACTGTTCAGAAATGATTTTCAGTCTCCCACCCTTTCAGTTGTGGAATTTAGCTGGTTGGCCTGCGCTGCGTGTCTCATGCCCAGAGGGGACATCCTGCATAAAGGAAGTGTTTGTCTTTGGTCTGTGGACCCAGCGAGTTCTGTATTGATAAGCTCCTGTCGCTATAGATAATAAGGTGGTCAGTCATGCAGCCCAGAGATCAAGTATAGCATTGAAATTAAAGAGGAATTCCCAGCCCTATTGCATTACAAGCTGTGTGTGTGTCCCCGCTGCCCAGTCCCTTTGTCCTTGT
The DNA here is from genome assembly GCA_031216445.1 of Lateolabrax maculatus. Classification (NCBI taxonomy): domain Eukaryota; kingdom Metazoa; phylum Chordata; class Actinopteri; order Acropomatiformes; family Lateolabracidae; genus Lateolabrax; species Lateolabrax maculatus. The sequence goes on along the minus strand of CM062217.1, from coordinate 1,355,687 downwards.
CATGGGCAGTAAAAATAACAATGGCAAGTTTGATTTCAAAGCAGCAGGACCAAGGTGGACAGCCTTTAGAAAGGAAAGAGTCCTGCAGGGCTATCATATGACCTTGACTTGAATGGTGTCACAGAGTTGTGGAGAGGCGGGGATAAGGCCCCAACAGTTTGCAACCATCTATCAAGTGAACAAAAAGGACTTTTTGTCTGGAGAAGCAACCATTGTGATATTTGAGAATCACCCGATCAGCATTATTTTCTTTTTTAGCTCTAAGACTTGATTTCACCCGATACAGACACAGAATCACCGACATGATAAACCCTGCATGACATAAAACCAACGCTGTTGTTCTGAACATTATTTTGGCTCTTGATTCATGCGAACACTTTTCTTCCGAGCTTTGAACTGTAACACCAGGGCTGCACTTTCTCACAGTTGCAGGTCTTGAGGAAAACCATAACATTTGATTGTGAAATATTGCTTTTGGCCGATTACAAGATGTGGATTTCACGGCCAGTATCTTAGTCTATAAAAAGAAAATGGATAGCCAAAGCATTATGTGTTATGTTAGTCCACGCTGCCAACATGGCAGCTGTGCCCCGTCTCTCAATGCACCATATCTGCCACTGAGGGATTTGGAAAGGAATGAGGAAAAGAAGGACTAAACCACCCTCATGTTGCATACGATTGTGTGTTAGAGCTGTTAATAAACGGCAATAGAAAGATGATAATAGACTGTGATTAATCTGAATTGTATTTTTGAATCATTTAGACAGGGTTTCATCTGAGAGATGCAGCTGCTATCAATAGCAGAACTCTGACATGCAATATTTTCTTGAATGAAAGCATAATTAGTTGCTTAAGTTACAAAAGCCAAATCCAGTGAGAACATGCCGTGGGCCATTTGGAAGCCGTCTCAGGGCGGATGAAAGGTTTGTTTACCCATGAAATCAAACATCACATGATACACCAGCCCTATCCCAGAATGCAAGTGGCACTACCAGCCTCACTGTTTTGCCACTGAGAGCCTGGATGAGCCCCACTGTAATGATTTCTCCTGCACCCCTCCCTTCTGTGAACAGCTGCTATTGTCCAGAGACATCGGCCCAAAAATGTGGCCCCTGGACCATTTTCAGAGCAAATGAAAACGGATACACTTAATCTAATCTCTCAGGATTTTTTTTTTTTTTTTTTTTTAACTCAATGCCTTTAGTAGATTTTTCAGATACATTGGGAACGCATGTGAGCTGTGGGCCTTCACCACCATAACATCCATCAGCTTGAATTGCCACTGGGAAGATGGGGAATCATATTAAGCTGTCTTCTTGGTATCACAGGAAGTCTTGCATTAAGAAGGGGCCATCTGGGAGTCTGGATAAACTACGATTGCTCTTTGTCACCCGTCTTTAAGGGCTCTCATTTTGGACACAGTTGAAGATTTATTGGGAGGCAGATTATTGAGGGGATTACTTTATTTTCTTCTGGTATTAAGGCAGTCTCTTGGGCTTTATCTTGGATTAATTTATCCTAAATCACAAGCAACAAAGACTCTAGATATGCAGGAACTCACATCCTTGAAGTCCTTTTCCACTGCAACAACTTAACCTGTAACTTGGGGCCTGTAACCTTTTGAAGAGCCTGGATTTCCAGTGTATTTTTACAAACTGACTTTTTGGATATACACCATTATACAGGCAAAATCAACACTGACTACATGTCATTTTTATGTGGTGTTTGGTAGGATTGAAGTTTTGGGTCAGACATCAATGTAAGAAGTGGCGCTGATATTTTCACTGATTTATTTTCACTTTTTGTCCAACAAGCATGCTCCATTGTTTTTCTTTTTAAAGTGTTGGTCAACCTAGTTGACACAGATGCAGTAGTACAATGATAGTTACCATTGTTGAAGTTATCCTTGTTGTAATGCGACGATTGACCAATCATGATTGGCAGCATTGCAGGCAACTCCCCAAAGTACTTGGAGCATACATTTACTGCAGTATCACCTCCTAAGCAGTGTGGAAATTTAGTTTGTTATCCCGAAAGTTGTGAACAAAAGCAGAACTCATGACAATGGCCACACATTATGTTTCATTAAGTTGCTGCAGTGGACAATGGCTTTTAGTTACCATTAATTTGAATGGCTTTGCAGCACAGGTAGCCCTGCCGTTGGTGCTTCTTCAGCCTGTCATGTAAGGAAGCCCTTCAAAGGCATCCTGCAAGCTCTTTTAAAGATGCTTCCTATCTGCCATAAGTTCACAAATCTACACCCAAAGAGGGAATCTTGAAGCCAAATCACAGGAAGCAGCAGCAGCTTTTTAGAAGAAGCATCATAAGAACATGAAATCATTGCTAGTCAGTAGGAGCGGTCAAAGGTAAGCAGGAAGCTGTAACATTCATAAATCCTTCAAGACAATTCATCTTTTCCCCAACTAGTCATTTACTGTGTTTGGGAGAGAGTTTGTACTTTCTCATGATTTTCACTTGGGAAGATTGAGAAGGGAAGTCAGCCAGTCTCTAAGTAGGACTGATAATACAGGTTTAGTCCATTTAAAACCTTGAATGTAGTTCAGTGTTGAGTTCAGATGGGCCTGAATATTTTCCTTTGACATATCAAGGTCACAGACTTCTCCCTGTTTGAGATATTTAATAAAATCTGTGTGAGTTGCTGTAATCAATCATTATTTACAGCCATATTATCTTAAGCATTCTTTTCATTTGCACTTTTCATGGACTCATGAACCTTTGTATGTTTTTACTCCAACTCCCATCTATGTATTAGGAAGACACAGGGTGCATGTGCTTGTTATATGTTAGGGAGGATTGAACATCTGTGTTAAATACTACCTAAAGGTTTCTGGCTTGTCCCTGGAGGAATGTGCACCTGCCTTGTGCAGGCGGTGTTTTCTAGACTCCTTAGGCTCAAAAACAACACCAGGTCCTATAATAAACCTGCTACACTCTGAAATGTAGTCACTGAAATACCCTTAAATCAACAGTAATGGATGAAAAAACATCTTATATAAAAATAAATGTCTATTAATGTGTTCTTCAAATTAATTTACAGCCTCACATTCTAAAATAACAACATATATGGTTTTATTGATGCAGCCAAGGCTGTCATACGTTGCTGCTTTTGTTTACATTTCTTCTGCGTCCCATCTTTCTTACATCACCCCTTTGGATTTTCCTCCAAAACAGTGATTAGACCGTTCCAGTTTGTGTCTGGACCCATCTTCCTCCTGGCCTCCGGTCGAGGAGGGAAGCCAAGGGTTAGGCAGCCTGAACTCAACTCATCTGGTCTGCGAGGCTACAGGTGCAGTGTGTGTGAGATTTATCTTCTAACATTTTAAAGAAGTTAATACATGTATTAAACTGATCTAAAGCAGGAAACGGCACAAATCGTCAACTTATCTAGTCCTTATCGAGTTCTTAATGGGGTAAATTTAATCTAAACTGTTCAAATAATGCAGGAAAGGCCTGTTTCAACAGCTTTTGTTGGCAATAAGGAATAAGTTGGGCTCGAATTGAAATGGAAGTGAACTAAAACAGACTGTGGAGTTTCACCTTGACAGATGTGTGGATTATTGGTGCAGGTACAACTGCATTAAAGACACTTTTCCCAGCCCCATCACGTCAATCCGTAATGTCACTTGCTTCAAATCAAAGAAATCTAAATCCAGCTGCAGGCCAGCATCACTGCAAGAGTGACAAGGCAACCAATTTTTGGTATCATATCCTGCAAAAGACTTAAGTGCCCTTGACACAGAAACTTGAAAGCCTTTTTTTTTTTCTGAAACCTGGCTGAGCTGCATCTTAAGGGATTTGCAGACAAGTCCATTTTTGGACCCCATATTAACTCCATTATGCTTTCACACCAGTTCAGAACTGTTGCCTGCCACATCTCATTTAAGTTTATGTCTAAATGAACCTTAAGTTGTAGGAGAGACCTGAGCGTTATAAAGATGATGATTCCACGAGGTGACTCGCAGTGTCGCCAAGTGTCTGTTGGCTGCTGTTCAGGATCAACTGGATCAAAGTAACGTCAGCTTCCAGCCTATAAGAATGTATCAAACTGGCCTCCCAACCTCCTAAAGCAGATCCTGAAGCTCTTCTGCAGCTCCAGCTGTCCGTGGTTTCCTTTACACGTAGCTCTCACTCATTCACTAGGTAATCATTTTGGCCAACCAGGTAGCCCCATGAGTGATGAAGGAATCCATTTATGGTCAAAACATTAATACCCAATCTGGGAATTCAGCTGGTGCTTATCCGCTCTTAGCAACATATGGAGCACATTCTTCAGAATCTTCTTTGTTTTATCACTACACACTGGACTGCTTTGGCCGTGTATTATTCCACCTGAGTAAATACTGGACGGCATCTCTCCTACTTAGAGCAGTGCACATGTCTTTCAGAGGCGTCCGGGCTTCAGCCTAATAACAGTCTCATCCCTCCCTGCCATCTGAGAGCAAGTCCAGGAGTTGGTGTTTTTGATTCGTATCCTGAGAGACCAGCTGCTATTGATGGACAGTTTCTCATCAGGTCAATGTCAGAGTGTCTTTGTTTCCTACGCACAGTCCCACTGAAATGCCAAAGATTTGAGCTCATGGTTTAACTTTCAAGCTTCTAAAATCTAGACAGGCCAAATTCTCTGCATATTTTCATGTCATTGTAATGCACATTAGCACATGTACGAGGTAGGCCAGAGAGAAATGCAGATGGTTTGAATCTATTAACAAATACAAGGGATTTAAAATCAGTTACATTTGAGCTACCTGCTATTGAACAAAAGATAACAAAGAATGAACACTAACTGTGTGCAGCTCATGTAAAATGAATCAAAACCAATGAAAGACACATAAGGCTGCTATATTTCACATATAGGTGTTGGAACTGATAGAAGGTTTTGCTTTAATGAGCTCTGTTGGAAGGCAAACAAGAGTGAAAAATGTGCACGCCCATATTTGTCAGAAAAGAAATATGTAACCTATTTATCTTACGTCAGATAGTGAGCTTTGAAGACTTGTGTGGGATGTGTTTTGAACACTTCAGGATGACTTAATAGCCAGGTAGTCTTATATTTAGGCACAGTTTTTGTTGAATACATTGTTTTAAAATGTTTGCATTCAAGGTCCAGATTTGTTTATTTTGTTGTTTTTCAAGGATTATATTTTTTTATTTCAGCCTTTATTGGAAGCAGTGAAATAGTTCCACTATGACCTTGTGGTCAAAATGATGTCTTTCTCTCTGAGCGTGCTAGTTGTTTGCTTTTTTGCGTGTTGTGTTAAAAGCAAATAGTAAAAATAAAGCGTTGGGTCTTTGGTCATAGCAGTCGGGTTCAGCCTGATCATTCATAAAGACGCGGCTACAGACGGTGTTCGGAGGCACGCTCAGGAAAGGTACCTGAAATCCTAATTTCCCTCCACTGTGCACTCCCATTATTTTGGTAAGCTGCGTCATTAAGACGTGGCCACATGCTTTAACATTTTGTTTATATGTTGTTCTGAACATGTGAGAAAGATACTTCCTGGGAAGAATCCTCAAACAGGAAGTGCTAGATTTTCCTGCTGCAGTGGTTTCGGTTTTGTTGGAATAAATAGAGGAAGAACTTAGACATTATCACGAGTGAAAAAAGAACATCCGCCTAAAGAGACTCACGCTTATCATCAGAAAATCCACTGCTCCAGCACAGGAACCACTGGTCTCACAAATGACTAAATAATACAGTTCATTACTGGAGCTTACTACAGCACTTTTTTTGTCTCCACTCCAAATCACACACACACAAATCCAAACTAACATTTGGCCACAGTTACCACAGCGGCTGGCCAGAACTCACCTGCTGCTTTAACTATTTTCTTTAGTTACCTACCAAAGTAGCTGGTACAGTAGATAAACCTCCAAACCACAGCCAGAATTCCCCAGTATTTAGCTGAGGGCTGGTATTTACTTTCCATCCTGCCCTCTTGGTCTTTTTTCAGTTGTGTGCCCTTACAGTACTTCCAGCTCCACTTTATTTATCAGCTCCGTATTTCCAGCCGCCATCTGGCTCAGCTGATACCACAGTGGGGGCCTGCAGCCTACAGTGGGTACAACTAAATCCACTCATCTCATCTTCGCAGAAAATAGTCTGATAGCAGCCAGCAGAGACCAGGAAAAGGGTGAAAAAGATAAACATGTTTGCACTACCAGACATGTAAGTTGCTCTTATTGCTTTGGACAATGTTAGAGTTGTCTTAAACCACAAGCCCCCCCTTTTAGTTATTTCAGAGCCACAGAAAGCAAAGATCAAACGAAATCACGGTCTCTATTATTCTTTTCCTCTTGCAGGGCTGAACTGAAGTGCATTTCATGGTTTGAAAAACACAGTAAAAACACTGTGAATTCCTTATGCTGCAGTGTGACAGCCGGCGATTGCAGGAGTCTCATGGCAGGCCCAAAGGGGGAGCTTCTCAGCCGAGCTGCAGGCCAACTAAAACAGAATCATGTTTGAACACCTATTTCCACTGGGAAGGGGGGGGGGGGGGGGGGGTGCTCCACAAGCTTTAATCAGGATCTTAAAACAGGCGAGCCTTTGATAAAGACTCAGCTCTGTACATTTATCTTATTCCTCTGAAGGCTCTGCTGGCTTATGTCATCCACTTTGATCCTACTTTTTTGAAGCGCGGTGTCGGACATATCTCTGCTGTAGATAACACACTGGTCAAGTTGTGATGTAGAAAAAAGAAGCTGACAGCCCTGACCCCACCCACTCCCCTCACCACCACATCCAAGTGCAGGAGTGTGTGTGGTACAGTTTGTTGTACCTCCCACGTTTTTTTTTTTTTCCCCTGCATGGAAACAGTGCCATTAATTTTCCAAGCGCTGTCATAAACATCACCTCCTGGTTAAAGAGGAGCTGTGACAGGGTGCTGCCCCACAATGTGCGAGGGCAACAATATTTGACTTGGACGTGTTCCTGGTGATGAGGCCAAACCCTGCAGCAGGCCTCTTGGCAGATGTCATGCCTGAGTGCTTTGGAATAATGCTGATAGGAGCTGAGCTGGACTCGACTATACCCGTGACAGGCTCGGCTTTAATCTGTGCATCAGCATTCAGAGCACACCAGGCAGTGGCACAGCACTTCTTCTGCACGGACTTAAGTTATCATACAGTTACCTTCCCATCAATAATCAGACTGATCCCAACTACACCTGCCTGCTGAAAGCTTACAGTTGCTGCTCTGAACATTCAGTGTCAGGGAACAAAACCCTCTCGTGTGCAGGAAGTGATGTTTCAGTGACGGCAGAAGCGGTTTGTTTGTCTGGAATAGAACTGGTGACTTAGCATGAGCAGCTAAAGCCACAATGGCTGAACAGCTGAAAAAAGAGTCCTATGTTCACGGAAAATGAAACTTTATTAGTGGACAACCAAAAGGAAAATGCAACACAGGGCTGCCCGCACTGTTTGATTACAGGGTGATCTTTGCTGAATTACAAAAAAACTACACATCACTTGACCACTTTCAGTCAAAAATGGGGACAAAGTGACAACATTGGATGAATTTATTATTATATCTGACCAGAGGTGGCAAAAGTACACACATTCTTTACTCAAGTCGAAGATACTTATGTAAAAGTACAAGTACTTTAATTTCTTTACTAGAATAAAAGTGAAGAAGTTCAGGCTCTGAAATGTATAAAAGTAAAAAGTACGGACGTCACATCCACTAGACTGTTGAGTCTCCCTCTCTGGTCTGTTTCGTCTCGTTACGTCTGTCCTGTGTGATCTGCACTGAATGAGACGCAAGGAATCGTCTTTTCTCCGTCTTATTGTCCATCTATGTCGAAATCGATCTTGATGTTGGGAAGGTGGTGCGCAGTGATGCAAAATAAAAATAACTGATATTTCCCCTTAAACTCATTAAAACTAAAGTAACAAGCCTGTTTGGAAAATGTAAGGAGCAAAAAGTACAGATATTTGTCTTTAAATGTTCGGGTAAAAGTAAAAAGTCGTCAGAAAAATATATACTCAAGTAAAGTACAGATACCTGAAAACTCTACTTAAGTACAGTAATGAAGTATTTGTACTTTGTTACTTCCCACCTCTGTATCCGAGTCATCACTCCTATCAGTGAATATGGATTTCAGAAATCCTAATTGCCCCAGTTCATAGAGCCAAACAATGCGGTGGAAGACTTAGAGGAAGTGCAGCCAGGAAGACAATGGGAATATTGAGCATTCCTCTGCGTCATTAGGGAAGACCAGGATTAGCAGAGACTTCCTGTTTGTGACTAGCTCGGGGCCAGACCGGCCTGTGATGTTGGCATTAAAGAGAGACGATAACCTTTTGAAAGGATACCTTAACCAGTCACAGGGGACATGTTTTCTTTCCCGTGACACATTGAGCTGCCACTTAGCCCACATAGGGCAAGTTCGGCCCACCTCCTTTTCCTTCCCCCTCAGGGCCAACTGACGGATCATAAACTGATACTAAAGAGGGAGCTCGCAAAGAGAAATTTACGATAATGGTTTGTAAAATAACTTTCAAATTACAAGGAGTGGAGGAGCTCTGTTTTGTGTCACAGCGTCGTGGTGGCAGCCGTCGTTTGAGGTGCGCAGGTGCGAGCTGTTCGGTAAAGAGCTCCGTGGCACTTGACCCCGTCATCGCTGAACGTCAGCTGGGCCCGCTCGACACGCTCGGCCGCGCCATGCTCATTTATGCTGGCTGCTCGATGCAATTTGTGTCTCAAATCTGGAAGAATTTCACCTGTGATTGCCTCTTAATGTCTTTACATCTGTGAACAATGTACTCCGCTTGTGCTGCAGTAGCTCTAACACATTGTTTAGTGTGTTGATGGAGCTGCAGCCAGCGTTTAGTTAAACAAAAAATTAAGAAAATGTGGGAATTATACTACTTTTGTACCTTTTTTTTAACTTTATAATTAAAAACTGTAGAGGTAATGTGTTGAAAGTAGCCGTGTGATTAAAGCGGAGCCTCTTTGCGGACTGTCTGACCCGGTTGCAGAGCCTCAGCTGTGAGGTTTCATGTGCATTGAGTGTTTAGATTTACAGCTTTCACCTCGCTGTTTACCACTCGCAGGATAAACAAGTCATCTGAAGCTCTAAACACCGATTGGTCGAAGTTCGGAGAGTCTGACAATGTTACGGAAATGTTTTCGCTGGAACTTAAGCCTGTGTTAAGAGTGAGTTCATCCAGGCATGTAACGTTTTAACCTTCGCCCAGAGTAAACACAGCTAATAAGTGCTTCTCCAAATAAACACAGACCCTTGCATAAAAAGGTGCTAAGGAAGAACTAGAGCAGCGGCCGTAAGGGTAGCTGACAGGGAGGTCGGCGGTTTGAAACCTGCAAGAGGCTGAGAGAGGGCTGTGTGGAGAAGTGAATGGCCAGTGCTCAAGGCCACCTTTTAATTAGTACCAAGGTGCCCCTGAGCAAGGTGCTGCAGTGGAGCCCAGCGTCCAGCAGCAGAGGACCGGTCTGTACCGGGCAGCTACAACTATGATTTCAGAAATGAATCTCAGTGAATGGACAAGAAGTCGAGCTGAAGGATGTTGGATGTGGTTTGGTCATATTAGTGATATTCTTAGGGTATTTGGTTGGTGTAATGAAATAGTTTGCATCAAATGTTTTTGGTCCTAAAGAACAAAGTTATCAGAATTTTTTTTATCTTCTAAAAGAACCATTAGCTGCACCCAAAATATTATGTTTTATGTTTTTGTCTTAACATTGGTCAAGTTGGGGGGGGGTCAGGCATTTCACTGCAAAAAAATAAAAATAAAATATATTTTTGATTTTGGCCAAATCCGATCTAATTGTATGCATTACAAACACTGCAAATACTGTATATGCATGAAGTATTGAGTCAAATTATTTTTTTTGAAGCAAGGAGTTAACTGGAAGGAAAAAACGTCCACTGTTAAATATTGATGGAAAACTAGCAGCAACAATCATACAGTATATATGTTTGGTGTGTGAATTGTGGCATTACCGCTGGGTGATTGAAACTCTACAGAGCACAAGTTAAAAGAGAGCGAGCTATAGTGTCTGATTGTGACTCGCAGTCCTGCGAGCAGGTCACTCATCTCGACCACCAAACAGGAGGCCGCTGCCTCACTCAGATGGTTGGCATTCTTGGTACTTTCTCTGACATGTTTGGTCTGTAACGAACAGGCTTTGAAAGCTCCTGTCAACGGCAGAAATGCCTAATAACGTGGAAAGAGTTTGTCTCAGGTCAAAAGAATTAACCTCTAGTTGTGTGCGTGGCTAAACTTGGATAAGAGTCAGACAAGGAGCATGATAGTCTGGTCTTTCAAGATTTATTTTGGGTCCCTCCCACTCTTAAAAACACACTTCAGTTAATTTTGCGCGGCCTGCTTGGTATGTGTAAGATTTCCTCCTCTTCCCACCACACACCCTCATTGTTCCCCACATAAGGACACTCAGCAGACTTTCAGATTAGCTGAAACTGAGGCTTTGGGGTATTGTGGCTTCCCTACCAGGACACGTTTGCCTTGTTTGCTTAATGATGTTACTCAGTGGCTTAACATCGCTATTTTAAAGGTACAGGCCACTGAAATGCCTTTGGGATCATTCGGAAGCATTAACTTCTGTCTTGGTGCACTCTGTGTTATGATTACTTTATTATATCTGCTGAATTTTCGTTCCATTACAACTTTGATTTGGGTAAAGAATAGCAATAAAAAAGAAAATGGAAAAAACTCAAAGGATAGAAAGTGAAAAATCACAGATCCTCAGACCTAAACAAGTGCCTTCCAAAATATGACAACTATCACTCATCACTCAGAGTTTTCTGATCTCCCACCTCTATGATTAAGGTTTGATTAGGTTTAATTAAACTAAAACCATGTTTTTAAGGTCAGGAAAAGATTGTGGTCTAGGTTAAAAAAAGGATACAAAAGTGAGGTCTCCCGTGTTGAAGCTATAAACGTTGTGCTCCCAACAATCCAACCCAACTGCCCTCCTGACTCTGCCTGCAGACATTTGTCTGTAGTAATTAGCCAGCTGTATTGCTGAATAACACTGAATACAATGTTTCTGCAGCCAACAATGCAAGTCAAGGTGATGAAGCAAAGACAGTCGATGGCGGTTGATGCTTCGACCTGAGATGTGTTTAGTTTCTTGTTCAAATGACTAAAATCTTTATGCTTACTTAACAAGGACCTCTGGTGGCCATGATAACTGCTGTCTGTCAGAAGCAAAGGCGGACGTAGTGTAACTTCGCCATGTAACCACAAAACCTGCGGGGGAGGGGCTCGGGGGGTATGGATGGGTCAACAAAGTCATGTGGAAAACCTCTGTTCGCTTTCCGTCTCCAACCAATGTTGGTTTCCTTTAACCAAGACTGGGTTCTTTCCCTAAACTTAACCAAGTTTTTTTTTTTAACCTAACCATACCCTAACCATAGAGATGGCAGATCAGGAAACTGTCACGTAAATCATTTTTGTAACGGCAGTTGCAAAGGTTTTGATGAGAAAACGCTAAGTGGGTCATTCTGGAGGACTTGCTGGTTACAGTTGAACCATTTGGTCTTTGTTTCGAGTCCTCTGTCCATCTGCCATGTCATTCAGATGTATAATCTGAACATCCTTAAACAATTAGGGAGGACTGTGTGTGCAGCTCAGTCACTCAAATTGTATAGAGGTCTAAACTTTGAAGTCCAGCTCTCTATAGGCATATCTCTTATATTACCACATGCAGTTTTCTAAACATAGTTTTCTTTATCCTAAAGCCTATCTGCATCTTCAAAGGCCTAATCATAACCTTCCTCTGCTGTGCTTATTTCTGTCCGCTCAACCTTTAATTACCAAACTGAAAATCAATCTCTTGCAGGTCTTTCATTTGTAAGTGTTTGACCACCTAAATTATTATCTGCATTCAGCCACCAATAAAATCTGACCACATTTTTTAAGAGGGAACATGGATTCGGATATATTTGGGAGAATGAGCTTCCTCCACTGTCCTGACAGGAAGGAGCATATTAATGTCTGGAGGAAGTTTGGTCATACTGTCACCTCTTCAATGTGCTTCTTCAAATAGTTTGTCCAAAAAGAAAATCTTCCTGTTTGGAGCTTGCACATGCTGCTGTATATGTGAGCCATTAGAAAACTGACCCAGTGCCTCAAGTGTTGCCACACAGTGAATCACCTTGTGCATTGCTCTCATAGTCGACTGAATAATGCTCTGCAGGAATCTGCCTTTAACAAACACTTGCAATACCGACTCCATGAACAAAAGTAATTGAATTTTGTGCAAACATTTTCCTTAAGCTCTGCCCAGCCCGTGCCCCAGCAGGCATTTTGTCTGTCTTAAGAACTGATTGTGCTATGTACACTTTCCCTTTCAAAGCCTTACACCTGTGGCTTTGTCTGCCTGGGAATGTGTCCGCAAATATATGGCTCTGATAACGTTGCACCTGTTTAATAAGTTATTTTAAGCAGGGTAAACAGTAATCACGGGACAACTCATCATTATGCCATGAGCAGGGCTATTAGAGCGGTTATGTGTGTGTTAGTTTCAGTTCGTAGGCGTATAATTCTTTATACAGCTGCAATAGCTCAAAAAAAGTTTCTATTTGAAGTTTTTTATATTGAGTGTAGTGGTGTAAAGCCTTCCTATGGTTTTCAAAACAGACAAAAAATTATAGTGATCTTTAATAAAAAGGGGTAGAGGGCAAAGTTCAGACACTTTGGTCTCAATCAACTTCCCTTAGTGCATTTTTATGTGAAAATACACCTGTGTAATCATCCTAAATCAGAGCCCAGAGCTCCAGCAGTCATATTCCCACTAACAGAGACGCAATACATTCAGACTGTTTCCTGAATTTACGTCTGTGTTAGAGATCTACGCTTCTCCACCCGCAGAAGTCATAAATTTAAATGTATGAGGAAAATAAAAACCGTCCCAGAAAACAGGGAGTGCTCCGTCCAAAGGAAGCAAGAGTTAACAAAACCTTTGATTTTTCCTGTCCCTTTAGTATCCTTTGAAGTCTTTGTACATGAGGGAGCTGTGTGCAGTTTGCTGCCGTCACATCATTGAAGTAAGGGTGAACCTAACCTGGTGAGCATTTAGAGCCACCAAATGCAGCCCTTTCAGGTTCTTAATGCATCCATTTCTGTTCTTTATTAATCTATAATAATTTCGTTTTGGCAGTATTTTGCATCCGCCTCAGTCCATGTTTCAGCCACGCCAAGGGATCGGAGTATCGCCAAACCCAGCCCAGTTAATTCAAACCTGAGCCGTACTGATCCAGAGCCTGAGCCTGACCACAACACACGCACCAGGTCCGAAGCTCAAAGCCAGTATTTTAACATCGCTGGGGCCACTGTTCACGTTCTCGCTGCTTTATGTTTACATATATCGTGACAAACGGATATATACGTCCAGCAGCATATAGCAGTTTTAATGTCAAGTCGTAAAATGTGTAGTGACTACGCAGAATACATGCAACAATGTGTGAAGAATAAGTGCTGACCAATGAATTTTAGAGCTTCATTTGTAATAGAAAGGCCTTTTCCCAGCCCCGAAGCATTTGGCGCTCAGCTGACATTTAGAGCCTGTCACGGTGAATGAAAGGGTTTGGCTTCAGTTTAACTTGATGGACATGTGCACCACTGCAGGGATCACGCCTGTGCCCCTTTTTTTAGTTACAAGGTGGTTGCTGTAACCATGAGGCCACCCTGCTGCCTTTAGCACGCCGGCGGTTCCTGGCTCGACTCAGTTATATTCTTAAATGTTAACAGACTTAATACAGTGGAACTCCATCGTGTCACATGCAGTGAGTGGTTAGAAAAGCTGGTTCTCATCAGCTCGCGGACTGGAATCAATATCGTGAGTGTGTGTGCTTACGTGAATGTGTGCGTTTGCACTTGCATATGCTGCATGCGTTCTTGCATGCACATGCGTAGGCCCACTGAGTGGTGTGCGTCTGTGTGTGTGTATTTGCGGGTCATGTGAGATCAACGGGCAGGGACTTCCCCTCTGTTTGCAGCTAATCCCCGGCTGCGCTGCCCAGATTAATGTGCAGTGGGAGCAAGAGCTGACAATTAGAAAAGTGCTTGTTCACTTCAAACCCTCAAAGAGAAGCCTGCTGTGACAGACACACACCACAAATGTTAACATTGCAAATGGAGATCCCGGAGACGTAAAATGTTGAAACGTCTTGGACGACGATTTGTAATAATGCATGGCATACTTGCTTTGAACAGGAAGGTAATTGTTTTATGTCTGCAAATTGCGTTTTGGTAGACTTGCTAAGATCAGACTAATCTCCAAACATTCTAGGAGGAAACTGTGCCCCACCCAGTGACTTTGAAGTCTGTTTTTTGTTGAAGGATTGACAGTTTGGGCTAAAACATGAAAAGTGGCGACAAGGACGAAGGTGGAGTTCATGGAGGGAGGATGTGTGTGCTGCAGAAACGTTGTGTACTTCATCTGAAGTGGGTTCATACAATATTTAGTTAGATCCGTGTTGTCAGTGCACAGAGGCTGTAACCTTTGCACACGCAGCTACTGACTCTTATCATTTTGGCGATCTAAGAGTTAGACAATTCTTACACTACTATTTGGATCCTTATTAGAGTCTAAAGTAAACAGTTACAGATTTGTTTTTATTTGTGCAGTACAGTTTTGGCATATTAATATACAAATACTGTAGGTTATAAAGCATAAAGACAGCAGACACTCCACATTTGATCACAAAACAATACAGTTATACACAGTACGGCATATAGTAGTATAGTAGAACAGTATTTACTCTACGTCTGTTTTTAGATGAGGATTATGGAACTTTGGAACATGTATATCACATTTGTAATGACATATTTCTACAAGGTCCTCAAATCCACTTTTTTTTAGGAGTTGACTTTTAGCACAAAACTCACTGTGTTCTTTAACATATTAGTATTACAGTCTTTTTGCAGATTTTCCTTCTTCTCCCAGTTTGGAAACCCAGTTGTCCTGTGGCACAGTCCTTGCTGCTGCTGACTCTCTTGACTGGCAGAAAGTGTCGACAGCCACGTATTTGTGTGTTGTTGTTCTTTTGCTTCAGATATTAGATTTTTTTCCCAGAAAATCGTCGCCCCACATGTGATTCTGAATAAAAGTATGGTGTTTGGATTGTGGTAAACAGTATCAAGATGAACCTTTCTAAGCATTTACTGTGTGGCTTCCTGTATCAGAGGATGCAAGATGTTGAGGAAATGACTTTGAGATTCAGTCATTTTTACAGCTTTATGTGGTTGGTCATGGACTGTAATGTGGCCTTTCGACATCCTGCACCAGCAGTATTCGGACAATAGGGCACAAAGTCTGGCAGGAATAAACACAGTTATTCTGCATTTAGTTCATCATAAAGCCATATACCTGTAATAATCCTTGAGAATTGATTTTTTTACTCACTTCACACATACTCTGGCAGTTATGTTGTTCCCATCAACGTATTTTTATGCGCATTTTTAAAGTATCACATTAGAAAAGGTTGATGGAAACGGCAAAATTCAAAAGAAGTTCTTACGTTTGCTTGAGGTGGTTTTTGCTTTATTCAGAAAAAGAGTTAATGTTCAAAATGAGAGATGGAAACATTGTTATAAGTTCTGACGTAGCGAACATTTAACTGACACGACCGATCAGCTGTTTCCGCTGTCGGTGTCTTCCCGAATATTCCAATAACTTGTGAAAACATGGCTACAGTCTCCTCGTCGCTCCACACAGATCTGATGTGACCTAATACATGAAACTAACAGAAAGGTTTTCTACATTGTTCTTCACCACATGAGGTTTGACCGTCGCTCCTTTAATCACGTCATCTTGTTGCGCCCTCTTCTTCTGCGATGGTATCATGGTTTTCCGACTGCAGAATTTGCACCACCTGCTGATCTCGTGACTCCCAGTAACCACATAACGTTGGTGGATGGAAAAAAAGCATTCTTCCCCATTTTCTTTTGCCGTTTTTTCTCAAAATTTGGTTCAAATTTGCGACACATTTGGATAGAAACCTGGCTCGTGAAGCAGGAATTGCATTGTTGTTTACTCCAAATCAAAGCCAGAACATTGTTTTTCTCTCCTGTTTAGCTATTTAACACCACAAACAACCTGGTAGCTAAATAGATATTAAAGAGTAACCAGATCAGTGTTGTATTAGTTTCACAATGCTACAATGAACTTCTACTTCTACGACCCAACCCGTGTACTTTTACTCGTACATAAAGAGCAGAGAGGCAGTGAACATCTACGCCACAGTTGGATCCCAACACAGACATGTAGTCAGTAAAAAACGTGGGAAATAAAGACACTAAACCCCTTAGTCTCACTGCGTCGGACAAAAACTCAACCACATTTTGTCCAAGACAAAGAAGGAAGGAAAATAATAATGTCTCAGGGGCTTTCTGGTGAGTGTGTTTTCACAGAGGTAATTCAGAGGACAACTCCCTCTCAACATCCTTGTTTTTTTAATTTTTATTCTCCGCCGCCTTGTGCTTTCCACACCTGAGCTGAAGTGAAGGTTTACACCTGTGTTGTCTTCCGAGCACATCACAGTCACTTGAATCTCATACCTAAGTTCATGTACTTAATATTCCTCATATAACCCCCCCCCCTTTGAATACCTGTAAGTGGACATTACCTCCTGTACTGACAGGATCAGACAAACTGGCAAACTTGGCAAAGCCCCTGTGTGGTTTCAGTGCAGCAGATCAAAGAAACATGCGTGTTTGTTTTACATTAGAGAGGTCTTTGCTTTTAATTTGTGAAGCTGGAGTGGATTTGAGTTTCAGAGTACAGGACCAGGAAAGGGGTGTATTTGAAACTGTCAATGAATGGATCACTGACGACATTAAATCCTTAACCCGTTACACACCGTGTGTGTTCTCAGAGCATGGCCTAACTAACCTTAACTCAAAGTTTACATCTTTCTGTTGATATGATTCAGGTTTTTATTTTATATATTTCTAAATCATTATCTCTGACGTAACAGAGTAGCTGTAACCAGATTCCAGTCATCCCTACGGAAGGTTATATTCTAGTAAGTGAGGGATCGGTATGTGTTTACTACAGCCGGATCATCGTCATGTGGTTACTGCAGCCAACATCTGGGCCTAAAGTAGTAACTTTGTGAGCTCGGGGCACCGCTGTATCTGTTGAGCTGCAGATGCAGCTGACCAATGTAACATGTATTTGCCTCAACTCAAAAATCTGTTAAAACATCCGCCTCAAATAACAGGAAGGGAGTGCACTCAAAAATAAAGTTGTTTGTGGCAGCCTTGTTCGTGCCCACTTTAGAACTACGGGTACTGTGTAATTTTTGCATAGCTGTACTGTGGGTAACTCTGTCCGATAATTTGAACCACATTATAATGATTTGTCTCCAAGGTGACAATGACAAGTATTCGGACCCACCAAGATGAATTTGTTTCTGTTTCCAGTCGAGTGACTTGCAGGATGTTTGTAATGTGTAATGTGTCGCCTCTGTGTTACATCAGTTGTACAGATGCAGCTGTCAGAGCTCCATACCACATGTATACTGTAGCAGTGACCCAATTTCATACTACATAACTCTTTCTAACCTGATTTTGAGCATGTGGTCTTCACACTGGAGAAATTATCTCTTGATTCTTGATTGTATTAATTAATTGGGACACCCCACATGATTGCTGAACCACCTCTGCACATTACAAGAAGAACATTTTTTTCTTTTTAGATGTAAAAGCAATCCTGTCTCCTACAACATACGTTTGTATATGTCTAATTTGCTTCTCCACATCTGTTTTAGAGGAAACAATCTTTTTTCCAATCTTGGAAGTGTGGCATCCTTAAACAGCACAGAAGTAATAAGGAGGAAGAATTGGACTAAAACTGTGGTTCACATCCCATGTCCCACATGTTGTTAGGTTTAGGATACTTGGTTAAAGTTGGGTAAAGAGGGTGGTTTTGTTAACATGTTTAAATATCATCTACCAGTGAGAGATATAAAGGACTCACACAATAAAGTGTGTAAAGTCTAATCCTCAGGTCAACCATGGTTTAAATTCTCAATCTTTAACTGATCTTTTGATATTCCTTTGTGTTAAAATATAAAAGAAAAACTAGACTTATTTTTCCAGACAACCTAGTAAAGTGATGATTGACCATCTTAACTTTATTGTGTTCGTTTTGTAGCATATCAGTTTCATTAAAAACAACCTTGTTCTCCCACAGTGTTGAATCAGTTGTCACAGATGATATGGCGTCTACCGCAGATGGTAACAGTGTTTGCATGCCCCCTTTTCACACAGATGTATGAGAAATAAAATCCTCAACACAGCTACGGTTACCTCAAGGTCTCGCCTTTGTTCCCCCGTGAAAACACAGTAGCTTAGATTCTGAGCAGCTCCCCCTGAAAAACAAAGACAAGAAAACCTCAAGACTCTTATGTCAGACATTCATGAACAAACTCCTGGGGCTCAGATCTTGATAAATGCTTGCTTTACAAATCACACAAACTGCTTCACACACCTGCACAAGCAGATCTCCATGTGTCAGCACTTCAGTGTTTAGTTACATGTCCATCTTTTACTTTGAAAGACGAATGCGGTTCATTTCTGTCAAGAAAATGTATCTTTTTATATGCTCGCAGCCCCACTTGTCCCATAATTTAGAATAAATAAAGATGGAGAACAGGGATTTAGAGTTAAGTGCATATCAAGGGTCCACAACATTTAGAATTTCTGCTAAAAAAAAAAAAAAGTCTAATTGATTGTACATCTTTATTCAGATTGGATTCTTGGTCTCTAGCTCTAAAGTTTACCTGTTTGTTAACAGTGATCAGGGTGAAGGAGTTCAGACTTAAGATCACCTTTTTCCAAATATGTTTGAGATGATTTTGTACTTTGTTCTTCATTTATCATTTCCATTTTCCTTGAACATTTTTTGCCAATGACAACAGCCAACACCAGGCATATATTTGGACATATATTGGTGTCTTAATGAGGCCATTAGTCAGCAGCATTTGGTTGCCAAGGTTGACAGACTGGTTGTCATATTTTACTAATTTCTGTTTGGAGTGATAACGGGAAGGGTTTCAAAGTAATACTGTTTTCCAAGAAAAGACCTAAGTTTGCAAAATGGCTTTTGGTTTGCAGAATGCTGACGTCTGTTCATATAAAGGACGTGTGGTGTCAGAGTCGAGGCCTGAACTGACCTGAAATTAAGGAAGATATCACAGCAACAAGGTCACTATTCATAGCTTTTTAAGGTTTCTTTATCATTTTGATTGATATTGGCAACAAGGATTGACACTTCCTCTAATAATGAAGTTAACATAGCTTTAGGAATATAAATGGAAACAATAATTTGATGTTATGGTGTACTGTTTCTGCACAGCTACACCTTCTACAAATAGTTCTCTTCATGCAGTATCAAAAACTCTGCATATATAATATAAAAAGTCAGCCTACTCTAATGTTATTCTTCATGTCTTATTGAGACATCCATCCAGTATACCATAGAGTCACTGCAGAAGCAAGTTGTAGTTCCACTTTGTACGCTACACTTGCTTATATTTTAGTAACTATACAAGTAAACAGAGGTTTTTCTCAGCATTTAGACATCCAGATTTACCTCGAGGTGGCAACTGCTGGTTCTTTTTGCAATATGCTATTAGATTGTGATGATTTTTGAAGCAGAAAATGAAGCAGAAAATTGAAATTGTATGCACTAACGTGACATAGGTGCAGGACGAAGGCGTAACACATCTAACTGACATGTTATTTCGAGCCAGGAAACCTCAGAATAGTTTCTGTATATCTTCATCTTGCAGTATCATTTTTAACACACAAGTAAATCTTGGTGATATTTCCAAAAACCTAAGCCGCTGCGATGTGCCAGCCCTCAGACTTGCTCATTAAAATAAAAGACTTGGTCCCTACACAGGACAGGAAATGCAACAGAAGGCTTAAAGTGCCCACAAAGTTAATAACACCATAATCCCGGTTTTTCATTTTTTTTAGACAAACTTTTGCAAGCGCACCAGTGGACAAGGAACTCTGCTGCACTGCTTTCACATATATTTTAGGCTAAACTTGTATTCTTCTTCCCACTGGTAATTTAAAAGCCAGTGGAATGTGGAAAATGATTGTAGGAGTGGAGGGGAGGGAAAAGATATGCCTTGCTTGGTCACTTTGGTGTCTGACATCCGTAGCTGAGATGGCGTTTGACTGATTTGTGTTTTGACCACATGTGCCAGACCCGCCTGCTATTCTCAACCCGTAATTCCTCCCTGAATTCAGGCATGCGACTAATTTACTGTAGGGGCAGGATTTTTTTCTCTTCCAGGGAGCAGAAACTCTACCTCTTTTCTGTTACAGGGCTCTGCACCAAGCGCTGTAAGTGATGCCACCTGTCAGGCTGACAGCTTATTCTCCCTATGGGGAAGGCCTTTATCAGCTGCAGTTGTAGGGGACCTGGAAAATGTCTGCCACCTGCCAAGAATTTCAAACCTTTAACTCTTCTTTAACAGGTTGCATACTTTAGACTCTTTCCATAGTTTTCTTTTTACTTTGTCTTTTTGTCTGTTAATTGAGCAGTGAGTTTTTGAATATTGTAAGTTAGCTGAGTCCCTTCCATACATGCGCCTCAACCCTGAACTTATCCAGACGTTACTCGGAGGAGCTGTTTGTGAGGACGCAAATGTCCGAATCAGTTGGACCGGACATTAAACGGACTTCACCCTGCCAGCTCTGTGTCACGTCCAATTGAGCCCGTGTGTGAACAGAGCAGGTCGTCATCCGGAGAATTCACAGCGTGCGAGCGAGTTGATGACGTTTCTGTCATCCGACTGGTGAGAAACTGTAAGAATACAAAGAATGATAATTTACACAAAGACGCCAACGAAAATGTCTGCTAACTGGAGAGACGAAGGGATTCGGGAACTTCTGTCGGTGAGGGCTGAAGCCAAAATAGTCAGACAAATGCAAAATTACAGGAACGGTAAGAGACTCGGTTGTTTATGACCAAATTACAAACCGGCTGCAGCGTAGTTTTTGCGTTGTGTCCTGCCTCCTGCACGCTCCACACAGGCGCCGCCTCTCGCCTGAACCAAACAGTATTTCCATTAGGTGAGAACGCGTCTTCTGTTGTGTGCAACATGTGTGAAAGGGCAACAGGTTCATTTGAGAGCACAGCTTTGTTGTAGATGTAAAAGCAAGCAAGTGCATGAAAAGTGCCTTTTTTTAAATGAACTCCTCGGTGTGTTGAAGTGCACAGCAGATGAAAGCACCCTGCTGGTTCTGTTGTCATGGATCTGCAGTTATTGCACATACTGTAGACTTTTCCTTCTGCTTTTCTGTCTTGTAGGTTTAAGTTTTGAGTAATACTTTACTATATTTGATTGAAAAGAAGAATTACAAATGATGCAAAGGGCTGTTTAAGTTTAATTCAGACTCCTTGTGACAAAAATAAACATTAAAATTGGATGTACAAAGATTGAGTTGCTGTTAAGGTACTTGAAGTGTTGGTTTTAGGAAACCGGTCCAGGTCATGTTTTCATGTTCCCATCGCTGCTTTATACTCCAGCAGGAAGTTGCTTTGGCACCACTACAGTAAGAGCATAGTGTGACTGTTGCTCTTTCCCAGTGAGCTCTAGAGTTTAATGTGCACATCTAACACGTCTTCCAAAGACAACCATAACTTCCAGATCAGAAACCATGCTGCTGCTTTTTCTGTCAAGCTACGGTGTTTTCACGCAGCCGTGTGTACTCTGCTGTATCTCGGCCTGTTGTTGCAACACATTGTTTGTGAGGACAATGAAAATTCTCCAAACAAAACAAAATTCACACAATTCCCGACTCAAACTGATGCAGTCGGAGAAAAACAGCAAAGCTGCACCGAGGGCCAAACGAAGGAGGTTTTAATAGAATTTCTAAAACACCAATTGCGAAAAGCAGTATAGCATTTTCTGATTCGGAGTGCCCTGTAATTTGAAGCGTGTGGGTTCAAGCCACTTATTTTGTGGTGATGGCTTTACTGGCGAGTTCTCCAAAAACACAGAGGCCAACGCAGCCGAGGGTTGAGCTCGCTGCCTTGCCTTCCTTACTGATTGACCGAGCCGCTTCCCCTTTGGTATCTGGCCACAGTTGTTCTGCCCTCATGGCTAACCTCACTGGGCGTAGCTGTCCACCATTGGGTGTTTAGAAAGCCCAATAGGAGGACACCTGCTTCTGGATTTATTTATTCCGTCCCTTGCACAAACACCCATGGAGTCTGTTTATGGATGCAGATGGAGAGCATTTAGGGTAAACAAATGCACAAGTCTGCCTTTTTGCTGAACTGTCGTCTAAACAACAACCAAACATCCTCATATCCTTCTATCCTTATGTAGCATGCATCACCTAAAATTTAGCAATTTACCCAAATATACTGTATACGGTATGTTGCATTATTACCTCATCTGGGCTTCAGGTCGTGTATCCTCCAAGCACTATTTGGCATTCTTTCTTTTGCATACTTCAGCTTCCCAGAATTTCTGAAATTGGGGAAAGTCTTGTGGTCGTCAAGGACATAAAAACGACAAACAAACAACAACAAAAAGCTCCTACGTAGTACGTGCACTAACACGGCCATCATTTTATATGTGCAAAACCACACACACTTATACACACTGTTAAACCCAGGTCTGGAGGAAGAAAGGAAACAGCATAAAGGTGATGGAAATTTGACAACAGATCCATTTATTCTTGTAGTGGATCATTAACAAACTTAAATAGACTAAATTCCAATGTTTGAGAAGGAATGAACAGAGGTGAACTACAAAGGAAAATGAATTGAACAAAAAGAGAAAATCCTCTAATGCAGTAATGCGCTGCATAGAATAGAGAAAAAGGTTTCTTTGCATCGTTTTGTGTGGCCTGGCCAGCCTTTGTGCGGGGCTTTCAGAGAATACAGATATAACGTTAAACCACAGTGTAGGGCAAGAAGTCCTTTTGAACAGTTAACTTGTGCATTTTTGTATCCGGTGCCAAGACATCTGTCTAGTGACACACCCTGTAATTATAAACGAAAGGAAAAGAAATGTCTTTTGATTATTTCCATCCTTATTGCATGCACACACAATGAGGCCTGTTACAACAATTACAACCAAGAGCTTTAGAAATCCTTTCTTCGACATGCTGGTGAGGTATCTCAGAAGCACGGTGGCACTAGATGTCGACAAGGTTTAAAATACTGTGTTTGCGTTGAAAACACTCAAATATTTGAAGTCATTGTGACCACTGACTCTGTGGGGTAAAGCTGAAATGTGTTCATCTCCTTCCCGGATGGAAACAATCAAAGCCCTACTCTTTTGTTTATTTTCGTAGATATAGGCTTGTTTTAAAATTAAACTTGGATTTAGAGTTTTTAGCGGATGGAAAAGCGGCAGCGTTTGCCAGGAGAGAGTGTAGGGAAGTCTGGGCAGGGTGGCTGCAGTCTATCAGCGGCCCATGTGGAGGGCTGTGATGAGAGGGTATGTTAGAGGGTGCTCAAACAGATTATGGTGACTCACAGCACTGTACAAACAACTCACAACCCTGCTCTTGTATCTAAAGGGCACACTCCATTTTACAAAGAGTGAGTGCGTACAATAGCTGTGTTTGTGTGTGGTATCTGTGGCCCATTACTTAATGTTTCTTCAAAAAGCTCTGATATGAGCTGAAGTCAGCTGCTGTTTCCCAGTTCACTCCACTGTGAGCCTTTTTACCATCTGTGCACTGAGCAGCAGTGTTAATGATACTCATAGGAAGTGCTGGTTGTAATTAGTACTGTTGTTTTAGGTAATTTAGAAAAGTCTCCATTACACAGTTTGGCCACCAGAGATCATTACTGCATTTTTTAAACTTTTATCTATCGATATCGCTCTCCAATAAATCGGTTGGCTATAGTTACTACACAGTTATTTTTTGTCCACAGAAGAGTTAAGTGGGGGATTTTATTTATTTTTTTAAATCTTACATACTATACTGTATGTAATTATTTAATCATTTAATGAATTTCAACTTTAAAACTGTTTATAGATTAAATGACCAGGTGGGAATGTCTGTTTTTGACTAATCTAAATAGATTAATTACCCGACAAATCAAGGTTCATATTGATGCAAAAATCCTGTAAATCCAGTATGTCTTACTGAGAACTGGGATCATTTAAAGAGATTATCTGTTAGGAAACAGAAATTTAAATGTATGTAAATTTGTGGTTTTAGAGGGAGTTACATGAACCTGTTTTCTTGACATTCTTCCCAAATGGTTGAACAATTCCATGAACTTCCCAATCAAGATGAAACGCTGCAGATATGTGGTGCATTAGTTCATATCCCGGCCTGACTGAAGCACAGTTTCCATTTCTTGTGTCTTTGAGAAAGTTGCCCTTTTTCTCAACATCAAGTTTTTCCATCTGTGCTTCGTGTTTTTATGAGTTTTTCTTTTCAAACATCATTTGAGATTTTAAAACACTTGTTCAGTTGCCTTTTTTCTACAGCTGTCTTTTTAAAAACCTGGTCTATGTGGGTGACAACTGAAACCTGGAGTCATGCATGATGCTTTACATGGTGTGTTATCCTGGTCTGAGTGTCAGCAGTGATCAGGGATTTGTTGTGATTAAAGTAAAAATATGCATTCCTGGAACAATGGGAAAACAGCAGGCGGGATTACACCTTAATCTCTCGTGTGATTGCTAAAAACATGACTTTCATGGCTGACACAGGCGAGTGACTGCGATGACCTGGTCCGTTGCCTACAAACTCTTCAGGAAGTCAGCTCTGGTTCTGGATCACAGATTTCCTGCAGGATGTGTAATTCGGCGAGATCCCCGCAGATGCAACACACCTCAGCACACATGGTTTCTACCGTCACATCTGTTACACAAGCCGGCTGCGTGAAGTCACATCCAAGTCAAATAAGTAATCATCCTCGTCCTACTCCTGAACCCCCCCCCCCCGCCAAACTCTCTGGGAAACACACACACACACACGCACACACACACACACTGAGCATGTGTTGGTTAAGGGAAAAACTACCAAAATAAGGAAGTTAAGAATAGTTCACTGTAATATTTGTAGTCTAAGGAATAAAATACAGAATATTTCAGAAATTCTTATAGAAGGGAACTTATAGAGATTGCATTTAGCCTGAACAATAGATAATTCTCCACTGACTGTAGCAGGGTGGAGCATTAGTCTCCTCCATTAGTCTTTCACAGGTAGACTATTGATTGGTGATCAAACCTGGATCAAACCTGCCGTTCTCTTTAAACAGGCAGCATTATTTTACATTTTTTATCAAGCAATGGTGGCATGAAAATAGTAATGAAATGTTAAGATTGTATTTATTCACACAATAAATGTAGTAGTTAAATAGTCTTGGTTCTCCTGCTAAAGGTGTTATTGGTGGAGAGAGCGGTCCCACCTGATTGATTGATTGATTACTTCAGATCTGGAAGAGGTGATATCATTATGTCTTCTTCAGGTTGAGTGTTGTGGTGTGATTGGATGTCAGGGGTTACGTGTCTTTCTACGTGTTTTGTAAATTGTATTGTAGAAAACATCATGTTGACCCCAGGAAGAGTAGCTGCTGGATCTGAATAAACACACACACACACACACACTCGTCAGAGGATATCCAGAAAGGGAACATGGGTAAAGCCTGCCAGAAAAAAGGCTCCCACCTAAAAACATTCCTGTAGTACAGGCCATGTTTTCCTTACCCCAACAAATTTACACAGTTGTTAGTGATGGCCCGGGATTCCTCCTAAAGCGCAGCCCACCAATAATAAACAGTATGGCAGCTGACACCGCAAGACACCTGCACGGCTCCCGACACTGCAGGATTGTTCCCAGGGACCGGGGGGGCGGTGTGGGCCGGAGGAGGGGGGCATGGGGGCCGGCAGACAGGTTGGTGGTGTCGGTTAGTGTGTGTGTGTGTGTGTGTGTGTGTGTGTGTGTGTGCGCTTCCGCTTCACCTTCTCACTCTGTAATAAATGACGGATGGATGTTTCTATTTCATGTGTCGCACCGGAAGTAGCTTCGAGATTGTTTTTACCTGCAGGTTACAATAAGGACACGCACATAATGAAATACTCATCAATTAATCCATCAGCCAATCGACAGAAACTTGGTCAACAAATTTGATCATCAATTTAAGTCATTTATTGAGCAGTCACTTCCAGCTTTTAAAATGTGATAATTTTATCATTATGTCACAGGCAGAAAACAAGCAGTTTAAAGAGAAATAATAGATTAATTGATCATACAAATAATAATTAGTTGGCACCCTACACACTGTGACACGATGTTCTGGACAACATCACATCATTTATACCTTATTAACAAGAAGTGGATGTCAGGCAAATTTAAACAAAAGGGATAAGGTTAGTACAACACAGCCAACTTTGAAATTGTCTTGTACGGTTATTAATCATTTGACACTGGAGCCAAACTGTTCACCAAAACAATACTTTTCTGAAATGTACTGCAAACATTTCTACAGAAGCCTTTTAAAACAGACACCAGAGTTTTCAGATGTTTTCCAACCTCGAGGAGCTTTTCAAGAACTTTAAAATAGTCTGAAGTGTGAATCAGCAACTGTTGGATCAAAGATCAAGTGAACCAGATTACGAACCAGACATCTGATTCCGGCTCTTGATGCCTGACATTTTACTTGGTGCCAAGGACTCGTTTCACTTGTAAAGACAGTATTTCGGTGCAGTACGCAGCCCCGGTGGCTTGTTGGCTCTGGTTGGCTTTCTGCGTCACACACACCACCCAAACAAACACCCACAGTCACACACACACATTCAGACACACACTCCTCATGCCACAGGATGTCAGGTGGTCCAGCCATTGTGTCCCCACCTGTAGGACATTGTCAAAGCACAAAGGAGGGGCACAGTACGTGTCAGCCTGCTGTCAGCTTCTGTTTGACTTGAATTTGTAAATCCCTCTCTTTCAGCCGTGGGGCTTTGAAAGATTAGCCAAAGGTCTGTGGAGTAACTCACATCTGTGTAGGTTTTACTTATTGTCAAGAGGCAGGGGATCCCTCGGCAGTTTTCACAGACCACAGTAATTATGATTGTCAACACTGGTCAAGTTTCACAGTTTGTTTCTGAGCACATAAACATGTTCATAGTGGATTTTTTTGAGGGCGGGGTACTCGCACGGATTTGAGATGCTTTGTTGTGTTTATTAACTGCACGGATCATGGATTTAAAGGAAACTCCTGGTCTGCTGCTCTTCACCGGTTTATGTAACCTTCATCTTAAGGTCACTGGTGTTTTCATTCCAGCCAGCTGAAATTTCAACTGTGTACACACACACACAAAAAGAAGAGTTTCAAAGAGGAGCAAACTGAATATTGAGTATCACAAAGAGCCAGAACCTCTACCTGGGACCTGTGCAGCGCTCAGCTTCTCAGGCACTAACCAGACTGCCATAAAGCGGGGCCTCTCGCTCGCTGCCCTGTGAGGTCACAGCACCTGTTCTTGGTAATTGCTGGCAGGTGACGTAAGGCCTCCACTTGTTTTCCATGGTGTAAGGTGGAGCTCCCCCGGCTGCCTCCAACATTCAGGCTGGAAAAGTCCTGTGGGTTGTTTGCAGCAAATAAGCGAGTCTGACTTGGCCGTTCCCTCCCCCGGTTCCCTGAGAGTGAAATGAACTTTGGCTTACCTGTAAAGGGCGACTTAGTGTTTAAAAAGATTTTTCACCCTGATTTTATGTTGTATGAGGAACACAGCTCAGAAAATCCTTCCAGAAACTGAAGGAAAATGGAGTGAAAATGTGTTAACGTC
This sequence comes from Lateolabrax maculatus, assembly GCA_031216445.1. Taxonomy (NCBI): domain Eukaryota; kingdom Metazoa; phylum Chordata; class Actinopteri; order Acropomatiformes; family Lateolabracidae; genus Lateolabrax; species Lateolabrax maculatus. The sequence continues at coordinate 1,327,893 of CM062217.1, read as the reverse complement.
ATGGTTAACGGTTTAATGCAACTTGAGTGTAACTGTTATTGTAATATGTTATTGATAATGATGACATTGTTCTGAGGCTGGGCAGTATGAGGATATATTCTATGACACAACAGAACATTTGTCCTTCATCAGGTAGCTGTGCCTTTAATATCTTGCTTTATGGCAACTTAGATTTTTATAATTTGTGCATCAATGTGATTAAGTGTTGATGTGTCAGTATTTAATTTGCTGGATTACCCAAAAACAGGCCTGCCTGTCTGTTATGTACAAAAGGTTTTGCAATTGAATTTCGAGTCAATTTTCTGATCAGAATGATTCCCCATCTGATCATTGTAGTGTTGCCGCTGTATTCCTTAATCCCTGTCATTACTATAGTTAGTTGAGTTACCATAACTGATAAGACTTATAAATAAAACACATATAACATGTTACATACACTGCAGGTGATCATAATTTAATATCAATTAAAGTATTTTTAGAAGTTTCCAACTGCACCTTTTAAACATTTAACATAGAAATAGGATTTTTAATTTGTCTTTGTTCTCACTTGTAATTTTCTACATATTCCAGTAAATAATCTTATATTTGAGCAGCCGTGTGCAGGGATCACCAGGTTGGCAGCAGAGAACCTTCAGATGCTGCATTTTGTGTAAAGAAACATAACGAGCAGCCAATCAGGAGCCTGTTCTGTAAAAAGACGTTCTTTTATCTTTATGTAATTGGCTCACAGTTATAAAATCTGAGAACAGCCCAGGACCAAAGACTGTTCCACTGGCTCATTAAGCAAACTGACCTTATCGATATCCACACCCTCCATAGACGTATTTAACTGGTATTTTTATCGCCGCTCACCAAACGCCCCGGCCTCCTCTGCCAGGTCCACCTGATGATGTCTTTTCAAGGCTGGCTGCAGGAGGACAGGAGCCAGTAGATAGGGTATCTGGCCCCGGCCTGCAGCCAGCTGTGAACCCGATAGCATCTGTTTTAAACGTTTGAGACGCCGAGAGAAAGGAGCCCTCTTTTCTTCTGAGCTCTGGAGCGCTAGTTATCGCACGCCTTTTTAGTAAAGGGATCCACAGATGGCCCGTGTCCTGACAGTCACACAAATGTGATATCACTATAGCCGAGGTACTCGCTCGGATCCTCTTACTGTGTTACTGTAGGCCGACAAGTGGGACTCATTCATGCTCAGAGTAAACAAGACAAGTCCTCAACACCGGGCAGAAAAGAGAGGAAGAAAAGCTTCTTTTTATCTTTGTGAAGGCAGACAAAACAACCTCTTCACACCTGAGTGTGTCCTCTGTTTGGAGTTCTTCCCATCCATTGTCATCACGTGTTATCTAAACCATCAAATCGACATGAAAAGATCATTTCATGTTCTGCTGTCACCTGAGGGGATTTGGACAACTTGCCTTTCATTTGCTTTGTCTGAATCTGGTGACAAACCCATTTGTCATCCTTTTTTCCTGCCAGGTTGTGTCTGATCCGAGCTCACTTCAAAGACCTGGTCTCTGATGCGCCGCCGGGAAACGGTCTTTAGATGTACGTGTTGTGTTGACATTGCAAAAGCCTTTTTTTTGTGTTCTTACTCATTGAGTTGTAATCAGAAATCAGTGTTTGGATTATAGAGAGCCAACGTGTCGCCCTCACATCCAGTACTTCTTTTTCTTTGTACATTTTCTGTGCGTTTAATGCCTTTATTGGACAGCGACAGTAGAGAGAGAGTTTGGGTCTCCTTCAGACCAGGCTGATAGTCCGCTGGTCCCTTTTCAACTGTTTTTTTTTTATTTTTTAAACATTAATCTATGCATTTAGGGTTTGGATACGGGTCTATTTGTTAAGGCCCTGGTTTTCCATTTTGTGTGGTTTTACTGTTAACAGGGAAATTAGTCTGCTGTTGTTACAAACTGGTAATAATTCAATAGGTAGTTGGTTTGTGGAAAATAGTGTTAATTAAAACCAACCAAAAATATAAACTTATTAAACTGAAAAATGATATAAATAGGTCTGACTGACTCTAATCAAGGCAAATCTATTTTATTTACTTCCAAAATCACAAATCACCCTCTATGCTTAGAGCCTCCACTCAAATATGGAAATATTCATAAAAAAACACCCGTAAATGAAAATAAAAGAGAGAAACTTCAATCTGAGCAACAAAATTCCCTCAGGCATGCAATATATAGTAGACAGAAGAAGCAGTAGTAGAATTACAGTAAGTACAAACAGAATGATTATGTGAAGATTCTGTGTGACAATACAATAAACCGTTGAACACAGCCATGTCGTAGTGCTCGAGTTTAGGGAATTTGAATCAAGAAATTCTGGTTTCATTTAGGCTAAAACTGTCACAGGGATGCCCTAAAAACAGATGCATCTACATCTGTAACTCTAAATCCTTTGAATATGGAAGGTTGTTACTGTTTATCACCACCAACATTTTTAGGCCCTTTTTTGTCTTTACGTCCCCCTTTAACTACCATCAACTTACAGTATGAAGTTTGAACTCAGGACTGTCGTTTCCAGCCACATGCTTGCCTGGACTGTAGGTGTGTTGGAACGGAACTGGGACTCTAGTTACTGTAAGTCGCAGGATTCAGCTCGAGTCCCACGCACTTATCTGAGCAGGATATTCTGCAGACGGCCCACCTCGGTGAGCTCGGGCCATCGCGGGACGACATAAGTTGGAGTCGTTTCTGATTTGGACCTGACTCAAAGTATAACGTGAGCTTTTATATTTCAAAGAGGGAGGATTTGTAACAGATCCCCTCTATCTGTCCATTTTTAACAAGTGACATTGGCTTTGACTCAGGAGAGGCTGCATGGCCATGATTATTTACACAGAGGGTTTCCTTCTTTTTCTCTCTTTTTACAGTCCGTCATTTTCATAAGGGATCATAATACTCTTGGACAGGAAGTATCTGGCTATATAGACTACGCCCACAGACTCAAGACCCAAGATTTTGAACCATATTTCAGCGGAAAGAAGAGGCTCATGCCAGGACGCTCTGATTTATGGTAAGTCTCCTTCCATTGTAACATGTCCACGTTGGTCGGGGAGGCCTTCACTCGAGTGGGATTTGACAAGATTTGAAGGGAAAGGAAATCTTATTATCCAGGATTGAAGACTCAGGTTGACGTGAGAGACCAATATAGGCTTGGAAGGAGCTGTGCAAGGGGCCCGTATAGTTAGTACGTACAGCACCAGCCCTTGTGGCCTCAGCATAGATGTGGAATAAATATACACTTCTAGAGTAAAAAGCTGCCAAAGGGCTGAACCTGTCTGAACAAGACAGAAGTGATTAGAGTCAGGATTAAAGCAGGCTTAAACCTTGGCCATGGGAGGCCTCAAGATTAGATACAATGATAGATAAATAGATCACTAATTGATTGATTTACTTGTAGAGGCTCTGAGAACCTACAGTATAAACGTCTGAAGGGTCTCTATATGATATTGATATACTAATGATTTGTGTTTTTGTTTGTGCTCTTCTTGCTCTCGCCTTGACGTGGGATTCCTTTGGAAAACGGTTAAGTGTTGTATACATTAAAATTTAATCTCTTTGGGTTTGTGATTGGTCGAACAGAAAAAACACTTTTAAAATGTAACCGGGGTTCGAGGAAATAGCAAAAGGAATTTTTTCACTATTTTCTGGCATTTTACAGAACAAAGGATCGATTTACGAAGTCATGGGAAGATTAATCGATGATGAAACTAATTGTTAGTTGTAGCACTTGTCAGGTGGTTCCTTGCAGAGTTATAATAAAAAGTTGTTGGGTGGTTTAACTCAACGACGCCAAAACAATGAGAAAACAAAGTTTTCAGGGGCCTTAAATCTGACATATTTATCCGAGATACATCGTGTACTGTATGTTGAACGAGTATACATCAGTGCCAGTCGCACAGTTCCAGGCCAAGCCGCAGGTGAACTGCTGACCTTACAGGTGTAAGCTAAAGTCTAGTTGGTGTCCCTGAGTGGGGCAGGTAACATCTGTATAATTCGTTGTCTATCAGGAGAGCTGTGTACACAGAGAGCTGTCAGCAAATTACCGGAGCCAAAACCATTCCCACATTCCACATGCTCGTGCATAGTAACATATTACCAACATTTCAGATACGTGCGAGAAATCTCTTGAGGAAAAACACAACTGGACAAGGGGGCAATGAGAGTGTGTGTTACTGGGTTATTTTCAGAGTTCAGCCAAATGACATGCACCCTGCATAACCTCCCTGACACTGGGCAGAACATGGTCCCCAGTGTGTCCTCGTGTGGACAGATTCTGAAGGTAAATCATGCTTCTTTTCCGTGATCTGGATCTTATTTTCTCAGGTTTGACCATCATTCCTGTTGGATATCACTTGAGCTGTTTCCTGTCCAGCTTAAATCGGGGCCAAATCACGAGTCACACTTTACAACAGAGGCCATTAGGGCAAACATTACGATCAGAGGTTGTAAACAAATCCCCAGTTTGATCGTATTACCAAAGTATTTGGAAGTGAAAATCATACCTGAAATGACCATTATCGTTTTTCATGGCTTTGTAAAACTGCTTGCCAGTGCAACTACAGCAAGTACATGTAGGTCAAAGCTGAACCAAGAAGTACAGTAGCTCACTAGAAGCTCTGAAAACCATGTGGGTATTTCAGCTTGGTTTTTCCCTTCTGATCATGTGGTTCAGATAAACTGCACAGGCTCGCTGTTGTTCCCAGAACTAGAAATGTAAAACTGAGGTTGTAAAACAAACAAAAACTGAATTTTTCTTAACATTTAAAAAAAAAAAAATAAATAACTCAAGATGCACTTCCTGGCTTTTTTCAGAGCTTGTCCCCATGACAATCATGCAAACTCCAGTCACTGGTGAAGACTGTGAGATGCAGTTAAAAGCTCCTGAAAAAGCGAGAAAGTGGACCTTGCGTAAAGACTCTTTTTTTTTTTTTTTTTTTAATTATTAAAACTTTATTCAGGCAGAGCGCTTGGCGAATTGTCCTCGCTCTATTGGAGTGTCTCTGCAGTCCATTTACTCACCCCAAACTGCTAATATAGTGAGCGTACGGACCTTAGTTATAGCTTGTTAGGAACATACGTACTGTATGTCCCAACCAGAGTCTGTGTTCAGCTCCGACCGATCTGAAAACTCGCCAGAAGTTCTTTTGGCTTTGACGTTATATGAAATCGCTCTGCCACTAAAATTCACTTTGCGTTCTGTCTGACACACAGAAAGTTGCTAATTATAGAAGTTAGTCAAAATTTTATTTCTGGCAAAGCGTATGTACTCCGTTATTAATGCTCTTTAATAAAGATACAGACACAACGTCCTCTTGTTCAACAACAGTGTTTGCAATTTTACAAGATGTGTGTTGCATAGCTGCCTTACAAACATCCATATGTCACTAATAATCACAAACTTCTTGAGTTTTATAGTTTCTGAGTTTTATAAGCACTTTTTGCATGTCAGTGATTTAACAACATCACAGAAATCTTTATGAGGCAATATTCATGTCAATATGAAGTAAGTGTGATATATTTGGTTTGTTGAAAGGCGGCAGCAGTTAAAGGACAACAAGCATGACGGCCTGTGTTTTATTTTTGGACGTGGTTTTCCCTTTCTTTGAAACCAAAGTGTCAGACATGCACAGCTTTGTTGTTTTATTTATCCATTTCTCACCATGTGTTCTGACACACAACCCCGCTTGTGGCCTTGAACCCGGCCTCCTCTCTGGCGAGTGGAAGCCCGAACAAGCTGTAGGTGTGAGTCATTGGGCAGGCATGCCTGGAGGTACAGCCTACTCCCTAATGATGCTTTTATGAGGCTTCCCCCTACACGGGTCTCCCTGCCTTCCCTCCATCTGACATCTGACTTCACACTCCCTCTCTGTCTCTCTTTCCCCCACTAAAGCTCTGCTTCACCAGGTTTGCACATCTCTCTGTCTTTATTTTCAACTTTCCTAACCTCTCGTTCCATGCTTTGCCTCTGCTCTCCCTTCCTATGTCATCCTCCACCCCCCACCCTCCCCTTTTTTTTCATCTCTGTCGGGAACAATAACACCCAGTGTGGTTGCCGCTAAGAGGGAGCAGATGCTGGAGCTGCTGCCCACTCAGTGCACTAAACCTCCCACCGCAGGACTCTGAATCCTGTCCCTCCTCCTCCTCCACAGCCACAAAGAACACAGAGCAGCGACACCAGCGCCAGCTCTGGCCTCCACCTCCCACCTCCAGCAAGGAAGGGTGGATAGGTTCACGTACACAGTCTGCAATGTCTCCAGGAAAAAACAGCAGTAGCAGAGTATCTCCCTGGGGCAAAGTATGTGAATTTAAAAGACAAGAAGTCATCAAATGAATTGGTTGGAGGTGTTAAAAGAAAATATAAATTATATAAAAAGTAAAGCATGTTTCTGCTCCTGCAGCATGGCGTGGAGAGCAAACCGTTACTTTCCCAGTCTGTGTCATGGGTGTGATAGTCTTTTGCAAAGTAATGAGACAGCACACGCACAGTGGATGTTAAAGACTGAACACATCGAGCTTTTCTCCTTCGACATGAACCTTTCAGTTCAGTCCTTTTTAGAGTTTAAAATGTAACAGCACACGATCATGTGCAGAAGGTTTTTCAAATTCTTAAACACTTTTTAAGTCTTCCATCAACCTTCAGTTCCAACTTGAAATATGGGCAATTATGGAAGCAAGACCATATCAAAACTATATGGGAAAATAAGAACTTCAGTTTACTGTTTTGAGACTTAATTTTGAATTTTGTTATTAATGGACAAAAATCTAAAGAGAGATTTTAGTCAGGTGGAGTCTCACTCTACATTTTGAAATACATATACCTGTTTTCTTCCTGTTTCTCAGTCACCTCCAGGATCTGCGTTTGCATTGACTCTATAGGAGCAGCAAGGAGCAAAAATCAGCTGAATGCTGGTCTTGATTTATTTTAGCAGGCACACTGGGTGGGTGGGTCATATAAACATCATTTGTAAAGGCATATGTTGTAAGCCTCTGACCTCCTGGGAAACCTGGTTAAAGTAAATCAAGCACAGCATTTTCCTCGTTGCATCTGTAGAAAGTTTACATCTAAGAAGCAGTTAATAACTCAAAACCACACAACAATAGAAGCAATATTAGTAATAATGATAAAACTGTACTTTTCTGGACAAGCTTTGTAAATACTGATATTAAGTGATAATTGATAGATATTTGCAAGAATGACAAACATATGAATGAGTGCAGCTTTATTAGACTATGGAAGTGCCTCTGTGAGACAATGACTGGCTCTGTTTAAGTTCCTGTAACTTCAGGCCGACCTCTGGCTGAAACCTTTCAGTAAATTTAATCAAAATAAATAAAAACTGTTTAAAATATACAACATCACGCGTTTAAAGGCTAAATCTTCATCGCGTTTTTGTCTACATTACTTTTTACTGTGACCTTCCAAGGCACACACACATAAATATACACACACTAAAGTCCTGACCCTCATCTAATTATCCCACAGATCTGCAGCTCCGTGCACCCAGCTTCCTGCCACTCCAGATGTGCCTACAGCATCTCTGATGTCTATTTAATGTTCCCCAGCAAAGTGACCATCTGTTTATGCACTCTGGCTGTTCCCCTCCTTCCTCTCTACAGTATCTCTCCCTCTTCAGTCCCTGTGTTTAGTATAGACTTTAAGAGGCTGGGCAACATCTGACATACATGGCAGTCCTAATTGATTCTTTTCCTCTGTAAAGTGTTACAGTGTGTTTTCAGAGTTCACCCAGTAGATTTCCTTTTCTATATCCTCTTAACTACATATACAAATACATTCATTTTCATCCAAGGAAAGCAAAACCAAACCTTTATTATTCAGAGAATCTTCCTAATTTATTGAATTGCTGGATCACATAAAGCTTTCCTGCAGGCTCGCTCTACCCTGCGTGCATTTGGCGACAGACTGAAGGATTGAACTTGAAGGATCTGCTCGGTTGAAACGAAGCGCATGCCTCCGACGAAGCCAAAACCATATTGCCTCCACGCTCAGCCTCTGCAATGCACCTGTGTGTCTGGCTTCATTTTCGGCTGTAAAAATATTTGCACTGCTGTCCTATTTTATTAACTTTTAATACAAAAGAGAAACTGTTCCAGCTCCCAAGGTGATTCGGCGGCTCGGCCTGAAGCATTGTGTCCGGGTTTTAATGGGGGGCGGTGGGATATTCTGTGGCAGGAGAGTTTGCCAGCTTGATAAATATTTGCTGGTAAGCTTTAACATTCCATGTGATGTGTGTTGATCCTCACACATGGCGCACACATACTTCATTGGCTGGATCCTCAGGGTTAAATCCAATCGGACTGTTTGTTCTCTGTGCTGGTACTGTTTGGACTGTGTTTGATGGATTAACTCAGTGTTCCACCAGCAGTTTGATCATCGGAGACCTCCTGCCAAGTGTGATGGGCTGTTCGGTCCATGTTGGCCGTGTCATTAAGACCCAGCGTCTGAAAATGATGTCTGGATGTCACACATTTAAAGCACGACTGTAAAATAACACAAACTCTCATCAGCGAATGTAAATCTTTGTCGTCAGGGTGTTATCATACCATGTCACATCATTAGTGAGCATTCTGTGAATATGAGTGAAGATATTGGGCCGGTCGCCTGTATTTTTCAAGGCTCTTTTTACAAACGGAGGTGGAGCCCTAACCTCCCTCAGTCGAGGCATCTTGAGATTCAGTCAAACGGGATAACACCCAGTTGTGTCAGCGCATTATGTAATGGCTCTGGCGGAGTGTGTGTGCGTGTGTAGATCTGATGGAAGACATAATCAGAATTTATTATCTATTTTATTGCCAAGTAGGTTTTCACATACAAGGAATTTGTTTTGGAATATTGGTGCAATTATAAACATACTGAGTATAAAATACAAGTTTATTGAAACAGAATGATCAGAAAGTACTGCAAGTCAAGAAGTATGACTGTGAAATAGAAAATTGGCAATAAAATATGAGCAAATATAAGAAAAATATGAAATTAAAAGCTGTACAGTTGTGTGCAAAGTGTTGACCAGAATGTGCAAAAGTTAACAGTATGAAGTACAGTATGAGGTATATTGCAATGTGCAAGATAGTAATCACAAGATGCATTAATGTAACGCACATTAATGACCAACATCTTAAAATATGCAAAATGGTATCACATTGATATGAGCCTGTGGTGTAATGTGCTCGCAATAAGCAGCTCATGTGTGCACATTTTAATGTTGTTAACATAGAAATGAAAACCCGCACTGGCCTCAATGTGTAAAGGCTCGGACGTACTTTCTGCACTCCACCACCATGATGTTGTTTGCCAACAGCCATATATCAGGAAGACGAAGAGGAGGAAGAACTCCTGTGTTTGTTTCTGGCTTAATAACAAGAAAAAGGCAAAAATAGAAAATAATGTGCAACTGTTTAACCAGCGGATCTCCTCACACAACCTCTCTCCATTGTGTGAATGCTCACAACTCTTGGGCTGTGTGATAGAGGCCAAGGTGACGTCTTAATATGTCTTGTTTTGTCTGACCAGCAGTCAGTAATCCAGACGTATTCAGTTCACAATGATTTAAAATAAGGAACTTTAAGAAAATTATTTGATTTATAACTGATTATAAAAATCGTCACAACCCGTAAAGACAGATAAACTTCACTTGTATTTTAATATTTAAAATTAACATGACTGAATTCCCAGATGAAACCAAAAGTAATGAGAAAATAAATGAACGGTGTGTGTAGGTGGGTGGTTGGATATGCGTTTGTTGACGCGGATGTCAGCCGGTCGTGGCCCATGTGATTTGTCGTTGAATCAGACCCATGACACCCCAGAAGGCTTCATAGTAAATTAAATCCATTACACTCTGCTCCTCAACACTGAAGAAGCCTTTTGTGATTTACACTGGAAACATTAACCTCAGAAACAGTTACTGGACTTGTATTCTTCAGCCACCACAGAAAAACCTGCTGAACGAATGCACATGCTTGGTATTTGCTCTTTTATGATATATATCATCCAGCGCAGAGAGTCCAGCTCCTCTGAGCCCTATAATGAGACTGTTGACATTACCCTGGAAAATGACTGCCTGGAGATAACAATAGAGCTAAGCACGGTAACTATGGAAAGTGAAAGGACATAGTGCACGTGTCCAACAGCCATGGTAAATGCATAGGGAACCAGGAACCGGTGCTGAGAGCACCGTCATTGTTTCCACCAAATCCAGGTTCTCACACTTTTACTGGTCCATGTGTCTGGGTGTGGTGCCATCCAGCTGCTGGAGCTTTCTTTGTGACCAAATGTGCGCCGACCGTGCAGTTAGTTGCCCCGGTGACAGTTCATATGGGACAGTGAGGGAGGTGGGTCCAATAAACACATCCAAGAAACGTATGAACGAAATTCTCGGCATTGCTTCAAAAATATTTTTTTTTCACACTTTCGTCAGTCGTTTTCATGTTCAGTGTTAAAATATCTCACATCTGTCCCATTTCTCTTGCAAAAGTAAGCGGTTCACCATGGAATAAAAGTGGTCGACCAAAAAAATGTTAATTGTTGCATGGCATTTCGGTATAAATAGTCACTGAAACACTGTCAGATCTAATTTACAAAGAGAGGAAGTATGCATACGTCTGAAGGCAAGTCTCAGACAATATAATTTTCCTCTGAATTTTAAGGGAAAAACCTCAATTTGTATTTCATAATTGGGGCATTGCAGCAGTCTATTCTGAACCTGCTTTACTCAGCTCTGTTGGGAACTTGAGGAGAAAAAAAAAGCCAGACCTCTCGTCCTATCATACCTTGTAATTTTATGCATCAGTGTATTTCCCCACAGTTTGGAGTGTTCAGAGGCGTCCGGTGCATGTGTTTCCTGGAGAGGAAGATTATTCCCAAAGCTGGCAGGAGAGGGTTGACAAATATCTGCGACATCAGATGGTGTCCAGCGTCACGGAAATTCATCTGGTAGTAGTATCACAGCATAGTAGAGCTACTGGAAGTGGACCATATGGATAACTTAAAACACGGTTCATGTTTCTGATTTTAAGTTGTTAGAATTGTTTATAAGGGTCTTCCACACCTGTCGGATGCGGTGTTGTTTGGTTTCTTCATGTTGGTGTCAAACTCTGGTGCCGACAAAAACAACCAACAAGTCAAAGTCGTTCAAGACGATTTAAGTCAAGTCTCAAATCTTTCACAGAGGCTCTCCAGTCAAAGTCATCCGAGACAAGTCCAATTCAAGTCTTCAGTCAAAATCAACCAAGACAAATCCCAAGTCTGTCAGAGAATGTGTAGTGTTTCAAGTCTCGAATGCTTGTCCAAGTCTTTGTACGCAAATTACCCATCAACATATACGTCTTTCAGGTCTGAATGCTAAGTGACACTTTTATTTGTTTAGCAATCCCATTTGAATTGTCCAGCTGTATTTTGAATGTCTGTGTTCAACACTTGTTGTCTTTAAATGTTGGATCTGGGTCTGTGTGTCAAGATGTTGAGTCTTGGTGCGAGCCTGCAGAGACTGACATTGAGGTCGATCTGTTCCCTTTAGTCTGAATAACGGGAATATGACAAGTGACCAATCCAGGAAAACCATGTGGCCAGGATACCAGCAGTAAAGTCAGTCGCTCTCGTTATTGGCTAGAATACCTGGCCCTTTTCATAGTTATTCAAAAACAGACCATTCTGCAAAAATATGTATTTACATTTCCAAAAATTGCATGGTCGGGGTCTGTGGGTTTTGAAAAGGCCACATGGGTACGATTTTTATATCACTTTTACTATATGTTTGCTTGTAATTTGTAGCAAGCATGCTTGATATGTTGCAGTCAGAACTTATTTTTATGGCTCAAATGCAAATGGATATTTGAAAACAGGTTTTATGTGCCACTGGAGATTATCTCTGAAAAACATCTTGACACCGGCAAACAGCCAAAATATTCCAGAGATCGCAGAGGTTTCACACTGTAAATATAAACTTTTTGAGATGTATTTTACATAGTGTGGCTCATTAATACTTCATACCTGCTGTTCGTCATGTGTTGGCTCCAGTAAAGCATCACAGCAAGTGAATTATAACCAGCAGCATGTTGGCACCTCTCCATTATCTTATGGTCCTCTATTTACAACATGCTGCTGCAACTTCAGCCCGCTAGACCCCCCCCCCCAACATAACGTAGCTCTTCACAGATTTACACTGAGCTTCCTCCCCGAGGTCCAACTTTGTTCTTGGACCACAGACTGCTGCTGGGGAACAACCTGCAGCCTCCAGCGCCTCATAGTACACACAATCACTGTGCTTCATAGAAAAATAACATATTCCAGAACAACAGAATAACAATAATTGTTCAGACAATACAAAGAAATCACAAAGAAAAAGTGGTTTGATACATAAAGATGTCCCAAATTAATCTTATGAATTAAAAACAGTTGAGGCACTAAAGCTCAATCTGGCCTCATTTAATATTGATTTTGCATTTTTTTGCAAAGTAAAACCAATCTTGAGACTTGGCTTCTCTCAGCTGAAGGGTTGTGCTGAATCCAAACTTAACATGGGAACAATGCAGTATTCAACACTACCTTAACGAGATGTTTTCAGCTGCCTCCCGCCTCGTATTTCACATCAACAAGGGGACAGAAGATCTGCCAGTTTTGTGGTTAGCAAATGTCAAGCTGCTATGGATGTTTTTCTTTTCTTCAACAAACATGTCGCCTCCAGTGAAATGCCTGAGGAGTGTGACAGTGGGAAACGCTACCTAATTGTGTAATTTATCAAATGTTAATAAATCAAATCCTCCAATTGATGCCAACATTTTTGTCCCTTTAACTGAAAGTTGCACACTGTTGCTCTGCTGTATCAAAAATAACAGAAAACCCAAAAGCAGAGCAGGGTCCAATCGGATGCTGTAAATTTATCGGTCATTTATTTTGGAATTCAACCCTTTCTTCGGTTTCAATTGCTTATTAGCCACAGCTTTACTTTAATGCCTGGCTTGGCGAACTCCAACACAGCGTCCTCACAATCAAATTGGAAACAGACTTTTACCTTCTGCCTCTCTTACAAAAGACACTTCACTCTGCAGGATGCTTTTCTTTCCTTTCTCCAACGTTCTTTTATAACCTGCTGCTGAATATTGATGTGATAACAGTGACTGTGTAATGCTCGGTAGTCCGTGAAGTTTTCTTTCCTCCGTGAAACATGCGAGTCGTGACCTCAATATGGTGCTCGTGTGTTGTTTTAAAGCCTCCTGCTGTGTGAGCCTGTGAACGAAAATGTTCCAAACAAGCACAATGCCAAATGGTCAGGAAGTACACACCACTACCACTGAGCATCATTCTTTTTTCTTTATCAAATCTTACAACGTCATGCAAAATCTTTATGTATTGAAGCCATATTTATTTTAGCCCAACATTCAAAACATTTGTATGCCCTGTTCACCTATGTGCAAACATATGGAGCTGAAGCACATTTCAGACCAGGTGCCAACCATTGACTCCCATTTGAAGTCCCCAAAAAACATGTTGTCTTGCAAAGCTCAGCCACTTTGACGTGCAGGCTGCTTGCAACTGGAAAACAGAACCATGTCTTATCTTTTCATTCTGTGTTATGTTGCAGCGATGCGACCTGCCAAGGGGTTTGGCCCAACCTCAAACAAAACCTAAAGCTTTTGAAATTCAAGTGATATTCAGTGACTGTATTTGGAGCATTGCAGCCACAAATGTCTGCCAGGATGGTTATTGTCTATCTCATTCATTCGACATCCATACTGCATATGTGAGGACCTGTTTCTACAGTCACACTGGGCAGAAAGACATCTTATCTAAAGCTATCTAGACCTACTTTACAGCAAAAACACATAACTATGTCTCACGTCAGCCCCCACTCAGCCCATGACTGTTTGAAAGCACCTTGACGCTTCATGCAGTCATCTAACATTCACTGTTACCTTTTTCCTACAGCTACTACAACTGGAAGACACAGGTGTCCACGTCCAGCTCCAGCCCTCACTTCGAGGTGATTTATGACGACCCTAACGGCCTTCTGTTTAAGAACAAGAGGGACAAAAAGATCCTGAATGTGGACCCCTTGGTAGGTTTTTGTTGTTGTTGTTGTCCTGCTTTGTTTTTAAGCCCCAGGAGACAAATGGCACTGCTAATGAGATCAGTTCACCTGTTACAGGGCAGTAAAAATGTCCCAGGAAGCAAAAAAGCCAAAGGGCAAAAACTCTTTTAAAGCCTTTTTTGCTGCAGCAGGGACCCGTGGCCCAGGTGACTAACTCGCCATGTCCTCACAACATCCTGTTTGTGTGATATGGCCTGGGACATTTTGTTACATTCCTTGCCTTTACTTTCTCCCGATGTCTCCAGTTTTAACCGTCGAATATAAAAATGTTTAAACTCTAAAAATAGTTATTTTCCACCTTTCTGCCATGTTTTGGCGAGTGTTTATCAACCACAGATACCAGCGCAGTAGTTTTGTGAGGGAGCAGTTGGAGAAACTGAGAGAGAAAGAAATCAGTGGGAGGGAGAGATATTTGCTTTCCACCTGCACAAAGAATGGAGGATCAAGGGGTCGAGACAGGTGCTTCCTCCACACTCACGGTCCGACAGGGGCCCTGGAAGAATAACGACTGACAGACTGGGCTTTTTCTCTCCGGTTTCCCTCTTTGCTGGGGGGTAGGGAAGCAGTTGGTGGGGCTGAACTATTTTGAAATTGCAGACAGAGCTGTGGGGACTGCGTTTTTGAGGCCAAGCGCCAAAATGGCAGCACAGTGTTCTAGCTGCGGTCGAGCACCGCCCCGACCAGGCTGTCTATTAAAAACACAAGAGAAGGCATAGGAAGCCAGACACAGCAAACCGCCCGGGTGCCCAGAACCCAGCTCAGCTCGGCTCAGCCCAGATTGGCTCGGCACAGAGCAGCACAGAACCATCCGGCTTTTAACCCACCATGAGCTCACTAGCTGCTCATGTGGCCACATATCCGCAGTGGAACCTTTCAGAATCAAGGCTCAAATCAACTCATTTTGGGTGGTTTGTTTGTTTTTCTGCCTTTGTCATACCGTGACCACTTTTTCTGTACTTGCCAAAACGTGGGTTGGGGGGGTGGAGGGGTTGTCATATTTCAGTTATGACAATGGCTTGAAGTAAAAGTTAGTTTACCAAGATGACTAAGACGACTTACTTGATGCTTATCATTTCGTTCTGCCAGCGTTTCCCATTTTCTCTTAATGTGTCTATGAAGTCATTTTTTATTGGTCTATTTTTATTGACGCTCTTTTGAACTCGCAAAGGGAAGACCGCCTCACTTATTAGGACACCCACAAGTGTGTTTGAGGTAAAAGTGTAAATTGAGTGTAATGGCTGGCTATGGATCCACTCCCACTAGAAGCTTTTGACACACTTAGCCTTAAATAAATGTTCCCAGCTGGTAGTGGCTTCACATCTTAGTGGTGGGGCCGTGTCACTTTTGACATTCACAGTAACACAAAACATCTTGGAAAATGAACCATTACAGTCACTGTCAAATTATGCTGTTCTCCCCTTTTAATATACCTGATATTATAAAGAGATGTGTCCTGGATATCTGAGGACTTGTTTAATTGCTAACTTACTTTATCTATGGCAGCTTTCACATTTTAAACCTACATTTAGATATATTTTTTTATATCAACATTGAATCTAATGATTCTTTGTAATGGGAATGAATGAAACAAGGTGGAAATTCACTGGAATGCACCTTCATAGACTGTAGATTACACTGTCCAAAGAAACCCTCCTAACTGCTCTAACTCTGTGCTGGGTTCCAGTCTGGTCCTGGCGAGGACTCCTACAGGACGTTCTTACAGTCGGACCTCTACATCCATGTCGTCATCTACGACCACAACATCAGGACAGTCTGAGCTTCAGAGGCTGCAGCCGACACATCCCTACATATGGCACGTATTGCAGAGCACTGGAGGCCTCTAATTTGACTGAGCTGCTGTTGCACCATCATTTACAAACTGGTCCCCTCATATCATGCATGCCATCTGGGTGGAGGTGCTGCAGTGAAAAAATGGCTTTCAACTGAGGATTCCCAGGGGAAGAAGTGGATGGACGAGTGTGACAACTTGGAAGTTGCAAATAACCTGAGATTTTTTTATGTTGCTTCAGATTTAGTTTTTGTTTTTTGGCCTTAAATTCTTCTTTATTCCATTTAGTGAAGGCCGAGACCCAGTTAGCCGGTAGTCAGGAACCTGCTCGGGACCCGGCCGGTCCCATCGTTGGGCCTGGCATGTTTTGGGCTGTTTGTCTAAACAAATTAAAGGCGTAAGAGCTTTGAAAGATGATGGGGGTTTCTTTTATGTCCTCCCCCAGGCTGCGGTAGCTCCAATTGGACTGGAAGAATGGGTAATGGGCTTAAAGCATTCCGCATGTTCCCAGATGCAAGGCACACGTTACAGGACATCAAAGCGCTCTATCATTTACATATTAGTCATTCACTATGACATTTTTAATGGAAGACAACTCTACATAGAACCTGCTTTAGGAATTATTTAGGAAGTACAGAAGACTTTTAATTTCTTATTGAAACACATGGTAGGAATCTGTCACCCCACAAGTAACATTATCTATGTCTATAAGCTAACAAATTACAGGGTCTTTGTTATTTGTTCATAAATTCGGTGGGGGGGGGGACTTTTTTCCATTTAGTCACAAGGAAACATCCTGCACATGTAGCAGCTCTGTGGAGGCCGTTCTGTTCAGTTGTGTGGACTACACTTTATACATACACCAGCTCCTGACTCAGCAATGCACTTTTCCCTCATTCTTTTAATTGCTTAAAACATTTTCAGAGCAGTCTTGCATAGATGTGTAGTTTCAAAGATGAAGGTTTTTTATGACACAACAAAGTCACCTTTCACTGGAAAAGTCTTTAAAAGGAGAGTTTGACATTTTTGGGGACTATGCTTATTTGAGTGACATGAAAACAGACCTTACAAGGGGTGTAACAAACTATTTCTTGGCCGGGAGCATGGAGAGTGACGGAGAAAAGTGTGAGTTTTCTTTTTTACCTTTGGACGGTGCCAAGCTACCAGTTCCTCTGCTTCCAGTCTTTAGTATAAGTTAAACTTCCTTTCTTTCTGTATGAAGATCCCCATTAGCACCAGCAGAAACATTGGCTATTCCTGGCTGTGTGTTAATATTTAATCCATAGACATGAGCGTGGTATCACTTTCATCTAACGCTCAGCAATAAGCGTATTTCCCAACATGTTGAACTGTTCCTCTAAACTGACATAGTGACAGCCGTTATTAACAGGCATCCGTTCAGCTGAAATTTATTCCTGAAAGTTACGAGGTTTAAACTAATTAGTTGATTGTAACGCGAGCCGCCCTGATAGCAGAGCAGCCTTCCACCGGCTGCATCTGTTTGCCTGTTTTCAGCTGGATCGGACCGTGTTGGCCTCATTGGAACAATATGTGTGGTGACATGGGATGTGGGTTCTGGTTCTGTAAAAGCAGGGGTTTGGGGAATGGGGATCTGGTTTGGGGTTTTCTTAGTCAGTGGGTTTCTGGTTGTTGTTTTTTTTTTTTTTTTTTTTTTTTTGGCAGATGTGAGTTTTATTTTCTCCTTTTCTGTCTTCCAAATGTGTTTTTGTTGTTGTGTGTCTTTAAATCTATATTTTTTAAATGTCCATTTTGAGCTCTACATGTTGAAACGGCTCTGAGAAAAACTGGTTTGTCTTTGCTATTGTCTCAACAAAACTAACTGGACTAACGAGGATGTGCCAGATTTAACCTCGGGCTGCTGCAATGGACGAACCATCCACCTGACTATCTCACTATCTGCCCTGTTTTGGGTTTTCTTTTCTCGGTGGCAGACAATCATCTCAGCCCCATCTACAGCTGTTCAGGTTTCCAGGCCGCAGCTCAGTCATGCGCTCGGCTGATGGAGCGACCCCGAGAGCGGCTTCAGTCGCTCCAAACACCAACTAATCAAAACAGCAGATGTGCACATGAAAAACAGGCAATTTGGATTGAGAAACAAGCGAGTATCGCCCATGAAAAGCACAGGCTACTTCTTCTGTGCCTCATCTCTGTGGAAGACCAAACCTTAAAAAACAAGTGGCTGGAAGTCACCCAGACAGATCATGTGTCTGTAAACAATAATGATTTCTCAATAAAGTCTCATTTAAATAGTTATATCCCTCTTCATTTCTTTTATTGGGCTTTTAAGCTGTTGGGGTTTTAACTGAAGCGTGGTTTTATTAGTTTGAGGCCTGACTTGCCCCTAATATACACAACATGAGGTAAAGAGGTGGATTCAGACTAAACTGGGCCTTAGATAGTACAGGCACACTAGCCTTCTCTATGTAGCAAGCTCAGTTTCACCTTAACTTGATGTCTCTTCATGTAGTTTTTGCCTCTTTTAACACTGTTGCGTCTTTGTGTCTTTTCACATTAGATGGAGGGAAACAAAACAGACAAGTTCTGCATCAACCCTAATGTGAAGCAAACGTAATGACACTGTGGTATGAAAATACAGACGTATAAAAAACCAAGTGAGCATTTCAGGTTGCAGCTTTTGATGACAGCTGTCGTTTCATGTTGGCACAAAGTTCACGTGTTCGATGAATACATGCTGTCAGCACATGGATGATCATAACAGCTGTTCAGACAATGTAAAGATAAAGTCTGAGTTGAATGAAAAAGTGTGTGTAATGTAAAATTTGAATTCATCAGTACGCTTGGTTGAATTAGTTCTTTTTCCAACAGAGAACTGACAGCAGCAGTAAAACAAAGAAAGATAAATTGAATCACATTACTGTGCACAGGCCTGTTCATATCGTAAGCATCTTTTATCAGATACAGCAGCACCAACTATTTAAACTCAGTAACTGGAAAGATTTGAATCATTTAACATCAGTCTGGAAGCAACAAATATGATTCATGATGAGTGTGTTGAGCCCTTTGCTCTTCATTTATTTCCTCTGCTGGATAAACCTTCAGCGACTGCACCTCAACACGTTAACCAGGCCTGATGTTAAAGGAAATATTCAAATTCTGTCAAGTCTGTCTGAAAACAAGGTGCTGTGATCATCCCTCCTGTTCCTACTGCTCATAAAGAGATCCAGTAAGTGATGGGGGACAAAATCCAGAGTCCTTGTTAGGTGTAAAAAGTGTAGTAGCTAACTACCACATTAGGTCCAAGCAAAAGTCCAACATTAAAAGCAAAGATTCCATTTATGACACTTTTATTTATCTTTGTATCTCTTGTATGTCTTATTGGCCACAGGTCTGTCTGACTGAGTGGATCAGGTCTGAGTGGATCCGGTCTGAGTGGATCAGGTCTCTGCAGGCTGACCTTTGCTCTCCTGCCCAGGTCCTCCCGGTGGAAGGGGTTAAACCCGTTCAGTGTGTTAACTGCCATGGCGGACATGGCATGCTAATATTATTGCCATCAGATGTCCAAGGGCGGGGAAATGCCCTAATCATTTCCTCCCGAGTGCCCCTGAAAGAGCAGGCCAGGGGCGGGGGGCGGCTGGAGGGCTGTCTAAACCCCGCCTGGATGGGCTGTTTTGGGGGACGGCGGGGAGGGGGGGGGGGGGGGGGGGGTAGGCACAGTACAGCATCCGGATCGGACCGTGATGGTACAGGATGTGTGTGCTTAACTCCATTGAACTAAACTAAATAGGGGAGAGAGCCTTTAATGCCGACAATAAGCCGCTTCATTCAGCAGCGCGGCCCAGACGCACAGCTCTGCGGAGTAGAAATTACGCACGGAGGGGCTGTTCTGGGGCTGCAGTTCAGATATTGAAATCAGTTCAATAAATCTGCGGAATGTCCTTTACTAAAATATGTTTGAAAATCCGCCTCGAATCAACTGACAAAACAAACTCCTTCAGCTCCTGATAACATGAGATAATTTGTCCCCAGGCTGAATGTGCGTAAAAGTATCTTCAACAGGAATCTCTCCACCCCCCCCCCCCCCCCCCCCCCCCCCGAGTGTGTGTGTGTGTGTGTGTGTGTGTGTGAGAGTGAGTGAGTGAGTGAGAGAGAGAGAGAGAGAGGGAGCGAGAGAGAGAGAGAGAGGAATACCCAGCTGGTCCCACAAGCCCTATAATACCAAGCACAACATGCTTTACCTTCAATGAAAGCTGAGACGGGGACGGTTGACTGCTGGTCTGAAATCAGCTCTGAGCTCGGATACAGAACCAAGAGCGACGCTGTTTCTGCAGCTCAGTTCTCCCATCGGCACCTTCTGCTGTGCGCCGGAACTTTTTTTTAATCATTGACTGACTGTAGCACGTTTCGACCTGCAGCTGATCACACAGAGACACCTTGGATTTGTTCCTGCACACCTTCCTGTCCCGCTGGTGCTGGTGTCAGAGGTGATGGTATCGTTTCCCAGCGGAGGACTGCTCCTCAGGTGATGGTGTGTCTGTTTGGAGACAGGGACCACTTTTGGAAACGCGTTAGGTTTTCCACAACTGTTGTTTTTTCTGCTGCTGCCTTCGCCTTGGCTCAAGCATGGCTCTCTACTCTCGGGTTGTGGTGATCCTGCTCTACGGATGGAGTTATCTGTGCGTTGGATACTGCGCGATGCTGAAAACAGACAATTTCCCCGAGAGACGAAAGGTGGATTTTACGCATTCGGTGGATAAAAAGCAACCCGCCAAGGACCACCAGGATCTGCTTTTACAGGATACAATGACGGAACACATGCAGATGCTTTACGCGAAGTACAACCGGGCTGGATTTCCCTTCAAGGACGGAAACACTGTCCGCAGTTTCAAGGCGCACTGGGGTAGGTATCCAGAGTTTTACGCACGTTAACACCGCTGAGTTCTGCCGGTCTAGGAGGGCCATGCATGCGCGTCTGGTTGTCTGAATTTTGCTGAATGTAGAGTGAATCTGTTAAAGTCTCCTGCCTGGCTCGGTTGGAAGTATCCAAACATTACAAGCGCGCCGAGCTGCGGGGCCACAGAATATGTGCGTAATTTAGGAATATAAAAAAAAAACACACTCCCACACACACACGACATAGTAGGACATTTTTTATTATCCTGTTTTAGTTTTTAACTGAAAAAAGAAACACTGGTGGAAATGAGTGCCAGTGACGCGCTGGTGCGCTGAGCTGCAGCTGGAATACACCTGTCGATCCAGTCATGGAAATGTGATCAACCTGTCCGCCTCCTCCTGCCGGGAGCCCAGCTCAGCCTCGGACCTCTGCGTGCCGACACCAGGCTTTTCACAGCTCCAGGTTTCAGTGTCAGGTCTGATCCCTGGAGCTCTGCAGCGAGCCTCTGCCTTCAACACGCTTTCTTTGCGTTTTCTCCAGGAGCTTTTATAGGAACTTTAATGTCACTGAGGTCTGAACCGCTGCTGTTACAGTCCGGCTCAGACCGGGGACTGATACAGACCCCAGCTTCAGGCTCAGACTCTGTTAGATTATACTGCCTCCTGTCGCCTGCTGGCAGTACGGCAGACCACAGCATGTAAAGGCTCAGTTCACCACACTGACACCTTGTGAAGATCAAAGCATTGAAATATGAAATATTATATTTAAATAAGATCTGCAGCAACATCTCAGTCCAGAGACACTGTCGTGCTCACACACCTCACCGCTGTGTGTTCAGCGTCTCATCAGCCTGTGTCAGTAACACTCCTCCTTACATCCGCAGGTACGATCAACACGAAGCAGCTGCAGGTGTTCAACCTCACCTCGCTCACCAGGTCCGAGGACGTCCTGTCGGCCACTCTTCATTATTACATCGGAGACCTCCAGAACGGCTC
Organism: Lateolabrax maculatus; assembly: GCA_031216445.1. Classification (NCBI taxonomy): domain Eukaryota; kingdom Metazoa; phylum Chordata; class Actinopteri; order Acropomatiformes; family Lateolabracidae; genus Lateolabrax; species Lateolabrax maculatus. The sequence goes on along the minus strand of CM062217.1, from coordinate 1,306,123 downwards.
CCGGGCCTGCTCCGGGTCCGGAGGCTGCGCCCGCCACGGGCCCCGCAGGCACAGCCACATCCACATGGTCATCTGGAGCTTCGCCTCCGTGGACAACAAGATGAGGACTCTGGGACACTTCCGGATCAACGTGTCCACCCTCTACAGGGACTTCATATCGTGGCAGTGGAAGGACGTCACTCGCGTGGTCAACCAGGCCAAGAACCACGACGAGCTGCTCATCGGGATCGACGTGGCCTCGCAGGGGCCCCAGCCCTGGAAGAAGCTCCTGTCGGACCGCTCCCCCTACATCCTGGTCTACGCCAACGACTCCGCCATCTCAGAGCCCGAGAGCGTGGTGGCCACCCTGCAGAGACACCACCCGGTGGGGGGGGAGGCCTCCGCGGCGCACGGCTTCCAGAGAGCCGGTCTGCGCGAGCGCAACGACACGGAGCCGGAGCGGCCGCCGCCCCGACGCAGGCGCTCCGTCAACGTCCTGCTGCCGCTGCAGAACAACGAGCTGCCCGGCCCGGAGTATCCGTACGAGACCACCGGCTGGGACGAGACGAGTCCGTACGAGCCTTTTGAGAACAAGCAGGCCCGCCGGCCGCGCAAAAAGACGCGCAAGAACCAGCGGCACAAGATGCCGCTGCTGCAGTTCGACGAGCAGACCATCAAGAAGGCGCGGAAGAAGCAGTGGAACGAGCCGCGCAACTGCGCCCGCAGGTACCTCAAGGTGGACTTCGCTGACATCGGGTGGAGTGAGTGGATTATATCGCCCAAGTCGTTCGACGCCTACTACTGCTCAGGGTCCTGCCAGTTCCCCATGCCAAAGGTGAGACTCGGCTCCTGGGGGCCGCTGCTGCAGTGGTTCCCAACAAAATGATATTTATCTCTCCACATGTTCCACCAATATTGGCTTTTCTTCTTCAGTTACTGGATGATTTCACGTCCTCTAAATTGTATTCTAATAAAACAGGAGGAAAGGACCAGCTGTGATGATGGGTTACCTGTAGACCTTTGTCTCTTTAGGAGTCCTGAGACAAATATAGGCCAGGTGGTGTTCACTGCCACCTTTTTAACATGTGAACCTCGGCTCCTTCTTGTGGTCCAACATCGTGCCACCATCTTACTCCGGTTTGACACACAGTATATTCATATAAATGTATATGAAGGTGTTTCACTAACACACATGAAGTGGCACCAGGACTCACAGAAGAGGTTTAACATCAGTCTGCATGGAGGTATGGTATATATTATGTAAATCCAACATGCTGAGCTATCAGTCCATCGGGCTGTAAGCCTTCAGTCCCTTGTTCAGCTGCTGCTGCTCTGTAGTACGTTCACTGGGGCAACATTAACATTAGAAGTCCCTGAAGCCTTTCTGTCTTATATTATAGATGATAATGTGAAAGAAACTGACAGAAATGTATCCCGTCTGCTTTAATCTGCCGGGATAAACCAGTAACAGGCAGCAGTTCTCCTGCACGCTTTTATCTTCTGCAGTCGATCTTAGAAATTAAGATCATGAAGTCTTTGAAGAAATGCATCAGAGTCCCACTGTCCTCAACATGTAGTAAAACTACAGATGATGTCATCTCAATGGCTGTGTAACAAAACGTATAAAGTAGAAACTGCTGCTGTGTAACTTCCTGAGGAGCAGGTGGCCGAAGCGGCACTGAAATCAATACAACTTTCCAAGCGTCTTAACAACAACCCTGAAGGAAGCCGCTCTGAAAGCTTTAGCCAACATAATGTAGTTTTACACATCTGAGAGAAAGAAAGAAACTTCGGCTCCCCTCGCAGCTCGTGGCCCCGGTGACAAGATAACATCACAGGTATTTTAAACACGGCCGGAATGCACGAGTCCCGTCCACTTAATTCATTACCTCGGAGTCGCCGGCCTTTGTAGTCGGATGTAATTAGTCCCAGAAGAAGGGCCTAGGGCGTAAGGCGACCCCTCCCTCTCCTGCAGGTCTGCACAGTCGGACAGGCCTGTGATCCTATCATGGGTTTTTTCCTTTGTCAGGCTGAAGCTTTAGAAGCTGCTCAATAGCTACTATTAAAAGCTGCTGTGCCTGTTTTTTTGTGACGTGGGAAGAGCCCTGACACTGACTGCTGAGACATGAAGCAGATGATTTCATCTACCTGCAGCCGCTTGTTGGAGGCACCGAGCGATATTCTCTGTGATCTCCGGGACTCTCTGGTCTCGTTTTCAAAGCTCTGGCCATCATTTTATCATATATAACGCTCACAGGAGTCAATGCTCAGATAACATCACTACAAGTGATTTAAGATTCTCTAAAACACTTTATTTGGTGGTTACCTAAAAGTGATAATCCCTCATTTCAAAAGAAAACAATATGCATGAACAACTATGGCAAGTACAGTAGTTCAAAATAGAACCAGGAACTCCGTCTGCAAACTGTGATTAACTGTGAGCAAAAAGATTAAACCCTTCACTTTCCTTTTCTCTTCCAATAGGTTTGGCAAATGTGTGATCTTGCCAGTTAACTATGAAAATAAGACCCAACTTGTTAGAGACCTTCCCTTTGAGTGCATCTAAAAGAAAGTTACGTCACGTTCATCCTCGACGTGATCTGCGACGCGGTACTGGACACTATCAAAGGCAAACTGTTGCTTTTAAAGACTCCCTTTAACCCTTTTGTCCCTTTGCTTTAGGCTCTGAAGCCGTCTAACCACGCCACCATCCAGAGCATAGTGCGGGCAGTGGGCGTCGTCCCGGGCATCCCCGAGCCGTGCTGCGTCCCCGAGAAGATGTCTTCCCTCAGCATCCTCTTCTTCGATGAGGACAAGAACGTGGTGCTGAAGGTCTACCCCAACATGACTGTAGATTCTTGCGCCTGTAGATAGTTTTATTTTTTATTTTTTCTCCTTCAGCGCCTGTTCACATAAAACTCCTGTCATACAGAAAAGAAAGAAAGACCAACGCACGAACGACCCTCTCTCCTCCTGTTTCTTCAGTCACACGCTCATTCACTCACCAACGCCCATTGAACAACTTCCCTTTTGCACTGGAGGAGAGTCCTTCCTGTTGTTCCAGGTGAAGAGGACACTGGTCTGTTCACGGGAAGGGACGGATCGCGTGAGTTTCCCTCGTGGAAGAAAACTGGAATGGAAAGTCAAGTCTCCATGCTCCAACGTCACCGCCGCTGTTTCTCGCGACAGCAGCGTGAACGCCATCATAACAAACTCACTATCAAGACACAGAAAACCAGCTGAGACATAAGAGACACAAAAACTGAAGGAAAAATCACTTTTCAGGAAAAATGACCTCAGTTTGAAGTGGTGGCTCATTCTCATCTTTCTCTCATTCATAGCTTGAAGTTGTCTTTGGTCATTACCACAAAGTCAGACTCGCACTTGCATGGTTTTTGTTACTATGTGTATGTATTTATGTCTGTACTATCACTGTGTTATTCACTATATGAGAAGTTATTGTATAATTATTGGCTTGGCTGCTATAGAGAGATATATTAGATTCCAAAGCCAGAATTATGATGTAGGCGGTACAGTAGATAGCCGTACATATTTGTGTTTAGATCACTGCTCCATCGTTGTACAGAACCCACATTTTAAGAGTTTATTATATGCGGAAGAGTAAGCTACTTTTCATTTGTGGTCCTCATCAACAGGTGGAATGAGGAGTTTTTGAGAAGACCCCTTTATGCCATCACTTTGCCAAGGAAATGTACACGTAAAGTTCAGATTTCATTTTGAAAGATAAACGGATAAAGCATATCAAAAGGAGAAACTACTACATTGAACAGGGGCTGTCAGCAGGCGTTTATCACCAGTGTAAAACCACTCGATGCCTGTGTGGGAACTTTGTTGGACCTGATAAGTTCAGAGAGAAATCAAAGAAGTCTTGGGACCTGGCAGGCATCGAGGATTAATACGAGGGGCTTTAGAGAGCCTGGTTTCAGGCTGAGCGTATCTGTTCTTGGCCTTGTTAAAGTTCAGAACATGTTGCCGTTACATAATGTTTAAAATGATGTATTTACAGCATAGAATGACATTTATGAAGAAAAACTATTATACACACGCCAGAATGCTTCTAGAAATCTGTTTTTATCAAGTCCGTATCAAGTCAATATACACTGCTGGTCTGGAATCAGTTTTGCTTTACATAAGGCTCATCATTTTTGGTTTTTACCAGTTTTCATTGAAAAAAAACCCTGGATTTTTGTAAAGGTTGGAATGGGTTGAAAATCTGGATTTTATGTTCTTAACATCTAAAAGCTTGGATGAAAAAAGCAGAGTCCTCTGATGGCAGAGACAAAGTTCAGATGGAAATAGTTTACTTCAAAGTAAATACAAATTGTGCTGTTAGGACTTTAAAACCGTGTTTTCACCCAAATTTTTTCTTCAGATTTTTGAAATCTTAATTTTTTGAAAATAAAAACCAGAAATGATGAGCAATACATATAATATATTGAATGATCAGGGAGAGCTGATCTGTTTTCATGGGTCCCAGAAGCTTTTAATATTACTGTATAGAGTAGATTGTACAGAAATCAATCACACACGGGGGTGTGTTCATTGATCACACGTACTTTGCATCAGGTCAGCATTGAACAGCAGGCACAACTGGGAGCTTTGGGTCGTGTATTATTGTCAGAGTTCATAAAACCAAATATTTATTCAGAGCAAATAGACTGAAATATAGCAGCAAACGTTTTTTCTATAGTCTTGTACATTGTTTTGTATATAGCTCACTATGTGTTGATGACTTTCTCACGTCTCCTTGTGATAGAAGTGCCTTTTCAATGGGTGGATTTGTGCTTTTCAAAAAGTTTGGTTTGATCCGGCGCCTGTTCGGAGGGGCTCGGAGAACTGAGCTCAGTTTGCAATGAAGCCGAAGTCAAAGCAAGCAGCTGAGAAACGTTTTTTATGGTACAAAATAGTCTACAACGAGTGAACATCGTGCTTATTCTTTTGATAAGTATGATCCCCAGTGGAATTCATTTAAAATGTATTTCCAAAAAATTCACTATTTTGATATTTCAGAGACATTTATTTTGTGTCAATAGCTAAGGGGCAGATTTTTTAACTTTATATATTTTGTACTGACACTTTTTCCAGTTTGTGCTTCCTCCTCTTGTGCCAATACAGACTTGATGCTGTAGAAGTGAGAGGTTTCCTCTGCAACAGTGCAGACATGACGGCTGCTGACGGGTCGTTTCTGGGGCCTTTTTGCTTTTGCTCATTTCTAAACTTCACTAATGTCTTTTGGAGTGCAATTATCAAAGACACTCACATACAGTACAGTATATCAGCAGTTTACTACTTCACTGTTCAATCCTATCTTGTAAATGTTACGCTGTAGGTAAAAAAGAAATGCTTGTACAATAAGCTTCATAAAATATATTTGTATATGGAAATGACCTTTAACATGCATCTATTTATTTTCTGTATGTTGCATATCTTGTAGAGGTGTGGTCTGGGAAAGGGGGACCAAAGCTCTGACATGTCGATGGTCTTTATATCTGTGATGGACATTTGTCACTACTGATGTGAAAGTGTGGTGAACTGTTTCAAGGTCTCCCCCTCTGAGCTCTGACCATCCTTACAAAGCATTCAAAGAAATGAATAAAAGTATGCAAGACTCAGATCTGTCAAGGCTTTTTTGGTTTCTAAACCTAAAGGTTTTGATGGTTAGTGACACAAAAAACACACAAAGCAAAATACTCACAATGTATTTCCTTTATCGCTCCCTTGGTAGCATTCTACATAAAATAGTTCCATTACTTCTGAAATTCAACAGCAAAACTTAGAAGAATACCTCTTTTTACATTATAACTGTTGATCTCAGACCTTCACTTACTGCCCAAAGAAGTCAATATTCACATTTTATAGACGGGTACAGGATATAGTAGCAGTGCCCTACACAGAGGCAGCTGTAGGCTGCTGTGTTGTAACAGCCTAAAATCTGTGCATAAAATTAAAGGACCTACTGCATTTTAAAAATGCTTTCTTTCTTTATTAAATATGCAAATTGCCTATGTTTTGAGATTTTAACCCCAGAGCCAAACTCTTAGACATCTGATATCTTGTAGAGCTAACAGTGTTCAGTGAACATGAGGTCTGAATACATTTTGAGGCTTTAAACAGTTTGGTTACATTTCTGCTTTTGTAGAACTTTATTTTGGGTACAGTTCAGTCATGAATCCACACAAACTAAGCAACAGGCCCTTCTGGTGGCCGCCATTTTGACTTGTCATTGCAGTAAAGCAGGTGTAATGACATGAATGACGGGCGTTTGTTCCGGGGCCCTGTAGGCCAGCGTGCTCCATGACGGGCTCTGAATCAATACACAAATCCTGGAGGACGAGTGTTGAAGAAACACTCAGCCAATCAGAGCTTTGTGGGCAGGGTCAAGAACGTGGACGTCATCTGTCTAACAGCCAGCAAAAATTCAGAAAAAACAGCAGCAAAAACTGTGAAAAGTGTGATTGACAGCCTCCCCAGGCAGCTGTAAGTCTACGTGGAGAAGTAATGTCTGAAAGTCTTATTTTTGTCTGATCGGGCAACCTAATCCCCAAACAGAACATGAACATGAAGTCGTGATCAATGTGTGAGTTTAGTTTGATTTAGGTCCAGACCTGGCTCTGAACTAAATGAAATGCAGCTATTATTGTGTTATTACATACCTGTGCTGTGACAAACTTGTGCACATATTGGTGAGGAAATAAAATAAATACTAATAATCTACTGTGGCATAAAACAAACTTTAAATTGACCGATCTAAGAAGACTGTTTAATTCAGTTTCAAAAAGTCAACATTTAAAAAAAACAGAAACTTTCTGGAATATTAACAAACGCGTTATCTTAAGGCCACAGCTTCTCCGAGAGTGTCCGGTGCTTCAACACAGACATTATCACATACTGTACATACTGTACACACACATTCACCAGTCACTGTATACATATATATGTGATATTTACAGAATCCACTCACACACTTTTTAAGGTGTACATAAAGGAACAAGTTGCTTGGATTGTATAAATGTGTATTTTTGATGAGTGTGCTTTCCCGTATACAGTATATACATAGACACATGGTACACAGTCGCTTTACTGTAAACCTCGAGTGTTTAAAAATGGAAAATATCTTTTTTTAACCCTAAGCTCCTGAAAATCCCCTCATAGTAAACCCTGAAGGTTCGGCCTCTTTGCTGTTCCTCCTCACATCACATCGCCTCAGACCGAGCTCAACTCCCCTTTTTAAGAAGCTGGGAGCCGCCGAGTCGACTCAGCCTCACAAAGTTAAACATGTCTATGTGTTTTTATAGGTCAGGCACCCTGCTGCGGGAGGCTCACACTCTATAACTGCAGTGGAGATGGTGTTCATGTTTCTGTGTGTGGTTTGGGCAGTGGAGGGGCTGTGAGGGTAACACGGCTCGTCGGCACATCTCTGGGATAGCAGTGCATCGTGGTGAGATGCTGCCTAAGCAGTTCAGTAGAATTTCTTCTCCCGATCTGAGTTTGTTGTGTTTGTGAAGTTGCTTCCTGTTTCTTTTGCAGCGTCATCTCCACAAATATCTTCTCCCCACACACCTCCAAATCTCTGCAGCCATAAACAAACTGCACATGTAATCACAAATTCCCTCAGCTGGAAGAAATAAAGGCTTTGCAGCCGCATCACAAATTCCCCCGCCATACACATCTGGAGCCATCGTGAGGGCCCACACATCGTGTCTGAAAACAATATCTCAGAGGTATCTGTGAAAGATTATTAGATGGCCGTAGATTGATTAAGGAATGTAAAATACTGTGACACTGATCTGTTTCAAAGCTCTGTGAGATGAAGCCAGCTTGGTTATCCTGGACTCACAGTTGGTTCCTATTTCTGAGCCTGCAGGCCAATGAAGCAAAGCCAAAGCTGTAATCAAGAACTTTGAAACTACAGCGAAGATAACAAAAGATCTAATGTTGCTTTCTGGAGGTTTCTTCACGCTGTTGTTGGTACAGTAGTTGGCGAAAACGTTGTGGACGTACCGTTCTCTACTCTGAGTGATTAAATGGGACAGCGTGGCCTTTTGACTGGCTGACACTGTGCACGAGCGTTAATGCATGAATGACTGAAGCTCAGTGAGTCCGAGCGTTGCCATGGAGACCTTATCTTTGGGAATGCAAATTGCGGAGTGAAAAATCAAGTGTTTTCATTAAAAGTCACACTGCAGGTGTTGTTGCTGTGCCTACTTTGCTTTGCCCCAGCCCTCCAGAGAGGGTCGGTAATGCAGCAACAAGACCCCGATCCCTCACTGACTTCCCACTCACACCGCCAGCTGTGATCGATTACGGCGAGAGTTTATCTCAGCAGCAGGGTGGGGAGAGTTACAGGCTTCAGCTTTAACGCTTACATGTCATTACTACTGTAGCACTAAGAGCACTACACCGTAGCTGATTGGCTACAGTGTCAGATACATTAACCAAAAGGACAGGGAGGGTCACGACAAACTGTTTAACTTCACTTAACAAACTCAGAGGAGAATTCTCCTTCAGCTGCTCCTTTGTGGTGAGATGGTTCATAAAGTGACCAGTTAACTGCAGCTACTGTTGCCCAGAACCTGAGGACCTCCACCATGGCTGCCAGAGGTGATGTGAGGTCACCTGAACGCCCACTTTTCCCATTAAGTTTTGGCCGTTTAAGGTGCACACTGGAGGGAAAATAACAGAAAGATGGAGCAGAGGGTCTCAGAAGTCCATGTCCCAGCCGGACAGCTCATCGGGAGGACTGTCCTCGTCTGGAGGGTAGCTGTCAAAGTAGCTGTGATCTGTCGGCCCTGTGAGCTGGTGGGGAAGAGGAGACGATGAAGGAGGCAAAGGTGGGAGATTTCTTAAGATACTTCCTGAATTACTAACTCAGTTTTGGAAGTAAACCCAATAAGCTGTGCACAAGGGGAATGTAATCACTGTATTTTAATGGTTTACATTCACGTGCACATAGTAAAGTGCCCATTTCCACTGCGACTTTTGACTTTTTTTCAAGTAATAAAAGTCAAATCTCTATGTGTGGTCATTATATTTGCTTTGTATTAGAACCCACAAAGATTTATATCTCCACTTACTTCTCTTTTCAGTGGAGACGGTAAAGTCCTCGCCTTCAGTCCCTCCCAGTTGAAGCCGTTAAACCACCTTCAGACACAGTGCGGAGCCATAAAAACATGTCAGTGAGTAAATCTGTATCTCTTTCTGTCTTTTTTTAGTCATGAGTTTGACTCCAGAACAAACCAAACACATAACAGTACTTTCCCTGGGACGCTACAGTGTGTCTGATTGTAAGTTATATTATAAGGAACTCTGAGCTCGGCTCACAGGAGACCCGGTGAGAAGAGTCACAGCCCTCATCAGCTCAATGGGCTGAGGTCAGCAACACATTTAAAAATAACTTTTGAATCTATGATCCTCCCTGTCTCTCTCTTAGCCGTCATACTGTCTCAATAAAGCAAAATAAAAGTGAAGACTGTATCAACATGACAAGCCATTTGAATATGTTTTACATCCTGTTCAGTGATCATTTAATTCATAATGTTTACTGCTAATTTGCTCTGCTAATCTTCCCATCAGCAACAAAATGATCAGCTGCTTCTCACCTGTGCTTCTTGATATCAGTGATTCCATTTTTCAGGTTGCCCAGACGCTCGGAGGGATTTCGCCTGTAAAGTCGATCAGAGTGAGATTATTGCTTTGACTCAGAGAAACTTGGAGTTAGTTTTTCTGTAAACTCGCTCGCTTTGTTCAAACACTGGACAGCACTGGTCAGTATTTGTGACATGTTGTTCAGGTGAGTGTTTAAATGGTTGAAGACACGGCCTCCTTTTGATTTAGTTGCCTGTCTTTTAAGTTTTTAATTGAACTTAAATGTTTGACTGGACGACATGGTTCAGACCCGTCTCAGGTACCCACCGTCATCAGACTCTGCTGTGGGAAACCTGCCGGTAAAAGCAGTTAAAGTGGAGGATTTTCTAGCTTCAGTTGTGAGTGTTGCTCTGCCTGCGTGATCTTGTACCTGCACAGCTTGCGTATGAGGTCGTCCGGTCTCTTGGTGATCTTCTTGGGGAAGTCCATCTTCTCAATGCCTTTCAGGATGAAAGTGTACGTCATCATCTGGTCACTGCCTGAGAACGGAGGACTGCGGAGCGGAGGGGAAAACAGGCAGCGCTTCAGTTCCTTTCAGCCTTTCATTCAGCTGCTGGAGTGACGCTTTTCAGCGAACAATAATTACTCGCTTTACTCCGACGAAGCCTCGCTGCAGACGAGCACGTGCACTCACCTGCCAGTGAGGAGCTCAAACACCAGGATGCCCAGAGACCAGAAGTCCACGCTGAAGTTGTGGCCTTTGTTGAGGATGATCTCAGGGGCCACGTACTCCGGGGTCCCGCAGAAGGTCCAGGTCTTTTGGCCACATCTGATCTTCTTGGCAAAACCAAAGTCAACCTGGGAAGGCAGAGCTGATCAGTTAAAGCTAAACCTTCAAAAATGAGCACTGACTTTAAGGAGGTGCTTATCGGCGTGTGACGCTGAAGCTGCAGACTTCCTTCATTGTCAACCAATTGCACAATGCAAACTTGTGACTAGACTTGACTAGTTAGAACTACTAGAGAGACACAGGTCACCACAGGGCTCAAAGACCGTCCTGCCAGCTGTGGCTGCAGTCGTTCCATGTTTTCATGACAGAATGTGTCCAGTCACCAGTTTGATGTATCCCTCGGTATCCAGCATGAGGTTCTCAGGCTTCAGGTCTCTGTAGAGGACCCCCTTACGATGGAGGTAATCGAAAGCCTCTGTGACGCAGCCGATGCAGAATTTGGCAGTGGGCTCATCAAAACTCCCCCTGAAGACAAGAAAGCCAAATTTGAACTTCTTGCGGGGTCAGATCTGATCAGGAGGCAGAGAGGCAGACGTGCACCTGAACCAGATTTCTTATTGCAAGACAGGAAGCATCAGAGTTCCCTCATTAGAAGAGAACCTCACAGTAATGCAGCTGCACCACAAGCCAGCAACACATTGTGGTGAAAGGAGGTTATCTCACAGACAGAAAGTGTGAAGTTAAAGGTGCGTCGGTCAGTGTCGGTCTGTCCTACCTGTCTCTGAGCAGACTCCAGATCTCTCCCCCCAGACAGGCCTCCAGCAGCATGTACACGTATTTGTTATCCTTAAACGTGCGATACAGTCTGAAGGAAGAGAAGCAAAGACAGGATGAGCTTCAAGTCAAAGGTTTCATGTTGTTCTATCATTCAGGATCTGCATCTGTCCTGTATTTATTATATATTTATAGTATTATCTCATTTTCAGGCTTCAATTAAAACCAAAATTGGTTAACAGACATTTACTGTCTGGTGTATTCAGGGAGCAGTCTCAGTTAATAGTTTGTCTAAATAATCCACATTAGCTTTTATTTTGTAAAATACAGCATTACCCAGGCTTGATTATTAAACAGTGAGCTGATAAATTACATATAAAAGCAGCAGGCAGAAAACAAATGATGCACAGCAGATCATAAACAGTAGACAGGGCGCTGAAAATAATCAATGCAGCCCCACTGGTCATTCTTTTCACGTGCTGCAGTTGCCATTACTGCTGAAATTAGAGCTTAATTTGTGAACTAATGTGACATTAATTGACCCTTGTGGTAATGTTTTCAGAGTACACTGTTAATCGCATCCAAGAAGCAGGCAGAGATTCATATCACACTCAGAGACACGAGAGACGGCAGAGCAGATGTTAACCCTGCATGGTCTTAAATCTTCGATCAGTCTTGAAAACAGATTAGAAATAAGAAGAGATAATAGTTAAAACATGTGAAAAAGGCCAAATAAATACATGCAGTGTATGAGGAGTTCAGCAGGAGGAGCGTTTCAGGAGGTGAAGAATGGCTTTAATATCTGAGTCTGTTCCACTGCTTACAGTGAAATCGGATCATCGTAATCTCACAAAAGGCAAAGAAAAGCTGCTGCTGCAATATTTCATAACAAATAACTACATTTTCATAGCAGACATCTCAATATCCCCTGCCACTCTGCCCCACTGAGAAGATGTGATCTGCTCGGGGGCCTCAACTGTGATCTCATCAAAAACTAATAAGCGCCGCACTGTTTTCCCAGACTAATGTAGCCGTGCTTCATCGTGTAGGATAAAAAATGGAAATAAGGTTGGGTTTGTGGGGGGGGGGGGGGGGGGGCACTGACTTGACAATGAAAGGCGAGCGAGCCTCGGCGAGGATCTTCCTCTCCGAGTGGATGTGTTCCTCCTGCCTGTTGTCCACCACGTGCTTCTTCTTGATGACCTTCAGGGCGAAGGTGACGTCCTCGCCCTGCACCTTCACCTGCACACGGACACAACGTCACAGCTGTGGTTAGTTAAAGGAAAGGTTCACAGTTGTTCAATTCCGTCTTAAAACATTCGTCAGGTTCCCATTTCAACGTTAAAACAGCATTTGCTCACTGTACTCGTTCCTCCTGTTCGTATCGAACCTTTTCTTTGTGTACTGTAACTACAGTAACTTCACTGGTCTAACTGCTGAACATTCATCCTAACTTCATGTAATATATAAATATGTTGACAGAACGATTTGTGTGGATTTTGTCGTCAAAATAAGGTGAAATCACTGAACCTCTTTGAGGCTCTTTATGTGATATGTCTAATTCTTTTATTTGAATGCTGACACAGCTGTTTAAATGGGCTTAGGAGAGGATCTTTGAATGGCCAATATGAAAAGCAGGAACAATTAAAACCTGTATTAACATTCATGTGGTCACCTGATTATTGCTTCTGGACAGATGTGAAAAATTGTGAATGTGTCCTTTAATAAAGGCTGCATTCCATTTAGGTGTTCAGGTCCAGGCTCACAGGGTTATGCGTGGTCACTGGTGTACAGCAGCTTACTGGGACACGTGAACAACTCTGAGTAACTGTCAGTGTTACAGTGACTCATTCATTTCATTGATCACCAGATTTATTATAATATATATTATTTATAGACTAAATCAATAATCAATAACGATTCATAGAGTCAGGTCTCACCAGTTCCACTCGTCCGAAGCCGCCGACCCCGAGAGTAGCGACGACCTCCAGGTGGTCGAAGGGCCTGGATGGAGGGAACACCGACACCATGTCCTTCAGCTGGACGACGTCGGGCGGCAGCGGCTGGCTCTGGTGGCGCGACACCGACTTCCTGGATGGAGGCAACAATAAGAGTTCAAATGATGAGAAACGCGTATATTATGTTTATATTTTCACTCTCAGTCCCTCAGCAGCTTTTCATTGGCTCCCCGGTCCTGAGCACACAGCACTGCACCCACCTGGCGTGTCTCTTCTTGTCGTCTCGATCGAGTGTCGCCACGTAGCCTTGGAGGTACTTCTGCAGCTCGTTGAAGGTGCCCACCGTCTGATCAAATGTCCTGGAAAACAACAACCGCACGTCAGCGGTGCCACCACAGGAATGTTGGCTGATGGGCTTCACAGCCTCGACTCTGGTTTAACAGGCTGAGATAAAGAGCTCCATGTCACAGGAGGACATCAGGGCAGGTAGATGGGAGGACATGGTGTAATTATCATTTTCAGATGACTGATTTTGTTTTATTTCCTATAATAATTTGATAAATTGCGATAAATTGCCACTACAGAAGCAACAATATATCTGGGTGTTTGGTGTTAATTCAGCTACCAGAGAACACATGGCAGAATACTCACTCTCTGTCGATGACGAGGCACTCCACCCCGTTCTCTTCAGCGATGATATTAGCTGACCGGACATCATCACTGAAGGACACACAGAGATGATCATCACACACACTAACACACACACCCGACTCCCCCCCCCCCCCCCGTTTCGGTAGTGATTTTAGGATTAGGAGGGTTCACTTTGTACTTAAAGTGCATCCAGAAAGGGCTGTGCAAGACCGTCACAGTGTGATTCCTATAAAAGAATCAATATATGAACCATTTTGCATCCCTAAAAGATTTTTAATGAAGATACAACCAAAAAGATTCAGAAACTTACATTAAAATAGAATTTAACAGTGATGACTGACAGGTAGGGCGGCTGGTTACAGCAGATTACATGTATGGAGATACAGGAATGTTAATACAGTTCGGAAACTGCACAATTCCTTATTTTGCAGATTTTGAAAGGCTGCATATTCAGAAGCTTTTTCCAGCCCTGCTTCTTCCCCTCATTATTTCCAGTATGGAGAGCAGCTGCTGCTGCCGACTGTAATTGTCTTTTGTGGAGTTTGTCCTCATCTGAATCGAGGGCTTAAGGATAGAGGGTGTCCTGAAACCCTCTGAGACAGATCTGTGACTTTGGGCGGTATAAATAAAAGAGATTGGCTATTAAAACAGTGTTTCCGTCCACCAGAAATCCAGAGTCAGGAGCGAGGGAATGACCTGATCTGTGGAGGGGTGTGATGTTTGTTTTCACCTTATTAGAGCTTTCTCCCCGAAGTAGTCTCCCTTCTGCAGCGTGTTGATGATCTGCGGCAGCTTGTGGGCCTCGGTGCTCTGGGTCACCTTCACCTGCACAACACAGTGAGCACATTTCACTTCTCCACGCCGATGTCTCCGGTTCACCGCCGGAGCTTTTACAGGTGCTTTCACTTTCCTCCACACATTTCTTACAAGCACTGTAGAAAGTTAAAATTCTAAGAAAGTGAAATAATTGACATATTGAATTATAGTAATTGGAAGATGATGGGCTGCGGGTGATTAAGTGGCGCTCTCAGTGTTTTTGCTTGACGTGCTGTCAGAATAGACACAGTCATTGTGAGAGAGTTTCAATCAGCAGACCAGCAGTTTTCTGCTGAAGTACTCCAGCAGCCTGGATGTTGTGAGGCTTTAAAAACCAGCGGCCCACCCCGGTGGAGGTCAAACGTCCCACTCGCGGCACCGCCCCGCCGAAGAAATGCCGCCACGACGCCACAGCCGTGACGGTGGGGTATGTTTTAGCCAAGTGTCCCGTTTGACCTCGGTGACCTTCACTTCCCCTGTTTTTCCTGGTGGCAGACGCTCTCAGACTTTATTCCCTCCCTGGTCGGAGGGGTTTGGGGGGGTAGTAGAGCCGTTTCCTGTATCCCCCCCCCCCTCCCCAAACAACATGTGTCTCTCTGTGGTTTGGTTAGCTTAGTGCTGAGGAGCTGCTGTCTCCCGTGGGCTCATAATGGCATTTTGAAAGTCCCCCGTGGACAGCTCGGGCCCCTCTCCATCTCCCCTCGCCGCCCGGTGTCAGGTTGCCGACTTATCAGACAGACGGGCGGGTGAGTCATAGCCCCGCACCCCCCACACTCACATACAGTTTGGCCAACATGTTGTTTTGTTGGAGTATGGGACAAAAACTAGTCTGTTATTGAAAAAAAAAACTTTTTTAAAGCGTCTTTCGGCCATTATTGTTCCTGTTGGTCATGACGGGATACCTGCTGGTTGGTTTACACTCATGTGGAAACAAGGTTGAAGGGGAAAAGTATTTCTGTAGCCATTCAACACTCCTGCTGACTGATGGGAAAAGACTGGAACGGCATCCGGATTTATTCATTTTACTGCTGTAAGCACAGGATTAAGGCTCGAGTCTCTGGCCCATCATTGTTGCAGAGTCTGAAAACGTCTTAATGGCAAAAACGATTAGAAATTAGCTGACTTTGCCTGTTAGTATGGGATATTTGCACGTTGTGTTATTTTATTCACTTAATTGTACAATTATAGTTTTCTGTGTCTGTCCAGCACTTTGAGACTGAAATATAATACAGACATTCATGCTTCCAGCAGGATGAATTTTAGTCATTTTTGTAATCCCTTAATTTTTAGTGCCACCGACAGTTCAAAACTTTAACTTGCCCAATACCTGCTACATTAATGTTTGGGACATTCCCATCAGCGTCTGAAAGTAACAGGGATGTTCATGTGTTACGTATGTTATGTATGAGGCACGTTACCTTTCCCTGCGCGATGATGTAGAAGGTGCTGCCCTCCTCTCCCTCCCGGATCACGTACTCTCCTCTGTCATAGTACTCCTAATGGGACGGGGGTAGAGGGGGGGTGGGGTCAACAGTCAGGAGTGAAGCATTATATTGATTTAACCATCGACCCGGCTGGTCTGATTCCTGGTAGCCGGTCCCCTGCGGGATGAGAGCTGGAGTTCAGCCATCAATGAGGCTCCGTCATTCGGAGCTTCTCAGCCTGCTGATCAGGAGGGGATTTTTGGAGGCTCGTGGGATTAATGAAACACAAAGTGTAGGTCAATAGTGCGTGTTAATTACGATGCTTTTAATGTCCGTCATGAGGGCCTTTCATGATCATGGATGGATGAATTTGACGGTGGAGGATATTTATGTTCGACACCATCGTGCATGTTAATTTAAATGTAACTGTGCATTGAAAGGTCTTTTTTCCTTTTTATAATCTCTTTAATGTGATGCTTTTGTTATCAGAAATATAGTTTGCGTGCAGCAGTGTTCCTGCATCGCCAGGCGAGACGCAGCCTACATAAACACCAAACAGCTCACGGCAGAAAAAAGGATTTCACAAGAACAGACGGGCTCAGATTATTAGTTTTACAATTCAGACCACTTCAGTATCAGGTGTCCTTGCACACATAAAGAGACGTTTCACTGATTATCTGCCCTCAAGCATGGAGAGCAGAGCTGCATCTACATGATGTTATTAATCATCTTTCCAGAAGAGATATCACCGCGTACTATCTCTCACTACACATTCACCTCTCTCTTTCAATTACAGAAACACACACATCTCCCTCCCTCTCTCCCTCTCTCTCTCCCCTGTCCCTCTCTCCCTCCCTCTCTCCCTCTCTCCCTCCCTCTCTCTCTCCCCTGTCCCTCTCTCCCTCCCTCTCTCCCTCTCTCCCCTCTCTCTCCCTCCCTCTCTCCCTCTCTCTCTCCCCTCTCCCTCTCTCTCTCCCTCCTTCCCTCCCTCTCTCTCCCTCTCTCTCTCCCCTGTTCCTCTCTCCCTCCCTCTCTCTCTCCCCTCTCCCTCCCTCCCTCTCTCTCTCCCCTCTCTCTCCCTCCCTCCATCCCTCCCTCCCTCCCTCCCTCTCTCTCTCCCTCCTTCCCTCCCTCTCTCTCCCTCTCTCTCTCCCCTGTCCCTCTCTCCCTCTCTCTCTCCCTCTCTCTCTCCCTCACTCCTCGCTCCCTCCCTCCCTCTCTCCCTCTCTCTCTCCCTCTCTCTCTCCCTCCTTCCCTCCCTCTCTCTCTCCCCTCTCCCTCTCTCTCTCCCTCCCTCCCTCTCTCCCTCTCTCTCTCCCTCCTTCCCTCCCTCTCTCTCCCTCTCTCCCCTCTCTCTCTCTCCCCTCTCCCTCTCTCCCTCTCTCCTTGCTCCCTCCCTCCCTCTCTCCCTCTCTCTCTCCCTCTCTCCCTCTCTCTCTCCCTCTCTCCCTCTCTCTCTCTCCCTCTCCCTCTCCCCCCTCTCTCTCTATCCCCTCTCCCTCCCTCCCTCCCTCTCTCCCTCTCTCCTTGCTCCCTCCCTCCCTCTCTCCCTCTCTCTCTCCCTCTCTCCCTCTCTCTCTCCCTCTCTCCCTCTCTCTCTCTCCCTCTCCCTCTCCCCCCTCTCTCTCTATCCCCTCTCCCTCCCTCCCTCCCTCTCTCCCTCTCTCCTTGCTCCCTCCCTCCCTCTCTCCCTCTCTCTCTCCCTCTCTCCCTCTCTCTCTCCCTCCTTCCCTCCCTCTCTCTCCCTCTCTCCCCTCTCTCTCTCTCCCCTCTCCCTCTCTCCCTCTCTCCTTGCTCCCTCCCTCCCTCTCTCCCTCTCTCTCTCCCTCTCTCCCTCTCTCTCTCCCTCTCTCCCTCTCTCTCTCTCCCTCTCCCTCTCCCCCCTCTCTCTCTATCCCCTCTCCCTCCCTCCCTCCCTCTCTCCCTCTCTCCTTGCTCCCTCCCTCCCTCTCTCCCTCTCTCTCTCCCTCTCTCTCTCCCTCTCTCCCTCTCTCTCTCCCTCTCTCCCTCTCTCTCTCTCCCTCTCCCTCTCCCCCCTCTCTCTCTATCCCCTCTCCCTCCCTCCCTCCCTCTCTCCCTCTCTCCTTGCTCCCTCCCTCTCTCCCTCCCTCTCTCTCTCTCTCCCCCTCCCTCTCTCCCTCCCTCTCTCTCTCTCTCCCTCTCTCTGTCACACTCTTGCATTCAGGTGCACTCATTTAACAAACACACCTCTGCATCAGTTCAACTGTCCCCTATAAGAAATAAATGGCCCTCGTACTAAAAGCAGTTTCCTGATATTTGGTGTGCTGGTTAGAAATCATCATTTTTTTACATTGTTAAATGGTAACATAGCCTGAAGCCTCAGTGTTGTTGCTATGGTTACAGATTGAATATATCTGGTTCAGAGGGTTTTAAACCTTGAGGTGTCTTGATGTGATCATACCTGACACCTGTCAGCCAATCAGAAACAAGTCCTTCCTCCGGCCCAGACTCGGTCACTGCAGTGAGATCGCACCGCGGAACAACACCAGAGCCTTTGTTTAGTTCACTTTTACGAGCATCGTAAACGTGAGCGACACCTTGAAACTCTGAACTACTCCTGACTTAAACACCGAGGGGCATCACGTTCCCTCGGCCTGCTGGGACACCTTGGTGCCGTCGGCCTCCACGCAGCTCTCCGGCCGGCCTGCTGACTCAGCCGGCTGCCACTCCATTTTAAAGCTTCTAGGGGAAGACGGGAGCAGTGAATGAAGGTGACCAGGATGAAATGCTCTCTGGGACTGATGCCAAAATCCCGCCGCCGAGACAACGAGCTGTAATCCGTTCGACTATAGAGGACTTTGGTGAAAAGTGAACAAACGAATCAGAGCAGCCACGCGTAAACATTCCCCGGTGTTTACTGTCAAAACTCTTGACACGAGTGGCATTTTCCTCGAGCGTCCGAGCTTGTTTACGTCTCGTTCTGCTTCAGGAGAGGCTAGTTTAACACCCGTCTGTGACAGCGCAGACAACATGCCAGGCTTCTGTTTATGGAGACTGTCTGGATGATGCAGTGACGGCAGGCC
Organism: Lateolabrax maculatus; assembly: GCA_031216445.1. NCBI lineage: Eukaryota > Metazoa > Chordata > Actinopteri > Acropomatiformes > Lateolabracidae > Lateolabrax > Lateolabrax maculatus. The sequence goes on along the minus strand of CM062217.1, from coordinate 1,287,141 downwards.
AGCGACACCACTTGAATTGTGTCTTGGGTTTGTTAAACCAGGCTGAACTCGGGCCAAACATTTACCTTTTCTTCAGGAAATACAGAGGACATCTTCACTAAAAGGCTTCAAAGCACACCTCTTTATAAGACCCCCAACGATCACACCCCCTTCTGTCTTCTGCCTCCGATTTGATTTGCTCATGTTGCTGTTAGAGAACGCTCTGTGTGTGTGTGTGTGTGTGTGTGTGTGTGTGTGTGTGTGTGTGTGTGTTGGGTTTGGCAGCAGTCGTCCTATTTTAGGCGACTGTCAATCGACCGACTGCCCGTCTCTCTCTGTGCTTCCAGTGACAGAAACACAAAAACAAGAGGAAGGACCAAACCTATTTTTAAGACCCCCCCAGTCTTCTGCAGCCCCCAGGTGGACAGGTTTGTCCTGCGAAGCCCCTTGAAGGAGCTGCTGAAATATCAGTCATGACATGAGCAGGCATGAATGATTTAAAAGGAGGTAAAATGTGACAGTCAGCACTTTCAGTTATCCCCAGTTTGCAGCGAAGTGACATTTATGGAGAAAGAGTGAAGAAACCCTAAAATGAGTTGTGAGCCGATGCTGAAGGTCCTTAAACCTGCGTTCTCTCTATCGGCCAGCAGGGGGCGACTCCACCGGCTGCTAACAGAAGTCAGATTGTATAGAAGTCAATGAGAAAATGATCCGACTTCTCACCTGATTTATTACCTCAGGAAACATTTTCCTAATGAGTTTATGGTCTCTGTCACTGTTTCAAGTCTTCTTCAGTACAGCAGATGTTCATTCAGTAAATTATGGTCCCGTTTAGAGGAAAATAGACGATTGACAATTCGTTACCACGGTGACTGCCAATCAGGATAGAGGCAGCGCTCCTCTCTCATCAGACTAACGTCACTTCTGACTCCAAAAAAAACAAGATAGCAGCAGCCAAATTGCCGAACTCGCGCCTTCAAAACGTCCACAAACCAACGGGTGACGTCACGGAGGCTACGACACATGACATTTATGTCTCCGTCACAGCGTCACATTAGAACATGCAGGATGTGTTTGTCTCTGAATTAAATATATATATCAAAGGGAAGCTGTGTCTACGTGTTTCCGTTCTAGTGGGATAATGCAAAGTTATGAGACAAAAATCATTGATAAGCTGCACTAGTTATGATTAAGATATATCTTTTATCTTTTTACTCTGCGTCTTTTGGATGTATCCAGCTCAAATTCCTGACACACACACACACACACACACACACACACACCAGAGAGACACACTATACAGGACTACTATACAACACACACACCAGAACACACCAAATTCCATTCCCCCACTGTTTGACAAGAAGCTTCAATATTATCCGGCGGATTCTCGATGAACATCTGCACCACTATTAGGTTACAGCCCCCCCCCCCACACACACACACACACCGAGAGGCAACAGAATCAGCCCCATCAGAAATGCCTGAATAAGGAAATTCTCCCATCGTGGAAAGTAGCGGGAAGACCAACGATCGCAGAGGACGTCCTTGAAGTTTTCACTGTGGAAAGACGCTGAGAAATGCAGTTTTCTAACCCGAAGCTGACGAGCGCCGCTCCGTTTCCTCTTTCACTGCTGAAACACAACGCTCAGGGAGCGAGCCGCTCTCCTGCACGTTTCAACACACACGTTCACCTTTACACACTCGTGCGTTCTCACACCAGAAGCCTGTCACTCGCACATCTTTAAGAAATCACTCGTCCCCCGTTTGAATAAACACTTTCTGGGGCCTTGGTCAAATAATTATGGTAACAATATACAGCGCCCGGCGATGACAGGAATAATATCGGCTCTGTTCATCAACAAGGTAATTTGTGAGGTCTCGCCGACTGGAGGTAGAAGGAATACGCTGACACGCAGTAATGGTATATGGCCAAATGGTAATGATATTTTGACAGCAGCTATCTGCAACGCCGGGGCTCCCAGGAGCTGCCAGACGGTTGTGCAATACTGAGGCAATACAATGAAAAGTCTAATTGTCCCTCCAGTAGAAATATAGATATTTGACAGAATAACTTACCACCTCGAGGCAGTCCACTATTTTGCTTAACTTGTCTTCTGGTAGATTAGCCAAGAGTGAAACACTGACGGGAAAGTAAAAACACAGATGAGGATCATTAATTTCTGCATGCACATTATAACATATTATATAATTATATAATATGTCAAAGTAATCAAGTAATGCACCAGGACAATGTAACACTGCTTATATTTACTCTAGAGCTAAAACGTAGAGTAAATACTGCACGTATCAGCTGGACTCAAACACAACATGATCCCGTGTTGTCCTGTGTCTGCACGTATCTAACCGATTGCCAACAAATTAGCCAATCCAACGTGATAACCAACGGCGTACCAAGGATCTGTAGCTATCAGTTCGTTTTGGAGTATTGCTGCCCCCTAGTGGTCCAAAATTCCTTAATGCAGCTTTAAATGTAGTTTATCTATGGAACGAAAATGTATTTATTTAAAATTGTCCAAAATGAAATAGCCACTTACAGATACACTCTTTCATTTTGTTATTGTGCCCAACAGCGCCCCAATTATTTAACGTATTTTTAGTTTTTCTATGCTGTTTTGCCAGGAATCAGGAGTTTGAGCTCTACCGTTTAACTTTACCATTGTGATGAACCACATTTCTACCATGTCCTCTAAAAACGTGTCGATTAAAATCCTGGACGTTAACAGTGAGTGATGCTCATCGGCTACAGCGAGGCCTAACCTTCGGAGGAAGTTGCGGTACTGTTCATGTCGCGTCTCGGCCGTCCTCCTCATGATGTTCTGAAACACCTCCCGGTCCAAAGCCCACGTCCTCACTTTGTTCACCGCTGTAAAATCAACATCACATCCGTCAGAAAGGGGGACATGATCCGGGTTCTGACCTCTCAATGAAACACGAGTTAACCTGCGCCCCTGATTAGTAAATACTGAAGGAGCCACAGCTGTTTTCAATAGCAGAGCGTCTGGTAACCATGATGGAGAGGTGAGTGACAACAAAATAACCAACATTTTCTTCCCCCTCCCTTTTCTTTATTCCCATTTTGTAGTTTGATTAAAGCCTTCTATCAGGGCAGAGAAATCCCATCTTGTTTTGTTTTGTCAGATGTACAAAGGAGGCGAGAAAATCGCTGTAATCTGCTCTCTATCTCGCTGCTGAGTCACATCACATCTACAGAAACTCTGAGACGAGCTTCTGTTGGCACAAGGAGGAAGTAGCTGTGAAAGTTTGACATGAACCGGTAGCAAGGAAAGCGTTCCCCTTCGCCCGCCTCATCTGTTATCATGTAAAACCCTCCCAGAAACTTGTCAAACTGTCACCGTTTTTTTCCAGTTTACCCTGAATATTGAGGTCAACCGAGTGTCCCTCCCCCGAGGGCCACCAGTCAATTAGGCCCTTGGTTAAATATACAAACCCAGACAAAGAGCACTCACATAGAACATGGTATGTGCTTTCTAAATGCCAAGGAGGTGAAAACCAATCAGAATGCAAAGCCGTGGATGTCATGTAAAGCCTCTGTCAACACAGCGATGCAAAAGCTTGTTTACTTCGGGCTGATCGCCTATCTGACTCTCCTGCCCTCACTATCAGTGATTCCTCGGCTTTAAGAAGTCCCTGCAGCTCAGGTGAAGGTCAGAGGGGTCAGATTACATTCAGGAGTGTGTTGGGGAGGGGGGGTATAAGAGATACTGGACAGGATGGGTCACCGTGGCTGGTTATAAAGGGGGCTACCATGTTGTACCCTCAGCCAGTCACAGTTCTGCAGGTTAGTAGCTGCTGTTGATTAACCTCGTGTGAAAAACCAAAATAATCCACATTTACATAACCGTGAATGTTTTTTATTAAATTAAACGTTTTTGCCTTTTCCAGAAGGAGCTGCAGCGAGGACGAAGTTAGAGCCTGGTTAATAATTCACTAGTGCGCGCTGCTGTTCATCTTTTCTTCTGAGTTATCTGCAAAGGATCATGGGTAACCCTAAAATTTAAAGCAGTGGTAGAAACGTCCTTTCAGCTGTAGATCTTATTGGTCAGGGGCCTTTCAAAGCACAACCAATGAGGGGACACAACGTAAAGTAATAGTTTGGGGTGATACGCTTGTTTGCTTTGCTGCTGAAAGTTTGATGAGAAGTGTGAGAGTCAGGATGTGACTGAAAAAGGAGGACCCGGGACCCACCTCTGCTGTACTACATAAAGCAAAAATGCCCAGATATATATTAAAAAAGAATACATAATTGACACTTGTCCTTTGTATTTCCCAGCTCCTTCATGGTACTTGGCTTGGTGTGCTCTGTGCCCTGCCGATGTTCAGAGCCTAAACTCCTGAAAACCACCACGCTTCACACAGCATCAGGCTTCTGTCACCTGGCGTCTGATCAGGTCTGCCACAAGGTCACAGACATAAATAAAAGTAGATAAAAGTAGAATCTGAGTTCTCAGGTACTTTTAGTCTCCACTGTATGAATACAGAACTCTTTACCTCGCACTGATGCCGTCCGTGTGCAGTTGTACAGAATGGCTAATTCTCCAAACGTGGTCCACACCGTTATCGATGTCAGCAGTTTGTTGTGTTGAAACACATCCAGCTTCCCATCTGAAAGTATGAAACAAGGACAATCAATAGTCTTTTTTGCAGCCACATTTAGGACACAGATGAAAAGACACAGGAGACAGACACGTGCTACTGGCACAATCCAATTTAAATTTCATTCAATTCATTTAAGACATGTTACTCATCAGGATCCTTTGGCACAAAATTCTGCTTGTGCTTTTCCTGATTTCACCAGCTGGTAGATACATTCAGAGCCTAAAAACATCTGCAGGTGTATGATTTCTGTTACAGACACTCAGTAGAAATGAGTACATACAGACGTTTCCTGCATTTTTCTGTGATTTTACAATTTCATGAGCCTCTTTATTCATGAATTCTGGGATGTATCACAAATAATAATAATAATAATAATTCCTCTTGGGGCCATTTCTGATAATATGCATGTAGGCCTATCTGCCTAAGAACAATACCAACACTAAACTGCTAAATTCTTTATAAGACAAGGAAATAAAAAATACCGTCCCTTCTTCCTCTCCTCCCTCCTACCATCTGCACCCACATACTCTTACTTAAGACTTTACATTATGTATTTTTAGGCTCTTGGTCTGTCGTGAAATCATTTGCTGCACAAATAATGACTCAAATTAAAGACTTCATTAATGAGATTACAATCATGGCTCCTGACGTCTGCGTGATTATTTCAAGGACTTTCATTAGCGAATGATCATCAATCATGAGCAGTTTTAAAACCTCAGTAACAATGACAAACATCACTAGAGAACAACCTGTGTCGGTTCAGTTTTGGTGGTAAAACATGTCTCAGGGTAACATCACAGTAAAAATTCTCTTTTATTATTTTAATGCAAATTCATCCATTTTAAAACAAGCAATATGTCATTTATGACTTTCTAGAAAAAGGTTTGGTCATATTTGGACTCAGTTTGTTACAGTTATTTTACCGGAGAGACGACATCGCTGCACCGACCTGCTGCAGGGTGAGAAGTCGCTGTAACAGCACGCAGCAGAACAAAGACTGGGACATTTTGTCTGTGAATGGATAATTTCATCACCAACCACACTGGCAGAAGACCAACCATTGTTTAGGGGCCATGTGGTCGTCTTAAAGTCTTAGTTGCCTGGTTACTTTGAGAGAGTTGCCAATGATATTTGGGACGTACAAGTTACTGTGTGTGAAAGTGAGAGCTGGAAGTTCAGAAAAGTAAAGAAACAGATGGAAAATAATATGTAAATATATAAAAACTAAAGCAGGGTTATGGTGCATTTCAGTTGCATGTACTTTATAACTGAATACATTAATACATTAGTGCTCAAGATTAACTTTTTCACTCTCCTGCCAAGAGCTGATAAACCAGAGGAATTTATCCCGTATTCACCTGCCAAGAATACTTTTCACTGGCCAAAATAATTATAATCTACATTTTTCAAAGAATAACATTTGGCGGGTTAACCTTTAAAACTGGTACAAAGGTTTGCATAAGTTTGCCATTCCTCTGTGTGCAGCACTGGAACCAATCAAAAGCTTGCTTGATGCAGAGCTGCTGTTTCACTTTGATTTGATTGGCTCGTGGTCAGAGAGGCTGTCCAGTAGCCAATGAGGCAACGTTTGAGAACATACAAAGACCAAAAGGCTCATGAATGCATCACACAAAGCTGCATGCCGGTGTGGCAGGTGACTCTGTCTTTCCTGCCAAATTCAGATGTTTTTCTGTTAATTTCAGACCCCTCAGTCAGCACTATTTTCACTCAGTGATTGGTCACTTAAAATGTAAGATAATACTGGGAAGGACACACACACACAGGTGAAGAGACGAACATTAATCCTCAGGTTGACTCTCAATTTTCTCTGATGGATTGTTGGGAACTGAATACGTGTCACAAAACACCAAACTGTGTTTTCATTCCTGCAGCCGATGCATGTTTCAGCTCACAGTTTAAACATGAAATTGTATTTTTTTTAATAACAGCGTCTGCTGTTTATTGCAAATCTAACTTTGTGGAACACAGACATCATGTTAAACAGCAAAGCAACAAGCAAAGAGGTTCTCATCATTTTGCAGGATTTTCTACATGATGGGGCTCCCCCCCCGATTAACACTCAACAGGTGGAGAGGAGGAACTCATCGGGGAGGTCACCTGACCGTCTGAACATGCTGCTTCTGATTGGTCACTGCACGTCATGTGATGTTTGTTTGATTCCCAGGCTGAGAGGGAGATCAAACGGGCCGAACGTACCTGCCAGGACAAACAGATGGTTCCCCGGCTCCCCCTGCTTGATGACGTACTCGCCCTGCTGGTACGTGCGCTCGTACATGCACTCCACCATGTCTTTGATCTGCTGCAGCTCCAGCCTCTTCAGGTACTGGTTCTTGTTCAGGGCGTCGGTCAGCAGCTTCTTCACGCTGTTCACAGGCAACGACAGAGGACCAGTTAGAAACGGGACTTCTGCTGGGACAGACTGTAACGGAAGAGTTACAGGGCGGCCATTTTGTAACTTAGTTTATGTGTTTTTTACCAGTGAGGAGACGAGAGAGACGAACAGAGAATCAGAAGAGAGTTTAAATACATCATTAATCGTACTGTACCTTTGATACTGTTTGTGTTGATCATCACTTAATCAGAATCATTTATTTTAAGCCAAAAAGCCGGAGCAGTACCTGTGAATATTAAGTCTTCCATGTTTGAGAAATGGCTGTCTGGGTTTTTGACGGCTGCTCGGCCACAGCGAGCAGTTCAGATACTTCGACTTGTACTTTGGAAAGTTGTGACGGACATTTTTCACTATTTTTTGATATTTTAGACTAAAAGATGAATGAATGAAGAAGATAATCAACAGATTAAAGGATAATACATTTTCACTGGTCTTATTGTCTCTCTTCTTCCTGTCTTTGTTTTTCTGTTTGTCTTTCTTTACTTCCTTCTTTCATTCACTTTTTTATTCTTTCCTTTCTTTTTGTTTTTTCTTTCATTCCATTTTCTTCTTATTTTGGCTTGGCTTCCTGCTTCCGTCTTTTCCCCTTCATCACTTCCCTTCTTTTTCTTCCTTCATGCCCTTTTTCCTTCCTTATGTCTTTCTTGAATAGTTTCAAAAGGTTTATTGTTTATTTCATTTTCTAGTTATTCTTGTTCTGTTTTTAGTTTTTTTACATGTTCGAAAGAAAGATAAATGATCTAAAAACATAAAAATCCAGTAAAATGGCCATTTTAAGGACTTTAACTTGGTACTTTTGATGTGTTTTACTCAGTACTTTATGTTATGTTGTAGAAGTGATGGAGTATGTTTCCGTTAGTTTTGATGCTGGTTTTCCTTCAGTAAAGGACGCGTCGAGGTGCTGATGGCAGCTCTGTTCCTGAGCCACCAGGACGCCCACGTCCACGTTACTCACCACGTTTTTAGTCTGCGTGATAAATATTTTGTCTCCTGTGAAAAGATGACTATTTGCGGCCTCTGGCCTCCTTCCCACAATGAATCAATTGAAACAGCGAAAACATAAAATCATCATGAGCTGTCAAAGTTCACCGCTGTGCATTTTAACAGCTGCGGCGCGGGCCGGAGAAGAAGACCTCACTTCCTTTGGGGAGCTGTAAACCCGAAAGGTTAAGAGCCACGGTTGAATGCTGCCTATAGATCATGAGGTTCAGGTGGAGGGTGGTCTGTTTATCCACCTTATCGTGTGTAGTAAATTATCACGTTGAGCTTCATAAAACGGGAGCAGATGACATCCAGTCCTTTTTATTTTTCAACCTCTCCTCCCACCTCGCTGAGTCTGCGGCGTGTCACATTGTCATTCACAGATGAGTGTTCGGTTTCAAAGGGCCAGTCCGCCTCATTTACATTAGTTTTGGTTGTATAATCCACGCTGGGCTTATTAGCGACATATGTTTTAAACATGAGGATCAGGCTGAGAGCGGGAGAGTCTGCGAGCTCACATTTATTCACCGCAGAGCGCCAGATTCATGTTGTATAATACGAAGAACACCGACTGTGACAAACAGCAATTTGGCTTTTATGTTGGAAAGTCCAACACGACTTTCTGCTCCGGTTGAATAACGTTTTGTGTTGTTTCTTGTCTCGCTGAGAACAAACGTGGCTCTTTGTTGCCAGGTTGTGTTAAAATGACAAATAATTGTGTTTGTGCTTATTTAAGTTGTAGAAGAAGAAAAAGCGGCTCAGGGAGGAGCTGAGGAGACGTGGGCAGCATGAGTCGGCTGGTCTGCAGAGTGTTAGAGCTGCGATTAAAAAAAAAAAGTCTTCTTCTGTCTGGATTCTTCACCAACTCAAACTGGACTTTAGATATGTTCAGACTCATCTGTTACTGAAGTACAAAAGTTTGAGCATCAAAATATACTTAAAGTACCAAAAGTAAAAGTGCTCATTATGCAGAATGATAAATATGATATTAATGGGTTTTTTATATCTATATATATCTATATATATATCTCTATATATATATCTCTATATATATATATCTCTATCTATCTATCTATCTATCTATCTATCTATATATATATATATATATATATATATATATATAAATATATATAATGTTGCAACTGGTAAATGTCAAGCTGCCAATTACTTTTTATGCTGTCAGGTAATTTAATCCATAATAATACATGATTATTTATTAGCTGATTTATATTTTGTATTATTCATTATTTATTTAGAGCGTGAGCGGTATCCAGTGCAGTTCATCTCAATTATACCATCAGAGAGAAAGAAAGAAAGGAAGGAAGTTAAGATTTAGGAAACGTTTGGGGAGTGGTGTTCTGGAGAAGAGCTGTGCCGTGTTACAGACAGTTTTTCGACCTGCTGGAGGTCTAATTATCCAACACACAGTAGCTCCGCAGTATCACAGTATTACAGTCCTGTTTCAGTATGAACTCTACTTATCATACACGAGCTTAATATCTAACGTATTAGTCCTTCAGAGGCGGAGAGCTCTGAGGGTTTGAAAAATGTTGAGAAATCTAAATGATTCTTCAAGCTCTGAAAGGACGTTAACGTCCCCATGAGGATGCATTTTGAGATCAACTTACTTCCTTAATTTGATATACTTCCTGCTGGGTGGGACGTACTGTAACACAGACGGTCAGCATGAATCAATGAGAGAACTCTAACAGAAAGGTAACTGTGGAGCTCCTGCTTTTATTGGAAACAAACTTAGATTCATGCCTTTTTTTTTTTTTTTTTCCCGGTTTTGTGAGATTAGCAAACCGACACTAGATGGCCAGAAGTATGTGGACACCCAACATTGCACCTATGTGTGACTGTTTAATACTTTTTTTCCAAAACCAGCTGCATTAATCTGCTGCTGTAACAGCCTCAACTGTCCTGGTTTCAGGCTTTCCACCACATGTTCCACCCTGGCTGCAGGGATTTGATCCCATTGAGCCACAACAGCATCAGTTCCAGGTCATCCCAAAGGAAAACCACTTCTTTATGGAGCTGGCTTTTTGCACGGGAACATTGTGATTGTGAAACACGAGAGGGACAAACACAAAGTGTTGTTACACAGTTGGAAACGTAATGTTGTCTCAAATGTTACTGTATACTGTGGCATTAAGATGTCCCCTTACTGGAACTAAAGAGCCTTAACCACAAAGAAAGGGGCTGTCCACATACTTTTGGCCGTATACTGTATGTCATGTTGTCGAGCCAGAAGACTGTTTTTAAATGGAAACCTCATGAAGAAAGAGTTTCACCCTGGACATGAAGTAGATTATTGATTATGCATTTTACCAGTCCTGTCTCAAACACTGAGTTTGGCGTCATCACACTTTGTAACTCTTTGCGTCTTGCCTGTCCCTCCACCCTCGCCCCTCCACCCTCCACCCTCCCACTCCCCTGCTGCTTGCATTGTTAACGCTCCTTCACTGGTCTGACTGGACTGAGCCTGCGGGCGTCAGGAACCTTTCCCTGCCTTCCCTCTGGCCTCCTCTTCCTCCACCCTGAAGACTAACGCCTCACCTTGCGTCCTTGGGTACCCGGGCCTTCTCGAAGGAGAACTTCGGCAGGCTGCTGGAGTCGTAGGTCCTGGACGTGGGCTCGGCCGACACGCCGGCTTTGGCCCCTTTCCTTCTGTTGAGGGTTTCCTTGATGCGAACGCTGAGGTTGGGGCTGCTCTTGCCACCGGTTCTGACTGAAGGGGGCCTCGACACCAGACCCGCCGCGGCTCCGCTCTGGTTCTTCATGACGTCCTGCAGCTTGTTGAGCTGGATGCACTTGTTCTGCAGCTCCTCGCTCAGCTCGGCCAGGGCTCGCGTCTGTTTGGCCAGCTGCTCCTGGAGACCTTTGATCTGCTGCTCTTTGGCGCACAGCTCCTCGTCCCTCCTCTTGCCCTCTCGCTCCAGCTCGTCCACCCGGGCCCTCAGCGAGTCCAGGGACGAGTTCTTGAAGCCGCCACCGTTATCTTTGTGGGCTCGGCTGTTGGAGCCGTCCGTGTGTTTGTAGCGCTTTGATTTCATCGAGCCGTTCCCCATCTTATCACCTGGAGGGACCAGAGAGAGAGTCAGAGTCAGTGCTGGCTGCAGCGATCGAAAGTTTGCAGCGATACGCTGACATTCAGCACGGAGAGGTCTGACGGAGGAAGCTGGGAGTGAGGTTTCCAACAAAGAGCTGACGCTGTGAGGAGAGAAAACCGGAGAGAGAGCAAATCTGTATATAATGGTCAATGAGTGTCTTCTCCATTTATTATTTAGAAGGCAGGAAGTATTACATTACATCAACAGTCACTCCCTATCTGCTGCCGTTCAGGAAGCTTCTAAAGAAGAACATGAACCATATAACTCAGATTACTGATCTGTGAAGCACGTTTCTGTCCACATAGTGAAGCGTATCGGAGGGAAAATGTCCGGGAACAGTCTGCTTTTGTTGCTCGGGACTGTCGCCCCCTCACACATACAGTAGACTTCATTCACGGCATTCCTGCTGGGATACAGCGAGCGGCTGCCACATTAATCTGAAAACATTTATCATCTGTGAACCTTCTGAGAGCCAGTGAAATCCTCCTGGTTTGTTTTAAAGCCTGAACACAGCAAACATGTCCACCACCTGATCTACTTTCCTACCAGAAGAAATATCCCCCAGCTGCTTCTGCCTGAAGGAAATTTAAAAAACCTGATTCGGTTAAATGTACTTATTAAATAATCTCAGAGGATCGTGCACCTGATGCCTCGTGCCTGATCCTCGCTGGTGGATCCGGGTCTGGCTCGGCTCGGCTCGGCTCGGATCTCGGGACTCACCTGAGGACTTTATCACAGCCTGGAAGACGATTTAAAAGAAGAGACGATGTGTTGGCACATCGGAGCATCCGCAGCTCTGCCCCCCCCCCCCCCGCCGCGCGCTCTGGCGTGTGATTGGCCGGTCAGGTGGACGCGGATCCAGGAGGAAGAGCATCTGCATGAACCGGCCCAGTTCACAACAATATATATGATTTTATTGCTGCATTAATGTGTTCATCACTTTAAAGCTGCAGCTGGTAAAAGCTTTCTGCTCCTTTTTATACTGACAGATTCATCAGTAATAACACATCATCATTTATTTGTTGAGTTATATTTTGTATTCATGTGAATCTGCAAATTAACAAAAGTTATCACAAAAAAAATGTGGTGGAGTGGAAGTATACAGGAGCATCACCAAAAAAATGGTATTCCTTACAATAATTCATCACAAAAGTGTATTTTAAAAACTTTTAACATTTTGGCAAAAAAAAAAAAAAAATCTTTTTATTTTATTCATCTTTTCACCACCAGGAAACTTGAGATGAAATGGGACTTTTTATGTGTGAGATGATGTTCATTTTATTTTACAGAGAATAAATAATTTAAAAAAATTATTGAACCAGGAGAAAAAACCCATTGGGAGACCTGGCCAGCAGCATTAACAAAACTACAAATAGTTACAGACCAAAGTCCATAAAGAAGCACAGAAATCTCTAGAAGACAACCAAGTCGATTCAAAAACATTAACAACCTAAAGAATCTGTCTCTAATTTTTCAGATTTAAATGCATTTAACGAGATTAGTTCTTTAAATTTCAAGACATTTTGCAGCATACTCCATGCTGAGGGGCCAGAATACCAAAATGCCAGATCATAACATCAGGACCAGCAGAGACGATGTGAATCCACAAAGAGAGACCACTGCAGGAGGCTGCTCACATGTTAGAGATGGCATCAACAGCCTCACTTCACCATGAATCCTGCCTCAAAAGAAGTTTCTAAATACAAAACTTTTTAAAAGGAGAAGCTGCACAATCAGACACAACTTTTGTTTAAACACTGGACAGTTTAGCTGCTGCAGGAATGTTTCTGTGTGACTGTTAGTGAGTCACTTCACTGACTTTAGGACTCTTCTCTAGTTGTACAACTCTAAGGTTGTGTTTTAGCATTAACATATATTTACATCAACTCATTTTAAAGCTGCATTAAGTTCTTTTGTGTTTTTTTTGGCCAGTCAGGGGAAGTGGAACGAGACTCAGAAATGAAACAGTTACACATTCAGCAGACACAGAGCTGATAAGTATTCAGTCATAGTTGTGTTTCTGGCTCTGGTTTGATCTGCTAAGAGAAATATCTGACTCCTGGCTGCTAGATGCACTGGGTGGGTTTTTTCTCAGAGCTCGTTTGCTCCACAAATGGAAACGTGAGCTTGAAGAGTAAAGGTGCAGGCCGGGGAACCAAAACAGGGAGCTGAAAGAGGCTAAAACAGAGCTGAGTATCTGCAGAGTGTGCTGATGATCCACTGCTCTGACTGACAGCCTCCACATGCTTCACTGTTTGTGTATTAACTGACCGTTTGTCCCCTCGGCCTCCATGTGGTCATTTAACTGTTTTTTTTGTTTTGATTTTTTTGTTTTTTTTCTCATCCCAAAGCTTCAGTCTTTCACATCCAGAAATGATTAATTGGTTTTCCCACTGTGTTTGTCTGACGCCGGCCCGAGCAGCCCGGCCTGCGGTGCATTTCATCGACAGGCACAGAACAATAATGGCAGGTAGCCAGAGCTGATTCATGAGCAGCGATAGAAGAATCCAGGTCACTGACTCCCAGCCCGAACCTGAGAGGAATCTGATGATCTCAGGACGTATTTTCAATGAGCAAACGTGTTCACACTGAAGGCGCTGAGCTGACAGGACGACCGGCCTTCTCCCGGTGGCTGATGGGGCTGCAGTAACTTTCTCACGGGCAGAACACGGGGTTCAGATTGGGAGAATTGACTGTTTTTGGCTGCTGGCTGGCTCAGTTTTTAACCCCGTGACCCCACAGCCAGAAGGTCTGGGTTGAAAGCCGTGCAGGCAGCTGGCTCTCCGTCTGCCTGCTCGGCCCCCTCGTGTTTGAACGGGTCTCCTGCGGGTGTTTGCAGTGTTTCTGTGCTGGTTACCTGACAGGATATTACAGTATAGGGTTGGAGAGGGCTGGATTATGCAGATTATATTTGTTCACAGCCTGCTGCTCAATTGTTGGTAAAGTTTAGTGCAGTGGTTCATAACCCTTTTGGTTTCTGACCCCCCATCACTTAATTAATGTCTTCTTGTGACTCAGTATCATGAAGCTCGAAACTAAAAACAGTTTGGAAATTCACAAGAAAATAACATTTAAGATGAAATAACAATATAATATTATTTTATATATTTTGTTCTTGGCACTGGTTTAGTGTGATTTGTTGGAGTTTAATGGCCTTGTAGTTCATCAGATTCCATATTTAAGTACTGTATGTGGTGTATTTAGTATTAATAAGTAAAGCTGAGATGCCAGGCTGTATGTTTGTTGACACCACTTCCTTCTCATGAAGTTCTTGACCAACAGAGTTTAGGATGATGTATGTGTGTTGTTATTCTGTGTAGACCATATAAACCAGTAGACCATGTAAAATATGATGTTTTCATTCCACTATTGCACTGCGTGATGTTTGTGTGCATCATGTTTCCATATGTTCTGCCTTTTTCAACATACGATTTATCTTGAATATGATAAATCGCATGAATAATTTAAATATAATATTCATATAATAATTGATTGTATTTTTAAAGCTAGTCACTTCACCTTTATTATTACCTCACATCTGTCTGTTCTGCTGTGATTCAGCAGCCGACACTGTCGGTTGCATTAACTTCATTCGGTCACTTGATGGAGCCAAATATGTATTTTGCACAATGAGCAGAAAACATGATCACATCACTTCAGTCTCTCCTCACTGACTTCAGATATTGATCATAAAGTTTTCTTACACATCATTTTCATAATGTTGCCCCTCCAGAGATTTCTGATTTACCTTCAAGAAAGTCCTGTAAAGGATTTAAATAGAAACTTGTTTAATAGTTTAATAACTCTGTTAAAGGGAGACAGAACTTATATACCTTTTTTTAAGTTTGTTTTCCAGGTCTCTGATTCACACTGAACGATGTCTGCATGTCACTTTGTGTTACAGTACATGTTATGTTGTATATGGTTTGGTTTGGTTTGATGATAAGGTAATACGTCCAAACCTACATATGGATACGGTGTGGACGTATGCACCTTACAGACAGTTTTATCTCCCACCTCACCGGCTTCACTGTTTCTTGTCCTGCAGTCTGTTCCTGTGTCGGGAACGGCCAGCCGATCTGTGCAGCTTCACACCAAATGGACCGGAGGGGAGTTTCCACTGGTGAGACCACGTTTCTCTGCTCCTTCACTGCTGCTTCAACAGGTTTGAAGTGTTCAACACTCAACTGACTAAACAAACCTAGTGTCTCAGTTTAGGGGTTTCACAGTGTCTGTGACCCTGAACAGAAGGTCCAAAGCACATGAGAGATGGTAATAATGTTTTTTTATGTTTGTTTGTTAAAATCTATAATACCATCACTTCTTGTGTGATGTGGTTGTGATTCTACAAGTCAGAACCAGTAGTGTCCAGTTTAACATGGATCAGAGCAGGCAGCTACCAATGCTTCTGAATTATTACAGTAATTTCACTAATGAAAAAGTAATCATGTAAAGCCTTGAAGGAACACTTCTTCATTTGTTATAGTATAGTTTAGTACAGTTCCTCCAAACCCAGAGGTGTCCTCCCAGTCCACTGTGTAGTTTATATTCAGTCTGATAAGTTTACCCTGAGCCACCCTTTTCTTAAATACCACAAACAACACACGTGTGTTTTCCATATTTTCGGATGAATATTTTTATGTGAAATCATTTAACAATTAGTCATCTAAGATATTTTGTCATATTTCACATTTTTCTGCAGTTTGTAAAATGTGATCACTATTTTTTAAAGTTTTTTTTTTTCCTACATTTTAAAAAAAGGGGGGGGGGGGTTGACTGAAAAAACAACTTTGAGCAACTTTTATCTGTATTGCTTCTGTATTGATGACACCTGAGCTCCATTGGTTGAAGAAGTCTGTGAGATGCAGTAGAAAGCTTCAGACAGTGAACCTAAGGGAGCTTTTTTATTTATTTATTTTTAAGCATACTGTTCCCGCAGGTCAAAACATTTAACAAACCCACAGAGTCACTCCATCATTTTAAACATTCTTTTATTAACTCTCTTTTAGACACTACTAGTTCATTTATAAACGGTTCCTCTATTCCATTTCAACAGTCCAAATACAAATGAATGAACACAGGAAGAAAAACACAGTATGTACACGATAAACCGAGGCACAGCAGACATCCGTCAAAAATATTTAACTTCATACTCCGAGCCAGTACCTTGAAAAATAAGTCTCATACAAACAAGTACAAAAAGAATAGTTCAGCTAATTTCTGCAGACTACTTAAGCATGTTGTGTACCTAGTACAAAATTAAATAACAATAAAATAATAGTAAATATTGGCATGAGGACATAATGTGACTACAGATATAGATTTATAAATAAAACAAATAGAGGAAACTTTACTTTTAATATGAAAAATAAAAACAAAAGATAATATTTAGCATGTCTAAACAGAAATCCTCAGTTCACATTATTCAAACACACGAAATCCATTCACTTTTCTAACTGAACCACCAGGGGGCAGCACAACCACACTTTTTTTTTTTTTTTTTGAACATTAGAGCAGGAACAAAAATGGGAAAGTATGAAAGGCAGCCCACAGCCTGGCTTATCTTCTCAGCTGCTGAGGGCCATTTTAACACTGATTATCAGCAACAGCAGGAAACACACCTTCATCACATCTTCCATTCAAGCTCACTGCTTAAAGGCCTCAGTACGCTCCACACCAAGCGCTCGTCAGAGCGTCCAACAGCGTCTTTAACCCCGATTCCCCCGTCGGTTTCAGACGCTGTTCGACTGTATGAGAAGCACGTGGTTGACCCTGACCGGCGCCTTAATTTGTTCGGAGCGTACTGGGGCCTTCAGTGTGTTAAAGATAAAGTGTTGCTTCCTGCTGAGGAAAATCACCAAACTTTATACAACACAAACAAACCAAAAAACTCAGTTACATCTTCTTTAAAATTGCAGCCAGTGCATTTTGTTTTTGCTTACATATCACAATCAACGAAACCTTCGGAAACATGAGCGAGATACTCGTATGGTGTCGTACAAAAGGGAGGAGACGAAACAAAACTACAAATAACGGCTTAATGATGACCTACAGTGTTGCGGGTAAGGTTTGAGTTCTCCGTACAAAGACTGCGGGCTTTTGGAACCAGCAGGTAGTGTTTCTGTTGAGTTAACCGACCAGCAGCCAACTTTTTAGCTTCAGTGGACAGAAAAAAAAATGTGTTAAATTATCGGGGAAACAAACGACCCCGACGACTCCGTTAACGCTCACAGAAGGTTTACCAGGGCAAAATGCTTCACACAAGAAAAAGCACCTTGGCTTTTACTTTAAGGTTTGTAGCATCTCTTTTTTTTTTTTTTTAAAAGACTACAAAGTCATACAAAGAGATGGAAAGAGCTGTCCTGAAATATACAGCACAAAGAGCAAGAGAGTAACGAAAAGCAGAGCTTCATAGAAATCTGAAGCTGGGGGGAACACAAAAGATCCTCGCCAGCCAAAGTAGAGATTGTCGTTTCCCTTCCAACATGGGGATACTCGGTGTGGACGACAGCGGCGTCGGCGGGCGGCGCGCTCGTCGGGTTTGTCTTCACTCTTCAGGTCAGAGGTTTAGACCCTGCTCAGCAGAGTGGATCTGTGGAGGGAAAGAAGAACCGGCCGTTAACGTCACAACATGAGACCTCGACCAGCTGGAAGACCTGAGAGAGCGAACGCCTTCGCCACGATCCTCCCAGTGCTTCACTTCGAACCATAGAAACCACCGAGTCGTTTAAAGACTGCAACATGTTGAGGCAAGTTTTAAGCCCAATTCAAACTACTATTAACCATTAAAAAAAAAATAATCTGCACATCCATGAGAAAAAAAACACTATAAAAACTTGAGCAAAGTTAAAATTTAAAGGCAACGCACTTCACTAATTCTTGGATTTTTGGCCAAATTATATATATATAAAAAAATTATTTCAATGCAAAAAAAAATTCTAAAGTTTTGTGAAAAAAAAAAAACAGTGATGAAATATTGAGTAAACTGAAGCGCAAACAAATCATTAAGTGAACATCAACACGTTTAATGGCGCTGTGTTTCTCTCACACTCTCACACACACACACACACACACACACACTCACACACTCACACACTCACACACACACACACACACACACGTTCTGCTGGCTCGGCTGCAACAAAGCGACAGATCGTGTCGCAGCGGAGGCGAAGCTTGGGAGACGCAGGGCGAGTTGGCAGGCGAACAGGAAACGTGACCACGCACACACACCAGAGAGGCTTCTGGGTCCAAAACCTGCTCTCACCTCTGACCTCGCCAGCAGCTCTGATTCCCACGTCTACACGTGTGTGTCGGGTCTGTTTCCATCTCACATTCACGCTCCAGTTTCCATTTTTCTCTTTTCCTTCTTCGTAAGACTTTTCTTTCTAAAAAACTGTATAAAAATTATTTTTTAAGCCGCATTAATTTCTATATTTTAGACAACTAGGGAGCAGAAGAACTCTGGCTGCCTGATTAACGGGTTTAATTCACATGTCTTACTAATTTTTACTGTTTGGTTGCTGGTGTTATTTTCATTTCTATTTTTTGAATGGTTTTAACTCACGTGTTTTATTTCTGTGTGTTTAAATGTGCTACAGAAATCAAGTTTAGCTTGTTATTTACACATCCTACAAGCACAAAGCAGCATTAGCATTCAACTGGAGTTCTGTTTGTCATTCTTCACTTTTTAGCTCTGATTTGGTCTCCACCAACACAGAGGGAAATATCGGACTCTGGATTTTTACTTTCGTTTTGCCTCCACTCTTAAAGATGTTGTACTTTTGTCCCTTTAAAGCCGTTAGTGGAAGTGATGCAGCGAACAGATCTCAGGAAAACCAAACGTCCCAATTAAACGTCAGCATGTGATGCTGAAGCAAGAGGAAATATCCCTCCGTCAGCTCTCTGGGGCTTTCTTCAACGAGTCAGAGCCGACGATTTTCTCTCAACCATCTTCACACACACACACACACACACACACACACACACACACACACACACACACACGTTCGGAGTGTGTGTGTGATAAGGGGGTACGATGTAATTGTGTGAAAATGACTGATGTCCTTTGCGTGCGTCTAAGCAAGGGATGACGAAGACTGATGAGACGTGTGTGTGTGTGTGTGTGTGTGTGTGTGTGTGTGTGTGTGTGTGTGTGTTTAATGCATTTATTAAGTAGCGTGCAGGTCAGCATCAGTGTGTGACCTACATCCCTGTGGGTCCGCCTGGTCAGCGAGGAGAAAGGAGGGGACGAGGGGTGACAGCCATGATTGAAAGACTCCAAACCCCTGAGGGTGTGTGTGTGTGTGTGTGTGTGTGTGTGTGTGTGTGTGTGTGTGTGTGTGTGTGTGTGTGTGTGTGTGTGTGTGTGTGTGGAGGGAGACAGGTTCATACACACCTCAGAGACTTCCATCTGTCCTTCTCCATGTGGTTCTCAGGGCCTTCGCTCTCGTACGATGCCAGATACAATGCTGCAGTGAGAGAATTAAAGAAACATTAACATTTCTTAAATGATTCCACCCTGAACGCTGGACTCGGCCTCACGCTGGACGCCTGACTTCCTTGACTTACAGTTAAGTCTCTTATTATTCAGAACTCTGGCTCACATCAGCAGTCCATTTGCATTTTCTTCCCATTTTACTTTGTATTACAGGAAGCTTTTTTTTTTTGTATTTGTAACAGGAAATACAATTTTTGGACACGTGGGGACATTAAACCAGATCTAAAAAAGTATCAGCAGTTAAAACCGTTCAGCAGTTTTATTTTCAAAGTGTTATTTGGAATCTGTAGAAATTGAACTTTATGTTCATGTAAGAGCAAAGAAAAGAAATAATCATGATATATTTTAAAATTCTATGCTGTTGTTAGTATCTGGTGGAAGTTTTCAGACTCAGACCCAGCAGATGGATTTCATTGTTACAGTTATTTATTATTAAATTGAGTTTCATTTCGGCAGAAGAAAAACCATTACAGGTCCAGTAGTTGAAAACTTCATTCGGAGTCTGAAACCAGTTTTTGTGTCCCTGCGGCGTCCTTCAGGTTCATGAAGGTTGTTACGACTGTTTCAGATTCTGATTTTAAATAAAAAGTCATCACTTTCTTGCAAACTGATTCTCTGCACTAGTTGGTTGACAGGAGGATGTTCACTATCAGCCAACACTGTCACCCATGGATGGTAGTGTTGGGGGGGGGTTAAGGAGCGCTCACAGCTGATTGGTCAGTTCAGTCGGTACAGACCTCCCTGTCTCTCTCTGATAAGACTGTGATAAGAACCGGAGCCAGCGACACGGGACTTTGATGTGGATTAAAGTGGACGGAGACGAGTCTGAGAGGTGATAACACTGTGTGTGTGTGTGTGTGTGTTTCAGGCTTAGTAGGAAAAGAGTCATTCTGTTGTGGTTTACTATAGTTTATAAAAAAGGACAATGAATCATAGTCTAAATCACTGTTTTTTTATGTCCAAAAACACAGTTTTCAATCACACCTTCACTCTACTGTTAGTGACAGTAATTAGTGAACGTACCATCTTCAGTGAACGCCGGCGCCGTCAGCAGGTACTGCAGGATCTTGCGGTCCTTCTCGAACGGACACTCCACTTTCTTCCAGGTCATGAACTCGCTCACTTGTTTGGCGAGTTCCCAGAATTTCTGAAATAAACAGAAAATATTAATTATTATTAATGAATATTAATATTCAGAAGGGATCAACGTGTTTAAGGATCTACACTACACAGTGTGCATAGTTGACTTGATGCTCCAGATGTTCCTGTCACACTGCCTTTGAGCAAGGTGTATGACCTTGTAGGCCACACTGTGGTTTTAGTCAGCTGGTCTTGAGTGTAAATGCGGTCAAATGTCATAACGTCATAACAGGGCAGGACAGAAAAAGGCATCAGCGGTGTTTCCCAGGATAGAATGAATCCTTAAAATAGTGTCTGATTCAGTGTAAGTGTGACCAAAGACCAGTGGAAATACATATGAGTCTCTGGTCAGTGTTTGTTCCATGGAAACACAGCTGAACTTCACACCCTCCAGTCCGACTTCTTCATTCTCTAACACTCTTTGGGGAAGTGGAAATAAAAAGCACCAAATCTGTTGCCATGTGTAGTAAATACAGTAACGTTTTCTGACAGAGAAGTCAGCTGTGTGTGTGTGTGTGTGTGTGTGTGTGTGGTGGTTGTGGGGGGGGGATCTGGTGTAATCTGTTGCCATGGAAACTCCCTCCGGGGACTTTACAGTTCAGTTTACCTCAAAGTTGATGTGCCCGTTCTGCAGCCTGTTGGCACATCCCTCGTTGAGGAAGTAGAGGTCTTTTATGAGCAGGCTGAAGAAAGGGATGACAATCTGCAAGACAACAGAAAGAGAAAGGGATTCATTTCACTGGGAAGATGTGAGGAGGATTTCCACATGACTCACAGGTGTGTGATCTTTATAAACATCGATTCAAAGGGAAAGGATTCCAACTGACAAAGAGGATCTCTTATCATGTTTGATATCATTTACAGGAAAAAAAAAAAAAAAACACCCTCTTCTGTTCTGTTCATGAACACAAACCCACTAGCTTTCTGTTCTTACAGGCCAGTAGCAGCATGTGGAAATACAGTCTTTAATAACCTAAAGAAATCACCCAGGACAGATTTCTCCGACCAAAAATGCAGAAGTGAGAAGAGACTACAGAGGACGTTTTCCAGAGAAGAAGAATTCCCCTTTAAAGTCCCTTAAATAATTCATCGCCGCCCTCATACAATGATGCAGCTCACTGCATGTCTGGGCGCTAACATAGATGTTGGGGGGGGGGGGGGGGGCAAAGCACCAGACTATATTCAAATAACGTTTTACACCGCTGGTTGATTCTGTGCCAGAGAAGAATGAAAAGCCCCATCAGGAAATCAAAGTGGCTGCCTGCTTCAGTCTGGTATTTATCAGCTGCTGAGGCTGATAACTAAACACACAACAGTTTGTTCCTGAGTGTCGAGAGATGCTGCAATCTGGCACAGTGACCTATATAAAAAAAACTCTCCTGACAGACCCAACACATCCCCACCCAAGATTATCAAACATTCATGGAGGTGGAGCTTTTGAAATACCGGAGGGGGGAGGACGTCATGATTGTGTCAGATGTTGCACTTGATTAGTTCTTTCCACAATATAGTGAAACCAGTGACCAGTGTTGTTTGTCCATCCTAGTTAACTCCACGTCAGTGAAGTCAGAGTCTGCTCATGGTGCACTGGGAGGGGTCTGCAGGGGCGGGAGGCTGTTTACCGGGGCATGTCCTATACGCACGACCTGAGGACTGCTGTCATGCATGCACACACGTCTGCACACATGGAGCAGACAGGAAGTCGTTGTCACAGCTGAACACATCTGGAGCCAGAAGGGCGCCAGGTCTGGGTTTAGACCCGCTGTTATAGAGGATGTGTCTCTTAAATGCTGCTCAAAGCTATTCACTAATATTTTGTTGTGTTTATAGGACAACAGATCAAAGTTACTTTTTCCGTATGAGGGAAAATTAATGATCATAAAATCTGTCCGCTTCTTTTCTGCGCTATAAATATTTTGTACCTTTCATTCATATTTTTTGTGTTCTTTGTATTTACGGTTTATTGGAAAAATAACAAAGATTAATCAATAATGAATATATATTGATCAGCTTCAGCCATAAATCTCAGTAATCATAATTTTACTGGGTTTTATTCTTGTCACCTGTTCTCATACATTTTGATGTTGCCTTTTGTAAAGCAAGTGCCGCACAAGTAAACTGTATTATAATAATAAAGTGACTATGAGGAGATTCTGAATCCTGTGATGTGTTAACACAGAAAGTCCCAGTGTGTCCGTCAAACAGAGAGCTCCTCCTTCTCCTTAACCTTTGCAGTTCTTTGATTAAAACGAGCAACAGAAGCACACCATGTGGTGTAACTGGGTGGAATATGTTCTGCATTCTTCTTTGTAAAATGTCTTTGCGAGCTGTTGCGACACAACCAAACATGTGATGCACCGTGTCTGCCTTGGATCAGCTGTTTGGCATTTTGTTATAATGTTACTTCAAGCAAATGGATCAACATTGCAGCGCCTGTCGGATCATTTCCGGCTTTCTGTGCCCACAGCAGAGATGGAAATGAAGCATAAATGTTGCCTTTGTTGATCCTCTGACAAAGTCAACAGCACTGTGGGTGCCTTGAGGAGATCGTAAACAACCCCCCCCCCCCTCCCTGCCAGGAGAGGTCACAGGGGCAGGAACATACCAGACTTCTTGGGAACTTTCCGTTTCGTGACCCCGGCCTCTGTCCGGGTGTGTTTGCATTTCTGAGCTCCAAAAAAAATCATCCCTCACAAACCTCAGGGAGGCAGATACACAGGGACGGTTCGCTCCGTCTCCATAGGAAACAGGCTCACTCAACACGTGACGTACGAGGAGAGACTAACCACGAACGTCTGGCAGCCCACGAGCTCCGTGCTGGTTCAGATTTGGTCATGGCGGGCAGCTCAAGCAGCAGCAGAGAACACTATGTGATCTGGCAGGCGTCCATGCTTTTATTGTCCTCCCTCGTTGCAGAGAGCACAACATGTTTGATGGGGAGGAAACAGAGACCCTTCTCATATCTTGACCCACTTATAACTCGACCTCTGCGGCCGCTCTGAGCTACGCGGTTATGCAACCTCAGTCGCCCGTTCAAGTCCTCTGCACTTGTGTTTACTTGTGCTGAAGCCGTAAACACGATGGGAGCACGGCTTTCAGGCGATAACAAGCCCAGCGAGTGACGGCGCTGCTGCTTGTGCTCAAGATGGATGCTGCAGTACGCGGAGATAAAGGCTGTGTGATAACCATCTAGACTTTTTACATAACTGCAATCAGCTCAAAGCGTCTCTGCTGCAACATGCGTCACCTTCACTTTGTCCACGCACAAACCGCCCATTCTTCACTGTAAGTCTGGGTGTAAGTTTATCCCAAACTTTCCCAGTGATGGTGGTTTTTTCTAGAATTTCAACCTTTATTTAACAAACTGCTTATAAAAGTCAGTGTGTACATTTAGCCTGCACTGCTCAGTTCTGCTCAGCACAGCGCTGCACTCACCTTCTCTCTGCTGCTGTTGGCGGTGATCGATCGCTGTGTGGCTCCTCTCAGAGCTGTCCTGTAGTTGTAGAAATTGCTGGAAGGATCCATCTGGTGCTATGGGGAGAAAACAAGAGACACAGTGTTAGTCTGAGCACAAGCTAAACTCAAAACTCAACCAAGAAACAGATGAGGAGAGCAGCCGAGGGCCAACAAGCTGCCCTTTAAATATACTTCACCCCCCGAGTAACGACAGTACTCGTTCCTGCTCTGCAGCTTTAACTCGATTGGTTTGCAACAACAGGAAAAGTCATAGACGGACGTTCAGTCACTGATCGATCAATAATGCCAA
Source organism: Lateolabrax maculatus (assembly GCA_031216445.1). NCBI lineage: Eukaryota > Metazoa > Chordata > Actinopteri > Acropomatiformes > Lateolabracidae > Lateolabrax > Lateolabrax maculatus. The sequence goes on along the minus strand of CM062217.1, from coordinate 1,262,608 downwards.
ATATTTGCTGGTTTCTGATGTCAGGATTTGATGCTTTTTCCTGTTTTATGGAAGTATACTTTGGGGTTTTTGGACTGCTGATCAGACAAAACAAGTAATTTAAGACGTCCCCTTGGCCTCTGAGAACTTTTGTTTTTACATTTCCAATAAATGATTCATCAATGTAATGGATTTGAAATGATAATGAAAGTAAACACTGATTGCATAAGAAAATATTCCTCCATCCTACACAAACTGACTCTGACCTGACCACGACAGTTTAGTAACTCAAACCCTCAGTGTTGCCACATCAGCCTGTAAGGTCATGTGACCTTGAACAAACTGAGGAACATTAACTACACACGGCCATCGCAGCAACATCACGACTCCGTGGGACAGAAAGTCCAGGATTCACCTCAAATGAGGCTCCCAGGGACAGAACAGGGTTAAAAAGGAAATTATCAGAGGAGTGGGGGGGGGGGGGTGACAGAGGGAGAGATGAACTCCGGTGAGACGTGAAGGGAACCTGAAGAGCTCAGTCTTTGAAAGCTTTCAGGTCCCACAGAGACTCCCAGCCCGACTTAGATCTCCTCTTTCAAACGGGCCGACTGACAGCCTGTTGGGCCCCTCCGGTATATCTGGGGTTTCCTCACGTACCCCTCCCTCGCCGGCCTGCGTCCCCGTGGATTTGTCACTTCAACACGTTGGGTGTTAGATTTGCTTGCTGTGTTGGTAGTCTCTTTTGTTCACTTGTTCCCCTTTTTAACCATTAAATTTGACTATAAAGTATATATTCTGTACAAGAATGACGTGTTTTATAGCATGGACTAAAATTATTTATCCAGTGATTAATTAATTAACTATTTGGGCCAAAATAAAATTGATTTTTCCACATCTTTCTCACTTTTCTTTTTGTATGCATAGAGGATTGTGGTAGGAAAGGGGATATTTTTTGATTTTTTTGTCCCTTTTTTTAAGTTTGTTGTTAGAAAAATGTAAAACTCGATAATGTTTTTGTGAAATCGTTACATACGACATTGAGAAATCATCTAAAACTGGGAGAAAGTTGTGTTTTTTGGGGCTGAAAGTAAACCCATGTAAATGCTCAACGCTTCAGTGCGACCTCATCTCTTGATCAGTAATCAATGTCTTCATCAATGACAATCAGTCAGTGACATGTTCAGTTAAGCCGCCCTGCAGTAGGAGAAACAGTTGATTCTAATTGTGTTTATCCATCTCTGTGTGATCTGCGTGAGTCACTGCTAATCGCTGCTCTCCCACTCAGATCCATGTTCAGGAGCTTTCAGCACGACTGTGTTTATCTGCCTTTGTCGTTACACTTAACCCAACAATCCACCGACAAAAGAAGAAGCTCCTCCGCACGCCCACGACACAGTTAGTCATCAGTGTCCGACGCAACAAAACAGAGCTGCTAATATGTGTGGGCACACGGGAACACACACACATCCATGAGTCCTCCCTGCATGGGAGTCAAAATTTCCATTTTTCCAGGCAAACTTACTTCTAAGATGTCGAACTTTGCCGTCTTGACTTTACTCCAGGTCTTCTTGAGCCGGGACACGGGACTCATGTTCATGCCAGCTGCAAGACAGACGACAAGAAGAAAGACAATGAGACAGATATCACAGATCCACGAATCCATTACCACATGGCATTTTCCCATTCAGCCAGACAGACGCACATCCCCCTCCACCCTTCCTCCCATGGCAGTCACCCTTTAACACCCCCCCCCCCCAACCCTCCAAACTTCCCTTTTATTTCTTTCTACTGTTGTTTCTTCTGATGCAGCGAGGCAAAAGGCTGCAGGAACAATAGAGTTAACACACGCCTCGTTTCCCCTCCCAGCCCTACGCTTCCCATATGGTAATCCTCTGTGTGTGTGTGTGTGTGTGTGTGTGTGTGTGTGTGTGTGTGTGTGTGTGTGTGTGTGTGTGTGTGTGTGTGTGTGTGTGTGTGTTGCAGGTCACCATCGGAGCAGAACAACACAAAACAACCTTCGAGTAAACAAAAGAAGTCCAAATCTAAAACCCTGAACCGCTGAGCCTGATTTCCTCCCTGAACTCACTCCACTTCCCAGGAGACGGTTTGAGTTTAACGTGACACTTCGCCGCCGCCGTGGGGCCAAAATGAAAGAAAGTCCGACCACGGCGGCATGTGGCAGTGTGTCAGAACGTGTCTCGCCTTGGAAACGGCTCCATCTACTCACAAAGACACCAGTGTGTGTGTGTGTGTGTGTGTGTGTGTGTGAGAGAGAGGACAGGTGTTGGCTGTGGCAGTCTGGGACACACACCCGCCTTTATGAGGACATTAAACCGTGGTTGATGTCTTCTCCTTTTCAGCAGGAGACACTGACACAGCCTGTAGTTTTCATCTTTAAAGTGTCAGTTCACCCAAAGTTCTCCCTTTCGTCTAGTGGTAAATAGCCACTCTGATAGATTTGGTTTTATCTGCCTCAGTTTTGAGATATTTGTCTACAACAGAGGCCTTTACTGATCCGGGACATGAGATGGGCCAAGTCCAAATTAATATGATCTCCTATAATGTGGAGCATCATAAATCATCATAGGAGGGAAAATGTTTTGGAGACAAGGACCAGTGTGTGAACTATGACTTTGGGGCCCATCTCACCAAATGTGCAACCTGAGATCACTTCCTCTCACCGGTTTTGACAGATTTCACTAATCTCTCGCTACAGGGCTCTCGCACGCTCATGCACATAAATCTTCAATTTACCAACGACAGCCGCCCTTTTCAGTCAGTGTGTAAGGCCGAGTCTTAAGGACATGTATTGTTCTTACACTCCTTTGGGTCCCTGTTGGATCAGATCTGATCTGGAGAACAAAACAAAACAAAAAAACAAAAACTACCAGCTGGCTGGAGACAGCTGAAGGTGAATAAGAAACTGAGCTTTGGGTGATTTGGGTAAACTGATCACTAACATGCTGTCTAACCCTGGTGGATCCCTGGAGACAAGGCCGGTGGGGCAGGGATTCCTCCCTCCCTCCCTCCCTCTGCCTCTCTCAGGGGAGAAGGACAGAGAACAGCTGGCACTCTACTATCCTCTGCTGCTCGACCCCCTCATCATCCCATCCTCCCTCCCTGCCTCCCCCTCCTCCTCCGTGTGCTCTCACTCTCTCTGGTCAGTGCTGACCATCTGCCTGGATGGTCTGTTCTTGCGTCCCCTTCCAGCTGCCCCACCCCCCCCCCCCACTCTCTCTCTGCTCTGGACACACAGATCCTCCCCCCTCCACCCCCCTCAGGCCTGTGAGGATGACCAGATACTGTCTGCTGTGCTTTAGTCCTCTGTGTGATAATGGCGTCTTATTTCAGGAGCATATTTACACATATCCACACCTGGAAGCTTTTCTTAGTGCATCCAGAGTCTAAACTGCAGCCTCTGAGCAGCTTCACTGAGCAGTTTGGGGTTAAGTGGCTCGAGGTTAAAGGTGAAGTGAGAGAGACAAGAACTGCTTTTCCCGTTTTTCTGCAAACGCCAGAAAGCCGACAGACGAACAGTCACTTAATGTTTCCTGACTGTGACCAAATTCTGTCGAGACAGTTATCAGCATGAATTGCTGCTGCCGAGTCTCGCTGATGTAAATTACATAAGTTGGAAATGAACTGGGACAAAGTCATGAGAGGTTACTGCTATGGGGGGGGGGGGGGGATTACATTGCTGCACGAAATTCTCACTGAACAAATTGCATTTACTGCGCTGATCCGATCTACAGCTGACCGAAAGAAAAAGCTCTCTGTGCAGGAACGCAGATCGGAGGGAACGAGTGGCGAATGAGATGGACAATGATTCGAAAATGTGACGCCCACTGGGACAAATCATGTCTTGGCTGAATATTATATTAAACCATTTACTCAATTACATTTTAAAAGACAAAATAATACACAGACTTCTGGAGAGAATCCCTTCAAGTTACTAGTAGTAACACAATAAAAGCATAAACCATCTCAGAGGGAAGGAAAGGGAACACCAACTCACATATGATGGCCATGAGGGAGTTAAAGTTGCCGATGTTGAAGCATTCGCGCGCCACGTCGATGAAGAATTCGATGACTCGAGCTCGGTGCTTTTTCTTCACAGGCTGTTAACAAAATGGAGAACATTAAAAAAGTGCATTAGCCCTCAGGACTGTCTGGGAAATGTGTTTGTAGGAAATCTGGTTGTTCTCTAAGAAGTGTTTTGTCATTACTGCACAGAAAGAACTGCAGCCTGCTGGTGTTTGGGGTTTGTTTTTGGTTTGTTTGGAGAATTTAATTAGATTTCTGTTGATTTGGGGGATCCTGAACACTGAACAGACTCTGTAGCTTTAATAACTGTTGTATATTTTGGTCAGACAAAATAGGCACCAAGGTGACATATTCAGATATTATAATAATAATATTTTTTTTTTGCACTCATTTCATGCAATTGGTAGTGATGCTGAATTTGCCTCCTGCTGTGTCCATCAGCTGCAGGATTCAAGTTCTGACCAGCTGATTGGCAGAAAATCAATCAACAATCATTTTGATTGTTGATTGATAAATGACTTGAAATCATTCAAGTCATTTATCAAGAAAGAAATGCCAAACATTTTTGTAAAAATGTGAGAAGTGTTTCTGTTTTAAACTGAATATTTTTCTGTTTCAGACTTTTAATCAAACGAAACAAAAGGTTTTTTGATCATCACCTTCATCCGTTTTATAGACTAAACTATTGATGGAAATTGCATTATTTGATGATGAAAATGTTCAATAACTGCAGCCCAATCTTCTTTTTTCCTCCTCCAGCAAAGCACTAAGATGTTAATTACTCACCATGCAGATTTCTGTGGCCACCAGATAACTGAGTCTGTTGAACCATTCGACATAAGCTTCCAGGTTGCTGGCCTTCTTGTGATCACTGAAGCAACTCTGCAACAACAAAAAGCACACTTTCAATTAGCATTTAAGATAATTGCAAAGCAAAAATAGCACTGAACTGGAAAAATAAAGCTAATATTTGCTTCTTTTTTTCCTTCCCCTCAGTCAATGCATCACTGGGCATAACAAATCAACTCTTGGCTAAGTGGACCTGTGCAGCCAATCACGCTCAACTTCACTCTGCTTCTGTATGCAGTGGCCAATGTTATTCACATTGTGCATGCTGCTCCTTTGTGTGGACTCCTCTTGATCTAATACCAAACATTCCTTTGGCCTTACGCCACTCGGCCCCCATGTAGGATTTCCCGCCCGTGGACACGTCGCATTTTAAACACACACACACACACACACACACACACACACACACACACAGTGTTATCACCTCTCAGACTCGTCTCGTGAGTTATTCGCGTCTTTTCCAAGTGGCTCCTTGGGGGTACGAGGCAGGCTGGCCTGAGGCACAAAGGCAGCCTTAAACCCCCCCGCAATCACCTCGCTTCCAAAAAAGGGCTGTTGCCTAGCAGCCGAACGCCAGACAAGAGGAGACGCACACACACACACACACACACACACACACACACACATTCCCAAAACAAACCCTTGGCAGCAGTGGTTGCTAGGAGATGAGGTGCATGCATGCCCATCTCATCCAGACACTGGGATGATTTGAGGAAATTGTCGGTGGGGTGTGTCTGAGTGTGTGTGTGTGTGTGTGTGTGTGTGTGTGTGTGTGTGTGTGTGTGTGTGTGCGCGTGCAGCGGATATTTGGTCTGCTGCTACAGTCTAGAAATCACCTGCCCTCCCTTTGACCTGTGCGGCGGAGGCCAGTCTCTGTGTTGTGTAAACTTAACATCCGTCTGGAGGAGAAACTAGGCCGTCTCACTTCTGACCCACAGCCGGCTGAGACAAATCAGGTCTGCACACTGCATTCCAGCCAAAAAACAGATTGCATAACCACCGTATATGCTTCTCTTTTCTGGTGATTTATTCTTACAAAAGGAATGCAGACGTTACCTTATCGTTGTCCAGAGGGTCTTTCTGGACGAAGGCCTGGACGAATTCTTCAGGTCCGATGTAACTCAGTCTCTCCTGAGAAGGAAATAAAAGGGGAAATCAAATTCCTGCAACCTCCTCCAGTTCTGTGAATGTTGATGCTGATGAAGAGTCTGCGTCACCTGCGACATCAGCACTTTAAAATTACATTTGATTAATCATTTGGGGTTTTTATGGTTGGGGCCATAATGGGAATTGAAGTTTTAAAAGACAAAAATAAAACTCTCTCTCTGAGATGAAGAGTTCAATTCATAAGGAATAAATCACACCTTCACTCAATACACTCAGGCGATCGGTCAGGCAGCCATACTTGGTCTGGTATGACGAGCAGCTTTGTGTGGGGAACGTTAGCCAACGTTAGTCTTTTTGTGGCCACAGAAAATAGGTTTACTTCAATCAATTCAAGAGTTAATTAGGGCTGACGGTACTTAATGGATCCTTTTAAGGTTGAACACTGACTGACAGGTGCATTTCCTTTAAAATATTGCAAAACTTCTAAGCAAATATCTGCAAAATTAAATATGAGTCAATGCTTTTCCTGCAATATATTATATCACAGGATTTTATTCCTGCTTCACACCCAAGATGGTGCATTTAGTTTCTTCTGATCCACATGGTGTTTTTATCAGCAAGGCTTTCATGCTATGGTCAAATTACACTTTATCTTTTGGGCTTTCTGGTAGAGCATGGCTACAGCAGGACATGAAGACTTTGGCTGCAGTAGAAAAATCAGAAGACGACTCCGGCCTTTATTGTATTATCTCTTTTTTGATATGCCAACCTTTCCAACTCAAGTAAGAATAAAAATGTCTCTTTTTTTCACTTTTGTATGAACAAAGTAAAAATGTGCATAGGGGAGTTTAGCTATTGGATCTCAGAACATACCCTTGATCAATCTCTATATATAAAGCTGTGGTCAAACCGCTGTTTAAAAATCAATGCTGTGGTAGGTCGGACGCGGGAGGAGCTGCGGCATTCGCTTCACCTCGACCACCACACTGATTTCTAATCCATCATGTGTGTCATTTCTCCCCTCTCTCACATGTTCTCCTCCTCCAGCATCGATCTGGTCTGATTCTCTTTGGCTCATGTACCGATACGACTGAGTCATTGGCAGGACTTCTGATTGTTCTTTGGAAGGTAACATTTACATCTTAATTTGGTTTCACGCGTCACAATAAATGATTGATGGGATGTATTGATTTAAACTGATTTTTAAAGGTGAGACATGACAATTAGCCCCCTGGGCTAAGTCTGGCTCAGTTACAGGTTTCTGTAGATCAATGGGCGCCGTCTTTGACAGAAAATAAAACTTAGATCAAATATATGTCCTACAACGTGTGGATTGCTCTCACCAGTTCTATGTGTGTGAGCTGCTGGGCGACGGTGAATGGGTCGTTGCAGATGGACAGCATGTCTCTCTGGATGGACGCTTGGGGCTTCGCCTTCAGAGCCGCCAGTCGCTCGGCCGCCGTGGCGTTGATCTTCACCAGCGCCTCCTCATACTGACTGAGCACCGTCAGCCTCCGGATCAGGCCCTGGCTCATCTGGCCGACCGCCTTCCTGTAAACCTGATGGATGGATGGACGGACGGGAGAAGGACAGAGCAAGGGAAGGGGAGATTTAGATTTAGTCAGTTAGAACTCAATGTTTAGTAGTTTTACCATGAGCTATGGCTTTGTTTTCCTGTTCTCCAGCTCTGTACAGGTTTGAAACACTATGGAGACACAGCTAATACACAGTTACATCACTTTTCCATTAGGTTTGGTTACAGAGAGCACAAACAACACTATAATAGAGATAACTGAGCTGAGTAGGATATAAATTTGACCAAAATCTCCAGTAGCATGCGTTCAGCCACTTTGTTGAGCTCAGCTGTAGGCATTTTAGGTTAATCCCCAACCACTCATCTGTGGCGGAGAGCGATAACAAGCTCAGTGGAATTTACAGCACACATGTTGACTACATGTCAGCAGAACTGACTGCACACTGATGCCAGTTCTCAGCCCAAACCACACAGCAACCCCCAAACTGCATCGTTTGGGTCATACGGCGGGTGGGTCACTCACAGCGTTATGCAAGCCTCTCCCTGCCGGGCTCATTAAGGCCTCTCGGCTCAACCGGGGCACAAGAGGGAGACTCTTGGCTCCCTGACCTCAGAGGTTGAGAGGTCGACCTTCCCCTGGACTCAACAGGCCAGGGTTAGATAATTGTTCCCTCACTGACACAGTTTAGCACAGAGGTTGCATAAGAGGGTCTATAGCGGGAAAAGAAGGACATGTGTGTTTGATTTTGTGGATGTGGTTGTGTGTTATTGTATGAACACGGAGGATCCTGTTCGTGGCCTCTTTCCATACCGCCAGTATGAGTGAGAAAATCTGGGGTGATGAGGCCCCTTTTCTCACAACCACATCCCTCCTCCCTGAAACTTCTGCCAATTCAGCCTCCAGAATCTGGGTTGTACAAACAAGACTCCAGTTCAACAGGGTGGGAAGAAACACAGCTAGCCTTATAATGGATTTGGAGGCACGGCGCCTAGACAGCAATCAAGTGTTAGGAGTTACTGTGGCGGCGCTCAGGATGTTGGGAAAAATGAGCGGACTTTCATCACTCAACTGGAAACAGCCAGGACGGGGACCTTTTCTGAAATTCACTCCCCAGGGCGTGACTAATGCATCTGTCTGTCGGTGATGTGGCTGTGATAGGTGTGATGGCACAGGAACAGACACACTCGCATGTCAGCCAATCAACTGGGGCTCTGTGGATATTGCTTTTTTGTCAAGGAGTGACTGAAGAGCACAGGGCAGAGAGAAAAATGGTGACTGCCAAGGTGAAATTGCTGGTTTTTGTTTGCCCAGCAGTCTAAAATCCAATGATATTCAATTTACATTTACATAAAACTGAGAAAAGCAGCAAATTCTCACACTGGAGAAGCTGGAACAAGATCATTTATCCTGAAAAGTGACCGAAACGACATTGTGATTAGTCAACATTTTTGTTGACTAATCACCTGTTGATCAACCAATCCCAGATCCCTCTTCTGCACCACCAGTCCTGGACACAGCAGACAGCCGAGTCAGCATTAGTTGTAACATTCAGCATGAAATCAATGTTAGAAACAGAACTGAGTGGAATATTTTTCAGTTGTGATAATCAATTACTTATAATTCATGAATCAAGCAAAAAGGCCAAACATGCTCTGGTTCTGGCTTCTTAAATGTGAGGATTTGCTGCTTTTCTCTGTTTTGTGAACTAAATAAATTTTGGTCGGACAAAGTGAGCGATTTGCAGCCCCACATGACACACCTTCATTCGGACCCTGAGATATCAGTGTAAACACTGTGTACACTCAGCAAATGCTTGAACACACTCCTGCACAGTTGGACAACAGTGAGAAACGCCACCAGTGAAAATCGCTCCAGTTGCCACTTCAAAGTCAGCCATCTGCCATAGCTTCTGTCCCCACTACAAACAGAGGACGGGCCAGGGTCGGATAAATATAGTCACAGATCTTGGAGACAACAGCATGCCTGACATTTCTACAGAGGGAGTTATATAAACTATCGTCGTTACGTGTGAGGGGTCCTTGCAGGGGCACGCTCTCGACCCTGGCAGTGATCCTGAGGCGGCAGACGGCTGCTCAGTACGAGGCACCGCGACTCAGCGCGTGGCTGGTTCGTGCCATCATACCACTAGAGGTCCTGTTTTTCTTGGCTGAGCGTTGTAACTTCCTGCCGAGCCCCACCTGACCCACACAAAACGCCGGACTGTTTTTAACGATTTAGCCAAGCGGCACTAATGAACGGATAGTAAAAAGGCGCACTGCGTAGGATTATTTTATCTAAAAAGACGTCCATGTTGCCAAGTCACGATGGGACAGAAATAGCTCCCAAACACCTACCTAAGAGGCACTAACATTTACCAATAATTTGCTACAAGTCCCGATCCAGACTTCTCAGAGCAACTTAAACCCTACAGTGCAGCGGCACCTGTCAGAAACAGGGTACTGTGCATGCAGCACTTGGATTAAAGACAGTAATGTTTTTCCAAAAGTCTGCCTTCCATCAAGCGTACCAGGCATCCAAACTGGAAACATAATGTGGGATCTGTTAAAATCAACCCAACTCATCATAATAAAGCAGAAAAAGAACATTTCGAAAACTGCACATTTTGAGGGAAAAGCAAGAACTCCAAATGAGGCAGGATGGAGATCACAGCGCTTGTTTTCTCCTCAGCTGCTGCCTCCCTATATATCCAACCACATCCATAATGACAGTCTTAGGACAGAGATCAAGGTCCTGGAATGTTTTCAGTGTGGTCTGGACACGACGTTGACCAGATGTTCGGGACATCTATTCCGGACTCAAACCCTTTCCCACAGCGCTGCGGTCCGCGCATCTAGAGAATCAGCATCTAACTCTGTATTCACGACCTGCTTATGGTTAGACTTTTGTGTTTTGCTTTCAAAACATGATTTGGAGAATCTGTGAGAAACATGAATGCAAATTAGTTCTGATCGAACCATTGTCATCGGACTGCTTCCTTACATTTTAAAAAGCTGTACTTCTCCTAAGAAGTGTCCCGTGGCATTCGGAGCAAGAAATCATGTTTCATTATCACGGGTTATCATCTATGGATACATGAATAAACAATATCACAACTTCTTGTGATAATTTGTTAACCTGAGGCACCAAAGAACCATTCATTTGAAAAACTGGTCTTGGTCACGCTGTGCCAATAATGAGCACACGTGCCTGTGGCTTACATGGTATCACAGCACATCTGCAGGGTGTTCAAGTATTGTAAAAGGTTGCTTTGTCAACACAGTATCTAGTGCTCTATTCACTATTATCTATTCACTGAAAAAGCTTTTCTCTGTAAATGCCATGTCAGAAATCGTGTTAATAAAAGGGTCGATCAAAGGCAGCCTCCTGCTCAGTTAAGTTTCCCACACAAACCATGAAGGACGTGATTGTAAGGATTTTCATTTCATTCAGTTATGAGAGCAATAGATCTGGTTAGTAAATGTTGAGGATCCTGTGACATTGCTAGAACAGAGTGCAACAGCAAAGGAGCTCGAGCAGTCACACAAGTGGACAGGTTTTTTTGAAAAAAGGAGACTTATTTATAAGAGAAATTGAAAGTAAAAGTTCAAATTATTATGCAACCTGCCTGTTAAGACTCGCCTAGCGCGGTAAACATAGTTGCATGTAATGAGGGGATTAGGAGCAACTGTTTGGGTGTCATCACTTTCAATTTCACCTACAGATAAGAGGCTTTTATAGTAAACGGACAGGAAACAAATTAAAGAATAAACCTGAACAGGAAAACTTGAGAAACCAGGGGATTTCCTGGCATGGTTCGGTTCAACTGATCTCCAGCAACTTATTAAGACCCTTTATTAAATGTTTGACAGCTCATGTTCCCTGTCGTGTTCAAACTCGTTAGTAGCGATGACCATAAACATCTAATAGTGTCTAACATCTAAAGGCTCAAATAAAAGAAAACTATGATCGGCTGTAAAAATAAATAAAGGAAAAGGTAGAGCAAGGCAACACTATTGCCTATAAGTGTAGACCCTGATAAACTAGAAAATGGATACATTTAAAAAACGTTTTATCTTATTTTGTTAAATGTGCCGAACACAAGGGAAAGTAGCAGGAAATCTTCTGCTAAATGGCTTTCTGTTTCTGCCCCGAGGCCAGAATTGATTCCAATCATCCAAATATCTTTGGAGGGGTGGTGTTAAAGCCAACTGCAGCCAATCTACTGTGAAATCAAAAGAGGTCTGTGTGACCATGAAAAGTGGTCAGTTCAGATGTGTTATGTGTCTGTGGGTTGCACAAGGAGAGCAGATATGGGGGCTGTAAATGTGTCGTGTCAGAAACGTATTGATTTCTAGATTAACTCAGGATCAATACTCGTGCTTGTACTATTGATGAGTCATGTGAAACCTGCATTGAAAACACTGTGGCGGGGGTTGTTTTTCTTGTCCTGAGCGGTGAAGGAGGGATGTCTTCTATCAGGACAGATGGATGTTTGTGTGCCCCTGCTGCCTTATCGGTAACACCAACCCCCCAAAATACACACACTTAACTCGTTCCCAAGCGGGGCAGAGAAAAACACACGTGAAACCACGATGACTAACCAAATTATTAGTCCAGACTGAAGAAAACTGGAGTGGGAACGTTTCCACTGGTGGCACGGAGAGAAAGAACATTTGACATGTAGCCATTCAAACCCAACTGGAGCAGGAAAAGATACAAGCTGTGAAAACCACTGTACACTCCGCAGATGGAAGCTTTCTTCTTTACTTTTTGTTATTTTAACAGTTAGGAGATTAAATCCCCTTTTTAACAAAGATCTGGTCAAAAAGGCAGCATAAAATGAGCTTGTTTTGGACAAGAAAACTGTCAAACTGCACAAAAACAGCGTAGAGAACATCAATTTAAAGGAAATGACATTTTGGAAAAATACGGCTATTCTCTTTCTAGTTGAGAGACGGAGGAGAAGATCGATCCCCCCCCCCGTGTCTGTGCATCAAGTACAGAGCTGTGGGGTTATTATATGTATTATAAGCCATATTTTAAGTCCCCATTTTATTTCTGCTCTCTACGCCACGAGAGGAAACACTAACACGAGTCACCGCTGGTGGAAACAACCTTTCTGTATCTGAATGTGTAACAGTGGAAGGTCTGCATGTGCTGCAAAGACAACAGAGGGTCCAGGACAAAAACTGTTCAACGCCACTAAAAAAACTTCCAAGCGGCGCAGCGGAGGCTCATGGAGCGCTAAGCCAGGGACGTTCGGCTCTGCGGCAGCGGGACAATCCAAACGCTGCCGAGGAAGGAGCGACAAAAACAGCCACCTAGCCCGTGAACAAAGGGGCTTTTCTCTCAACTCAGCCAGCCTCCAAAACTGCTTTGTTGCCACAGATACCACCACCACCCCCCCCTCCACTGCTATCAGCAAAAATCTGCCTGTGCCTGTAGCTTTGCTGCATGTGCGCTCTCCAAAACAGCCTCCACTGCTTGTGATAACTCCCAAACTCAACAGATCCTTTAATCAGCAGCAGAGTCTTTGTGACGCCACTCGTTAAGGGCGATTAACTCTTTTTGTTGCACGTCCACGAGGAGAAACAAAAGCGTGAGGACTGACCTCGTCTCCACTGGCCAGCCGGTGGGTCAGCTCCTTCAGGCTGCGCATCATCCTCTCGTCCCTGAAGTCGTATGGGAAGGTCTCCGTCCACTCCGTCAGCAGCTGCAGGATCTTGGGAGCGATCTTCCTGACTCTCATCTGACAATTCAGCACAAACACATGATAAGTACAGAGTAAACATCAGGAGAACCACAACGAGGACGTGTAAATGTCTAGATTCCACTGATAACTAAAATACATGAAGAGGAACCAGAGATGTAATATATTGCCAAGTTGAGCAAACCTTGTCCGCTTGGGGATCGCTGAGTCGCTGCTGCTCCATGCACAGCTGACACACCTTCGACATGAGCTCGTACGGGCGGATAAAGAGGCGAGAGCTGAGCAGGAAGGTGAAGATGTACGTCCTCTGTGGAGGGAAAAGAATCACTTACAACTAAACTCAGATGGATCATTTAAGTTAGAAAAAGGGAATGATAACTAAACAACAGATTATATAAATAGCAAGTCAAGTTAAAACTTTGAATTGCTGATGTACGGAAAGAAAAGGAGGTGCAATAAATAAAGAAAGACAAAGCCAAAAAGCGAAAACTAAAGCAACTTGGGCACTTAACGGGGTCTCAAAGCTTCAGTGAAACTGCAGAAGCAAAGAAGCACCAGGGATAAAAAATAAATAAAATGTAAAAGAACCAGTACTCACATCTGGATAATAGTCAACAGTTGGGACCAGGTGGTGAATGAGGGACTCCAGGGACCCGGACACCAGGTTGTTGTCATGGTAATAGAGGCCGGGGTAGCCTTCCTCCTTGGTCTGGTACAGGTTCTTGTTGTAGCTGCTGGTGTTCAGCTGCCCCGTGAATGGTGGTGTCTGAGGCATGTTGTCCTGCAGAGAGAGAGGGAGGACAAAACACAGGGACGGTCAGTCAGGACTCTTCGTCTCCGCTGGATATCGCAGCGCAGACGCTGATGCAGGACGGACAAACCAAAATAGTCCTCAGACACAAACACAGACGGCGAAAGTTTGTTTGGGAAATGGTTTGGATGCGGTCAACTCCCTTCCTCCTCTGGATCCCTGCTGTCCATTTTAAGCTCTCTGGGTTTGGTTTTAGTTTATTTGGACGTGCAAATGGTCGACTGAAAAACTTGAAAAGCAAACTGTGGTTGAGACACAAAAAGTATGAGAGAAAAGAAGAGCAGGAGGTTCCTGACTCATCTACACCAGAATAGACGGCTTACAGGCACTTTCTTCTGTTTTGACCCCACTGAGCTTTACAAGGAATCAAACCCTTAACCCTGGCAGTATTAGTGCGCCTTGCTCTACAGAGCCGTGACAAGACAAAACAAAACTGAAATATAACAAAAATTTTCAGAATTCAAGGCCAAAGGTTTCAGATTTGCTTTGAATCTTAAGTAGGACCACTGAACATGACTCACAAACAGCTGCTATTTCATAACAAGGCTGACACAGAAAGTTCTGTATATGTGCTTCGACATACAGACAAAAAAAAATTAAAGTACACCACAAACATGTAAGAGCTTGTTGATTGAAATTGTTTCGTTTTACCCTGAAAGAGTCCTGTGCTCGGGGGCTAGCGTCATGCTGACCTTGATCAAAGCGTCTCATAAAAATGTTTCAAATGACTCATGCAGCAGAATCCACATCTCAGCGATCAATACGTCCCACACAATCCCTGCTTTGTCACCAGATACAGGACGCCGAGCTATGAGGAGGTGATAGCACGACATGGAAGTAGTATGTTATGTTGTGCAGAAGGGAAGGCTTGGTATCAAACATCATCCAAAATATCGGAAAACTGTCAAGTACAGAAAGTTCCTCATATATAACCAAGTCTGTAACCTTTGCTGTTCACTTACAGAATAATGGTAAACGGTAAAACATCAGTTAGTATTTATCTTAAGTTTGCTATCATCAGCTTCCAAAAGCTGCTGGTCCTCCCACAGCAGGTGTGGCTGCACTGAGGACCACCATCATGTCTCTCAGGTCTACATCTGGTCCTCACAGAGACACAACAACCAGCTCACACACACACGGTCCTCTGCCAGCCTACCGGCCTCCTGACCTTTGAACCTGGCACTCAGGCTCAGTCCCATGCCAGGCAGACTTACGGCTGGGGAAACACAAAGGGCCTTTTCACACTGGGGGCTGGAGGGGGTGGGGGGTGCAACAACCCCGCCCCCCAGCCACCGTCACAACCCTCCACACCCCCACCTCCTCAAAGTCAGGAAGCCTTTAAGGCCGATGCACTGCAGTCCTCCCAGGGATGGATATGGAGGGGGGGTGGGGTATTTAACTGCACCTGCCCGCACACCGGCATGAGGACTTCAAAAAAACAGAGAGTTTTATTGTCCTGTGAGGAAACTTTGGTTTGAAGAAGTGGCTCACACAAGAAAAAGGAAATTCACAGAGATAAATATCTGCAGCTCAGACCAGAGGGAGTTTAACAGGCGTTACTTAGTAACATTCAACTCCAACTTTAAAAATCACAACTTCTGTTTGCTTTGGCAGTTCACTTAAAGCCTCCGCCCGCACAAGGCCGACCATCCACCCTTCCACTTTCACACGCATGCCACTCCATAATGCACACGTGCACACACAGACCATCGCTGCTATTCAGCCACATGGACATTTCCATGAGAAAAGGCGAGTGTGAGGAGTCAGAGCACAGCGGCCCGAGCATCTGCTGCACCATGTGGCCTCCCTGCAGACAGGGAGAGACCGGGAGAGACAGGGAGAGATCAGAGCAGGGATACCCTGATAGAGGTCTGTTTTGGGGCAGTATTGCACCACAGATGATGGGGTTAAGATGAAGATCACGTCACCAGCAGCAGGTGATCCAGGGCTGAGAACTCGTCTCGTTCACTTTTCCCAGCTGGGATCTAAACCACCAACTCCCTGATCCCACGCTTACTTTTTTCTAAACGATTAGTCCATCAACAGAAGGCAATTTTAATACTCGCTTCATTGTTTTAAGTTATTTCACTATTTGATTTAGTTTTGATTTACTTAATTAAGTAAACATTTGGTTCCAGCTTCTCCAACATGCGGATTTGCAGCTTTTCTCGATCACAAAGCTTTAACTGAATCCCAGTGGGGACATCTAGTGCTCTGCCATGGGCACGAGTCCTTCTTTTCAGACATTTTCTAGAATAACAATACATTTTTCAAGCAGAAAAGAGAACCGATACGTAGACGGGGATAAACCAATCCACCAGATCGACACTGACCTTATTAATTGGATCGGGGTGTCGATGCGTCTGATCTTTGACTTTTTGTCTAGTCCAACTTTCATCTGCTAAACTACTCAAATCCTCACACTGGGTTGATGAAATCTAATATTGCAACAAGTTGTATTGAAACTTGAGAGTTGCGGCATCCCTCTCCCCCTCTGATGTCTTTGAGAAGGCGAACACTGTGGATGAATCTCATGCTGCCACGGGCGGGTGGCCGTCTTTGAAGATAAAAGCCCTGTCTCTAATACAAAAAACCTTGGACAGAGGACATTGTTCTCAAGTCTAAACCCCTCTGTCTCTTCTATCAGAGCAGCACTGTTTTCATGAGGTGTTCGCTCTCATCATCCATATTTGTACTTGAAGGTGTTTAATTGATGGCCGTGCTTGTCCTGGTTTGTTTTAAGACTGTTGAAAACACTCTTAGATTGTCTTAGTTTCATATATTGGCGCTTTTCAAAACTTGAGCTTGAGAAAAATAAAGACTATTAAAAGAAAATTTACTTATTTAGAAAGATTAGGGCGATACCTGAGACAGTTCTCAGGCCCAAGAATGCTGATTAGTTTGGTTTTGTGCAGCAAGCATCCCCATCACTTCCTCTGCACTGGAGCCAAGAGCGACTTCTGCTCCGCTCTGCACGCGCCAGCTGCAGCCTCCACCGTAATCCTCAAAACAAGCGACAACTGACAAACACTGATGTACATTTGGCTTCCAGGTGCCGTGTGTAGTAGTGGTGATTGGGGGGGGGGGGCACGTGTCACGTCTTCAGGCCTGACACAAGCAAACTCTTAGCACGTTGCTGTTGGTTTAGCGTGGCCGCTGGCTGGGTGGCAGCTGACGGTAAACAAACTCAACGCCACAGCTCGCCTCCCACTTCAGGGGGGGTTGTTTAGGTTGGATGGATGGTTTTAATTATAGCCTTGCTGGTTGTGTGTGTGTGTGTGTGTGTGTGTGTGTGTGTGTGTGTGTGTGTGTGTGTGTAGCCATCTGCCTCAATGTGTAAACAGAAGTCTGGTTTGGACTTAAATTGGATTTAAAAACAGAGGATATTCAATTTTCTGTCTTTCTGCTGAGTTTAAAGAGGTTTTTGTGCTCAGCTACAAGGCATCGAGCTGTTAACTGACACACAGAGTGTTGCTTTTGGGTGAAAACTTTTGCAAATTTCTAGGAACTAGGGAATTTTCAATTATAAACGAACAAAAAGGTCAGGATAACCACAATGTTTTTTAAATTTTAAAACTCAATCCTTTTTTAACGCTGATGCAGAAAACTGTTTTTTATTGGCTTAAGACTGGACTGCTGATTATCACATGGCAGTGAGTGTCTCCGACGGTGGCCTGAATCCTTCGTAGTATTCACACTGAGAAGTCGCATGCTCAGTTGAAACAGGCAACTTGCAAATGCAACTGAAAGACATCAGTTACACTGATCATGTGCGGTAACATTTGGAGGTGAAGGGAAAGGGGAATTTTTAGTTTCAGGCCATGTTTCAGGGAAAGGTTGTAGAAATGTCAAAATATTTCCCTTTTTTTTTTTGCCATGTGGGGAAATTTTGAAACAGAGAAGGGCAGCAGCTTGAAAAGCCCCAAACCTCCCCAGGCAAACGTATCAGGAGTGAAACCCGCCCTTTACGGGAAATTACCTTCAGGCTGCAGAGCCATCAGTGACACGGGCTTGCAGGTAATTTTCTCTCCAAACGTTCGGGTGGGGCTGCAGACTGATGGAGTCTGGTCTCTCGCTCAAAACAAAAGGTATCAAAGGGCCGACGGAGGCTGTTCCCGCGGTGTTAACGGCCGCCCATGATGAGCGCCCATCAGCAGTTCACAGGCTGTAAAGACACACAGGAAAACCTTCCCGGGGTCCACGAGACGTACCAGCAGACACACACTAGCGTTTACTGGTGAAGCACCGAGGTGTCTAAGATCCTCCTGCGACCTCGGAGGAGTCCGCAGGTCAAAGCAGTAAAGCTCTGAGATTTGTGATGTCCTAAAACATGTACGGCAGCAGCGTGCCCGGGAAGCACGATCCACAGAAATGAAAGAGAAAAAGCAGAAAGGTGTTTTGTTTGTGCTTTATCGGGACTGGAGAAGGCGGCTATAGCAGTGGGGGAATGTGATGCAGGCACAGAGGGCCCGGCAGTAAATCGACCCCCCTCCACTGCGTAAACACTGAAAGGCATGAGGAATCTCACTCATCCGTGGCTTGAGGAAATGAGGGTGAGAGATATCTGAGTGGCTGAGAGGCCACGGTGGAATAGTGGAAGCAGTCTGACTAGAGACGGCCGGGCGGTGCTGTCACAAGTGCTTCACACTAAACTGGGCTGAAGAGTATTGAGTGAAAATGTTAAGTATGGACACATTATCGCAGAGGAGGAAGTGAAAGATCACAACTTCAGAGTGGAGCAGAAGACAGAAATCTGTCACTCTCAACCTTTGAACCTCTTTCAACCCCTCTGACCCGCCAGGTCAGTCAGGACGAACTCGCACCGGGCAGCTCAACTGTGTTCAAACTTTATTTTACACTTTAGTGGAGATTCCAAAGACACCAAAAGAGGCTGAAATTTGGAGAAACGTGTATGAAATGATGCACACGACATGAGAGTCTTGGGTTTGAACATTTCACTCATTTAGCTTCAACAAAGAAACATGAAATATGTGATAAAAATGGTTGTTGCCCAAATTAAAACATATAGCTGCTAGTCAACAACATTTTGTATAAAATGCAGCAGATTTAAAAGGAGAAATTCTCCACTTCTTTCATTAACACATTATGAAGGCTGAAAACAGAAAACCTCCTCAGTGCAGCTCATCCACACCACACTGAGCATTTGGACTGGGGAAATGTTTGCAGCTGTTGCACTGAGTGGGAAAAATCACAGCTTCTGTGTAGGATTCATTCACCTGTCCTCATCGGTCCCTGACACTGAAACAAAACCTTTTCATGCCTTCCACTTCGGATTCTCCCCACAAACCTTTAAGGAAACGAGGACACAGCAGGCGAAGACTCAACAACAAGTAGAGGTCAGAAACAGCCAAAGTTCAGCTTGTGTAATTTGAAAAAAAGGTTGAACAGTAAACTTTGTGTCTCAGGGCTTCATTCAAGATGAATCTGGAGACATTCCTGATCTCAAACATCTCCCTGCAAGCACCGATCTGATCATTCGCAGGTCAAAGGACGTCTGGATAACCTGCACTATACATCCACTGATTCACCTGATGTCAAAGACTGTATTTCACCCTGTAACAAACCACGTGATCACAATCAACAGCCAACAAGTCAGCAGAGTTTTAAAGCTTCCACCGAGCTGGTCCATGCAGGTTGAAGAGACATAAACACTGAGCTGTAGCTGAGAGCTGAGCTTCATCTCATCTCACAGCTCTGCACACCTTCATATCTACAGTCACATCCCACATCACCACATCAGGCTCCTGCGACCTCAAACATCACCAGAGCAAGCTCCCATGTCTGTCCACACAAAGACCTCCACAGCAGCCCTGTACTCCACAGCAACAGTAAGTCAGTCCAGTGTTTCCAGAGGAGGCAGCCCTGCACTGTCCTGCCCAGCTCCGGTAACACAGAGCGGCACGGACAGGAGAGACGTGGGATTAACTCCACTGATCCCCCGCTGTCCTGCACCGGAGGAGAGGGGGGAATCCTCTTAGCCAGAAGGTAGTGGGGGTTAAAAATAGTCCGCCATTGACACTGATTTCAAGAATCCCATCATTAGGGAACATATCAGGGGAAAGGGAACAGAAGCCCGGCTGGTCTGGCTCTGAGGACACAGATACAATACTGTACAAAGGCTCAGCACAGGTTCAGCCTCAGCAACACAAACTCAAGCTGCGCTCTAAATAAAGAGCGCAGGTCGGCGCTGCGCTCTTTACCACCTGTGCGCAATCTGCACAAACTGCGCCTGAGTCCGAGGCGCAGCGACCACACAGCATCCCGCAGGAATCCTCCCAGCTCACCTCAACAAGCGGTAATCCAGGTAACGATCCCGCTCGTATCCTGTCCAAAAATGTGCGAAACAGTCGAGACTTTGTCCTTCTGCCCCCCCACCCCTGCTCACTGCAGCATCGTTCAGCTGGAGGTGAGAAAGTTCCGCGGTCGGTCGGTCGGTCTGTTCGGAGGAGGAGGAGGAGGAGGAGGAGGAGGATGGTGGTGCCTGTGCGCCGTCTCTCTGCTGACTGAGCCGCGGAGCCGCAGACAGCCCGGGACTACAGGCTGAGGGGGAGGCAGCGGCCAATCAGAGGAGAGGAGCGGCCCCTCACACCCCTCCCTCCCTCCCTCCCTCTTTTCTAGTTTTCAATTTCATTTCTCCTTCTCCATCTCTTCTCACTCTTTCCACCTCCCTCATCCTTCCTCTTTATGTTTCAGCTCTCTCTTCACTCTGCTTTATTTAGGCTGCAAATATTCCACAGAAAAATACAGAATGAAAATCTAACTGGGAACTTTTCTAGTTTCTCAGGCTTAATATCAGTGTGTTTGAATTCTTTCACCTTTTGTTTGAATCTTCCTGTGTTATATTCATTTATTTTTGCATTTATTTCGATGTGAAGCGTGTGGAGTTTATTTATAACGAAATGTGCAATAAAAACAAAAAGGCCTAAAATTATGACAGGACAGTATGTAGCCTGTACAGCTGAGGCTGATGGGAATGTGATTAGTTACTGCTGGTCCAGTTAAATCTGTGACCTGATGGTGGCGCTACAGGAACCATCAGGGGATCCAGAGTCAGTAGGGTTCATCCTCTGGGGACCATGAGCGTCTTCACAAACTGGAAGCCAGTGGAAACACATGACGATAAAAGAACAATAATTAGAGTAAGACACACACCTCTGTGTGTTTAGTGTTGTGTTTTAATTGTGACCTGCCAGGGAACCACAGAGGAAAACTGGCTCTCAGCAACAAAGGTTACAATTTCACACTCACCCAGAAATATTTTCAATTTATTCTGTTCAACCTTTCTCTCTCCAGCTCCCTCTCTTCCCCCTCCTTTCTCCCATTAACCCTCCCCCCCATTCTCTGTCTCTTTTGTACGTCTACACGCCTCATTGTAAGTTCAGGTCGTGTAAATTGAAGCTTCATGACCGCAATTACAACTGTAGAAATGATATGAAGTGAATCTGCAGCCCGGCCTGTTTCTCTGTCCTCGACGCAACAAAACCAACAGTGATGTTCTTTGTTTGTTCGAATAATTCAAGGTGACAACTGTTTCCAAGTGGGCGACGCATGAAAAGGAAGCTGCCTTTTGAAGGGGAATGAAAAACGTTGGTTCACTTTATATGAAGGCCCAGAACGGGACTGAATCATTGGATTTCTAAAAAACTAAAAACCGAATGAAATAAACATGCAAATCACAATCGACTGTATTAAAGCCTTTGATGCAGTGTTGTCTAGTCTTGGCGGTGTCACTGTCCTCTATCTGCAGAGTTAGAAAGGGTCACTGTGTGGTTATTTAGTCGTTTTTTATTTATTACTATCTGGAAAGAGGAGAAATAATTGGGGTTATAAGACAAAAGATATTGTTTAATTGTTCCTTTATATCTGTGGAAAAATATGTAATTCTAACACAAAAGCCATTTTTCATTTGTTTACAGCTTCCTTGACTGTTCTGCTTATCTTTAAACACCAGAAAATAGACTACATGTTTTTTCCTTTTCTTTAAACCAGACTTCATGTGGTTCAGTCGCAGTAAAGAAATGTGACTTCTACAAGGCCTTCATCTGGATGTTTGTGCTTGGCCGACTTTCTCCACGTCTCCGAGCAGAGTAATAAGCCACGGTGAAATGACAGCAAATCATCCCAAATCTCATCAACATCCAGCAGTATTACGTAATCTGCTATTAGAGCAGATTACGTATATGCATTAATCCAGCTTTTCTCTCGCTTAACACACCAACACGATAAACATCAGCAGACACTACAAACAATGGTCCGTGTTTCATTTCAAGGTGAAATTTCAACTTTCTTTCTCATGACCTGCAAAACAAATATTGGAAAAAAGGTGACGTTTATGATTAGAGCTGACCATGAAACAGTGTCATTCTGTGTATTTGGATTCATTTTCCTAAAAAGTTACTAAAATGAATGTGAGAGGAGCCGGTTTCCATTCCCAAGTTATTGGCATGGAAAGCAACCATATTAAGAAGAGCGAGTAGGACGCTGTACGTGGGATTGAGCCAAAATAAACTATAGTGACCATGTCACTCAGTGCAGCAGTGAGGCTTACCGATGTGTTTTTAATAGTTTTTGGACAATAATGGAGCTCTGTGGCCCAGAGGAAGAAGATACATCAGGCAGTGATACACAAACAATACATGTTAGGATCAATTCCTTGTTGGTTTTGGTCTTTGGGATTTGTTGACAATAAGAAAACTATAGAGTATCAGCAGCCGTATCCTCCAAGTGTGTCTGGTTTCAGAACAGCAGCCTGACCAGGGTTGATTACAGTCTGGTTCAAAGGGAGTTCTCCAGTTCAACTCGGTCACACTCTGCACCTTCAGGGCAGCCTGTGCTGAACGGCTCAGTGAAGGATTTCCAGTTTGCCTATTCAGGTAACAATCAGCACGGGGCAGCTACAGCCTGGAGGTCTGATAAATGGGATTGCTGTCAGTGTGAGTGTGAAGCAGGGCGTTGCGGGAAGGAAAAGAAATCCCATTTTGTCGTGTAGCTCATTTGATAAAGCTTATAGCACTGATGCTTAGAGCTGTCAGAGTACGAGTACATCACAAATCAGACCAGTCACGGTGCCTGACTGAAGACATCTGATGTTTACTCGTATGGAGAAAGAGCCTGACTGAGTGTCAGAACTGTGTTAAAGGTCTGTTATGCAAGAGCTGATTTGCCGGATTTGAAATGTTCCTGCAGGGAAATAAATAAACTCTGACTTTATGTTGGTGCTACATTCCCCATATAGCTTCGGAGCAGTGGAGATAGGCATCAGGAATTTACAGGAAGATGTTTCACATCTGTGGCCCCCCACCCTGCCAGGTCCCAGTCTGGTGTCTTCCTCATGGACACAAACATCCTGAGTAACGACAAACACTTTTCTGACTCAGAGGGAAATAAACTTGTAACTTACATCTGCACTGATAACAAAGCAACAAATAGTCTTTATAGTTGAATTTTTAGTACAGAATGCAAACTGGTCAAAGTAAGAAAAAACGCTTTACATAGAGCATAAAATCAGTTTAAAGTCAGTCAAAATCATCAAACTTTAGACTGATTCTTCTTCTGTGTACACAGTGTGATTTACAGATGCAGACAGCAGCGGTTGGGGGTAATTATTCCCCAACAAGTATAGTCAACCGTAATGAATAATCTACGGTTGTTACCGTACAGATCACCTGCTCAGCTGCAGTGATGCTGAAGTGGTGAAGTCGTCACTCGTCTCGTTTGAGACTTTAGCCACCCATCAGTACAGATGAGCACTTTCCCATTCACCTACCCTGCTGACACAGATTCCACAACAGATGGTTGAAAATATCTGTTTTTTAATTTATATAAATGATCATGAAACAGTTCCATAACATGTGGTAGGATCCACTGCCACCTGCAGTAAGAAATCCCCTTGCAGAGAAAACAGAGAAGAACAGATTCTCCTTCACACTGCAACTGTAACCCCTTCTTTTAAGCTTTCGGAGCATGTCTGCCTGTCATTTCTCACCAACTCTTTTTCCTGAATTTTGGTTTATTTTAAAGTTCACTCCACATCCTGCAGGCCTGAACCAAGCCGCCCTGAATGTGGCTGTGCTGTTATTTGGTTCCACCTGAGCTTGTAACAGTCCTTGGTGTGAGTGCCTCCTAATTTCCGCCTTTGTTCATGGTATGATTTGGACCAGCAGGAGCCTGCGCTCCAGTCTGGCCACCTCCACATTTACACCTGTGTTCTCTGGCCAGACTGGTGAGGAGCTCCAGGACTCTGATTTCATGCTCCATGCGAGCTTTCTCCCTCCTCTCCTCTCTCTCGGCCGCCTCCCTCTGCCGGCGCTCCTCCCTCTGTAGCCACTGGGCCAGGAGCTCCTGATGCCAGCGAGCCTGCTCCTGCCGCTGACTCTCCAGCTGCTCCAGCAGGCCCCGGGTCTCCGACACCAGCCGCTGGAAGCACTCCGACAGGTGCTTGAGGACAGGTTCCATGCAGGTGGACTCTGGGTGATGGTGGCCAGAGGTGGGGAGGATGTTGGGGCTTGGATCTGGGGGTCCAGGGAGAGGCGAGGCAGTGGATTGGGTGAGAGGGGGAGGGGGAGGAAGAGGAGGTGGGACTACATGTGGGGAAGGAGTGCTCAAACTGTTTTCCACTTGTGTACCTATGACACAGGATATAAAACAGGCATGAGATTATTACTGAGAGGAACGATCCGTCTATTACGACAGAAAATTAATCTGCTAATATTGTGATAAATGATTGATTAAATACTGTTTTCATGCAGAAAAGCTTCATTGTTATTCTGGAACATTCTCTGAGTATTTGGTGTTTTTCTTCATCTTATATGAAAAAGAACTAAATATCTGGGATTTAGAAATATCACAACAGGCTTTAAGGTACTTAATTATGTTGCAGGTGGCAAAGTTGACACTTTCAATCCAGGTTTTGTTATGTTTAGCCTGTAATGATTTATAGAACAATCACAGTACTTACCACTCATTTCACGATGGACGGATGGTTCCAGAAAGACTTCATGGCGTCGGTCTCTTGGACACTGAGGAAATCCCGAACTGCTGAACTCAAACTCATCTGTTGAAACTTCTCCGTCCTCCAATTTGACTTCAGAGTCGAGCTGCCAAGACTGATGGCCTCCTCTCTCCTCTAAAGAGCTCAAACTTTGTCTTCCTGTCCTCCCCGCAGAACCAAAATGGTGTCCACTAACCTCCATATTAGAGTTTAAATCTGGCGGGATACTTTCTGTCCTGTCTATGGAGTGAAGGTGACACTCTGCCATCTGTTCTGGGGACACAAAATAGGGCTGCCCTTCCCCTCGCGCTGCCCGCCGGCCCAACACAGCATCCATCTCTGCAAAGTATTTAAAAGTGCACGGCTGCGAGCTGTCGACGGTCCTCTGTAGTTTGGCCCTCACATAGTTAGCCTTCAGAGTCTTGACCCGAAGGCGGCACTGGTGCGGACTGCGAGAGAAACCCATCTCACTCATGCGGGCCGAGAGGTGTTTAAAGACATGGCGGTTGCGAAGGTTTTCTGCCAAACTCTTCTGGACGCGCTCGTCGCTCCAGGCGCACAGCAGCACCTGAGTTTCCTCCACTGTCCAGTTAACTGAGCGCTCGGCTTCTCGTTTTCCTGTACACACAGAAACACAGCTGAGCACAGCCGACAACGGCACAGTCGGTGCTGGTGGTCTGGGAATCATAAACACCAACCTTGCTGAGAAGGTGTGTTGCTGTAATCTGAGGCTTTGTGCAAAACTATAGAAGAGGGAGCTTATTATTAATTATTAAATGCACACTACATATAGGTTCAAGGATACTGGAAAACAACATCAATGAAAAAGTAATGCCTACACACTGACTCCAAACCACAAACTGAATCCAATTCAATTGAATCCAGTTAGGATTACACTGTGGTCAACCTGCAATAAATCCTCCCTTCAGGAAGGCTTTAACGTTCAGTTTTTGTTGATTCAACTGTATGGTAATTTTGTAGGCTGCAGTTTGTGGAGCTGTTGAACGTTATTATGTTATACTGAGAAGTGTTATTCACTATTTTCTATACTATAATTAATCTAGCCTCACTTATATAAAAAGGGGTGGGAAATATTCGAAACACCTTCCAGTATGATGCAGTTTCAACAAACCCTGAACATTTTAACCTTCATGAAGGGAGGATTTATCGCAGGTTGTTGTGTTGGACTAGATCTGGCATCTTTTACCATTAACTACATCTTTTAACTATTTGGTCTTAAACTAAGTGACATGACCAGAAAATTGTCCCGACCCGTGAACCTCATGGACACGTTATACTTTATTAGGCTGCTCTGGTCTGAGAATATCACTCCAGTAAACACTGATATGACAGGAAGGATTTCAGTCGTCAGCAGCTGGTTTAAAGAGCATCCTGTGGTAGTTTTTAACCTTCAGTATCCTCACAGTGACACCAAGGCAGTCAGGATCCAGACTTTACAACAAACTGCTCAACTGGCTTCAGTTACAGAGCCGTGGAGTGTAAACCTCTGGTCCTTCTCCTGCAGGGATCAGCCTCACGTTACTCTCGTTACTCAGGTTACTCTCGTTACTCAGGTTACTCTCGTTACTCAGGCTTTGTGCTCAGACAGAGAGGAAGCTGTCAGCAGGAAAGTTCAGCGTGAGCCTGCGAGATAATTCAGATACACAGAGGAACACTGGCCACCCTTCAGGAGGCTCGCGGGGTTCAGCAGCTTCAGTAACTTAACTAGTTGTTGTTGTTCTGTAACAAACACAGCTACCGAGGCTAACAGTTAGCGGAGCTCGCTCCGCGGTCAGCTGTTCGTCTGCTGGACGTTCAAACACAAACACAAACACGTCGGAGGCTCCGGGGACTCTTACTTTTGGTGGTGGACACGGAGCTGGTCGAGTTGATGACCGGAGGATTCATTTTAACGGGCTGCAGGAATGTAAACAATCCTCCGGCGCCGACGGTCCACTTCCGGGTGACGTCGCGTGTTCAGCGCCTGACGTCACGCGACGACGTAGGATGACGATTATTAATTATTATTAAATTCTGCACAAATGTTTTATATGTTTCTATTAACCTGCTTCTATTATTGTTTTTTACACCAAAATATTCATATGTATAAATTAATTTTATGTTATATTAATGTTTTGTTATTTGTATCTAAGATCATCATTCTATATAATATCATTTCTTTTTAATATGCAGTATTCATGTGACACTGTGTGATGACTCACTGTGTGAGTGCACCATGAGTTTTTGTCAGTACTGTACAACCCGTGGCAAAGCTGTGGTGTGATGTGAAGTTAGTCTTTTCTCTAAATGAATGATGGAAGATGATTAAAGAAATGTTTGTTTCTGTTTAAGTAGTAAAAGTTCATGAGGAATTGTTCAAAAGCATTAAGAAAATTAGGCTTCATTTAGGGTTATGGTTGTGGGGGTTAAGGTATATGTCGTATAAGGTTGTCTACTATTGCTGAGTTCAGACAACAGCTCTGCATGAATAAATGCAGCGTGCACCTCATTCATTTCAATGAGACAGCAGTTGGCACAGCAGGGTGCCCATGCAGAGGCCTCAGGCAAAGAAGTACAGGGTTGTAAAGCAAGAAAGTTTAACCCGGCTCAATCTTTGCCACAACACAATGCATAAAGCAACCAAATACATGTAACTGCACATTCCTGTGTAATGTAATTCCACTGTTTACCTTAGATTGACTTTGACAGAAATGTGTCTTTCTTACAAAAATGCCATTTTCCCTAAACCAGAACCTTTTTGACCCAATGAACACTGCAGACCGAGACACATATCTTGAGCAAAGTGACAGTCGAACAAGCTGAACATGCAGTCTCTACTACAATAAATGCGCAGCACATGAACATGGATAAAGCACTCATATCCAAATGCTTCCTCTGTACCTGTATCTACAGCTGTCCACAGGCAATCAGATTACCCAAGATGCATCTTAGTGTGAACTCGTCCCCAGAGGCCACAAATTCATCCCAGCTTTGAATAACAAGAGGGATCCATGCAGAGGAAATAGCTCCTACAGAGACTGTGAGGTGCTAATGGGTCTTCCTATGCATTCTCTGGATGTCTGTTGAGAGCATTAAGATCTCTGGAGTCCCTCCTTCTATTTCACTGGTTCACCTCCTCAGTCTTTCATCCACAAACACAGCAATTAGTGGGGGGGAGGGAGTCCTAAAGTGCTGCTAATGCAGATTCAGTCTGCTCTCCTGCAGTTGCATTTGCATTTTGAGCTTTCAGCCTTTGTTCTGTTATACAGTGACTTGGAATGAGTTTAACAGTAATCTTAAAAGTAATTTACAGTCATTTACAGTTAGTCCATTTTCTTTTGTCTACACCTTCTTATTGAGTCGCAATGCAGGCCATACGTACTATTGTCTGTACTTAAGCTTCTTCCAGGAGTCAGATGAGAGATGAACTCAACTCAGCTCCAGAAACTGGGAACAAAACATGAGCTCAGAGTAAGAAAATAAGAGTTGAAAAGAAAAGGCAATGGGGATTCCACCTCAGGAAGTTCTGCAGGAACTTTTTTGGAACCCTGGAACTTTCAACCACAGGTTCCGTTTTGGCTGTAGAGACACAGTTCCTGTCCATGCTGCTGCAGTGGGACTTTCCATTGGCCCAGGAACTGTCGGGGTGTCGGGAAAACTTGATGTTGTATTGCTCGGTTGAGTGTTATTGTCATTTAAATCACCTTTGCTCAACCAGCTTCCCAACTGTTGCACAAAAAGAGCAAGATAGAAAGAGAGGGGAAGTGAAAAGTGAGTGACAAAGACAAATGAAACTTAAAACACAACAATAACCAGCAGCACGCTGGTAATTTGGAGACTTTTCTGGGGTTTCATTTCCAGTAAATTCCAAAGAACAATACAATGACTACATTGTTGTCGTGTTGTGTTCAAAAATCGCAGTTCAAACAAAGCTAATAATTAATTATTGGTCTAATTTGCTTCATCGTCACAGCTCTTCAGTTGTGGTGGAAACACAAAAGGCCACAAAAGTGGGAGAAATGTCGACAACCCGACTGACTCTGATATGTTGGGGACATTTTGTACAACAGGCCTGAAAGTCTGATTTTGTGTTTCCATGTTGGAAGTAGCTGTAGGCCATCACAGCACAGCACACGGCACTGACTACATGAGAGTACACACACACTAACACGTACAAATGATGAGCCCGCCACAGCACAGGTAATTACAGAGGAAGAGGGGAGCCGAGACAGCCGACTGGACATTCATCTCATTACTCATGCATGCCTCCAGGCGCTTCCCGACTGGACTGCTGAGGAACGTCACACACTCTTCTCTCTGTCACTCACACACACACACACACAAATACTCACAACACAATGGACAGTCAGGGTCAAGAGCTTGATACGTCTTTCCTAATTACATCACTAACAGTAACAGGCTTATTATTATTCATGCATACTCGTTTAGAGGTACAGTACATCCTGACTGGGGTTTACATCATGGATTTCTGCACATTTTTACAGCTCAGACCATTAGCTGACCACATAGCAACCTACAAACTGTGAGCAGGAAAAAAATAAAGGGAGGATTCCTGGTGGACACGTTTATTTTGCAGGAAGAATTTGGTGCTGCAAGGTTCAAACCTGTGATCTTTCTGGTGTTGGAGAAGCTCTAATTACTAGTTTATCTTCTTTAGGGGAATGGACAATTTGCAAAAGAGTCTGTACATCCAAAAGAAAGAGCCCGGCATTTAATATATGGCTGCAATAAATAAATAAATAATCTGTCCTCGGAGGACGCCGACAGGCTGTAGATTTTCTCCCAGTGCGATTTGTAGTGCAGAAAACCAGGTCAGCGAGCAGGCAGCGAGGTAAGATGAGGTACAGACGGCTCACAGGCTGGAGACGGTTACGTCAGCTGAGGCTGGAGGAGAACTGAGGCATCCCACTGTGGAAGCTCAGGATCCCTGCGTGCATGCTGCTCTTTGGCGTGGCTCCATTTTCCTCCCTTTCATGTGTCCTGACAACCAGCAGCAGTCGTGTTGTTTAGATCAGTGGTTCGCAAACTTTCACACCAGACGCAAACAAAGACTCAACATGGGAGCAGTGCAGCGATTCGTGGAATCTGTGCTGGCCCCCTAAGAACCAGAGCAATGCCAACTGGAAGCCTTGTTGCAAACATTCCTGCCGACTGACGAACTCTGCAACGAACAATGAGATTTATGATTTAATGATCTATTCATTTTTTAAAAGTTTTTATCAGCAAAATTCTAATGTCCAAATTCCGCAAGTCAAATCCTCAACCATCCTCTGAAATAAATAAAGACACACTTGGTGATCAGCTTGCCTTGTAAGTTCAATCCCTTGACTTTTGTTGCTGCTTGAAAATAGAACCATGCCCTATATTTTGGTCTGTGCTTCGTTGCAGATATGTGACGATATGTGCAGTTTGTGGTGCCTTTGAGGTGCAAATATCTGCACATAGGGTGAGGTGGATAAACATGAAAACACTGTTTACATATGACATATGACCTCTGTGCATGCCAGCATTTTCAGGTACCGTTAGAAAGAGAATATTTCTGGAAAGCACCATTTTGGTAAGAAAAGCTTGAAAAGGCCTTAACATGCTTCTTTTTAAATTTCGACAAGCTTTATGTCGCGGTCATGCCATATTGCATGGATCGTAATTTGGAGCCTGTCCACCTCAGCTTCCTGGTTGTAATTTAAGGTTGGAGATATAAAAGTAGCCAGTTTAGTCTGTTTATATTGTGTCACAACAAGGCTAGCGCCATCATGGACTAATGAGTGAGTCTGAACATCCTCCTCATTCAAAGGATGATGATTGGTGAAAAACGCCTGTTGTTGAGACAGGAAAAACGCTCGCTGCCTGCTGTTCTAACTTTCTACAGTTGTAAAATGCTGTTTCACAGTATTATAACCTGCTGTGTTTTCATGCCTGATAAACTACTCAAACTGGACAAAGAAGATAATGTTTCATCTTCTCACCAACGTCTACAGCAACAAGATTCCATGAAACAACCCCCTTGCATTTCTTAATGCAGTGCTATTTTCGGCCTGAATGGCGACCTACACATCCCTCATTACCATGGCCCTTCTGGAGGCCAATTAGACGGCTTATTTCCAATCATGCAGAGACAAAACAGAACTTTGGTGTTCAGTTCAGTCCATGTCCAAAGTATTTTCGCTCTCATTTGCAGACATTTTCTACAGAAGAGAGGGAATCTCATGTCTTTGCATGGTAATTTACACAATTTACACTTTCCATTTGTTTACATCTCGGTATATATATGTATTACTGTATGCTTATTCTGCACAGTACACACAACATATCTATCTCACTACTATTCTACTACTGAAGTTTTGACCTTGACCATGTCACAGTTCCTGGAAACAGATCAAGGCAAACCCTCTCCTTTACTTACTACTGTCCACAATCTGGATGACCCACCACAACTGTATTTAACTGCACCATTTTATTTATGTCTAGATTGTTATTTCTGCTCCTACTTACTTGTGTTATGTATTTTCTTATTTTTATTTTTACTTGCGTGTGTCTCCTTCACATATTGTTTGAGCATCGTTAGAGGGAGCCTGAGATTCAAGATTTTCATTGCCACTGGTTGCTTCACTGTAATTATTGAGCACATACAATAAAAAACTTGGACTTGAACTAATCGTAAGCTCATCAACGCCCGTTATTACAGCAGGCCATGCAGAAAGTGTTCCCCTATAGCTGTGATGTGCAGCTGCAAAGCATGTGCCTCTGCACCAGGGTGGGATGCTGAACCACAACATTTCAGAACGCACATGGAGGAACCACGGAAGGTCATTTATCAGCCATGAAAGTGGGCCTCAGAGCTGTTGTGATGTGGAGTTGCGAGCGCCTCTGTTTTCAAAGCTTTACTCCAGTCTCTCGAATGAATAACAGAACTCTTGGTCCCTTGCCTGGACGCCCTCTAATTTGCTTGCAAAGCCACCAATTTGCAGAGGCCACTTTGACCATCAGTGAACTTATGGCAGAGCATCTGTGCTTCAAAACATTTCCTACAAGCACCAGATGCCCATAAGAGAAAAACATCACGTCCGCTGTAATATATTCAACAACACAGATCAATCTGAGATGAAGTGCAAAAGCCCATTTGGGGAAGTGTGTGTTCTTCAGAACGACACTGTAAAGACCCAGTTCAACCACATAGGTCGCAGGCACCAGTGCACCTTTCTGTATCACCATGTAAAGCTAAAAGTTTCCTCAGACACACACCAAACTTCCCTTACGTCTTATTTGAGTCACAGTCATCTGCAAATGTGTGTAACTCCACGGGCATTTCCACCTTTAATTCCTTCTTCCTTTGTTTGCCTGGGCGGCAGCGTCAAACAGGAACTGAGGAGCTAAAAGTGGAACAAAGAGTTAAAAGACTCCAGAAATACCTCACACTTTGTTGTTGCACATATTTGTGCTTGTGGACAAAAAGTCACATTCCACAACGTTGTTTTTTTTAACCAAACAAGGTAAGAAATTCTTATGTAAGGGAACACTGTGGTGGTTTACATAAATGGTGAATGTCGGTCAGGGCTCTGAGAGACTGTCCACTGTCTGTCCAGGAGCCTGAGAGTGAGCGCCCGCGGGTTACATCACAGGGCCGGTTGGCGTGACGCCGTGCCATGTAGACGAGGCCGACTAAAGGATTGAACATGTAAACAGCTGAATGAATGATTCCCTTGTCGTGCTTCCACCCTGCCGTGGTGGTCTGCGCCGCAGAAAACATCCACTGTGGTTAATGATATTTGAAGTGTCCTGAATCAGGAACATCGTGGCCTCCATTTCACAAACGACCCTCGGCCATTGACCGTAAGACCATGTACTTCAGAACAGGCTGTCTTATATGAGGGTTAACAACTGGGCTTAGATTGAACAAAGCAGTGGTGGACACTGCTGGTACATTCTTCCATTGAATGCCACTTTATAGCTCCGCTGCATTACAGAGAGAAACATTTTGCTTTTTACACAAGGCTACATTAATCTGACAGCTGTAGTTACTCACTCCATTACAGAAAGAATAGTTTACAAACAAAAGCTATGACCAGCTTAGAAAATGTGATGCAGTTATAGATTAAACCACCCAAAAGAAGTACCAGGTACCCGGTCCTATCCACAACTTTTGCCAATGGAAACCCTGAAGCCCTGTTTATACTACAGCAGGTGTTTTTGACCTGCAAATCACCAAATGAATGCTTCTGGAGAAATCATTACAGGATCATCCAGGATCAGAACCCCCCGCCCCCCCAAGGAATGTGTCCCACCTAAGTCACCGGGGCGACCCCCTTTTGGTGGCCGAAGAATGCCTGGTGTTTCACTGCTCAGGCTGTTTTCACAGTGCAAACAAGCGTCCGCATTTCTTCTGGTAAACTGATCCCGACCACACAGGAGGAGCCCCTCTCCTCCCCACCTCCCTGTACGGCCACTTGTCCCACATCCAAGCCCCCACTACTGTCAGTCAACACCTAATACTCCGAGCACAGCTGATCGAAACCACGTGGAGGAACTGCTGGTTCCAATTGAACCAAGAATGTGCTTATATAACAGTAAAAACTGGGCCATTTCCCCGGCTGTGGGAGTAGTATTCCTATGGCTGTGAATGTATAAGAAGCAGTTGTACGGATCAAAGACCAAGAAACGAGGGCAAAAGTTAACTGAGAGCATGAAGTAACATGAAGCATTAAGTAAAACCAGAGCAACAGTTCTCAACTTTTGCAATGTGCAATCCTTCACAAACCCTGCCAAGACAAAGAGCCTGATGAGAAACAGTAATTATGATATTTAACTTCCTTGTTTAGGCAGTTATACTCGATCATTAACTCGGCTTTAACACACATACATTTCATTTTTTACAAGATGAAGTGTTTCGAAGATTTTAAAATAAGTATAGTAACAGTATATCTGTATATTTAACTTTAAACGCCATAAATCATCTTAAAAATCCATCTGAATATTGTCGTGGCCTCCTGGGGGGTCTCAACCTCCGGACTAAGAACCACTGACCTTTCTGTGACTCAACCTCAGTGCTAAATTTGAGCGATGCACAAAAATGGTCTCTCTGTTTGGATATGTCACCTAACACTGCAGTTGAGCTGAAAGATGGATAAGGAGGAAATGAAAATAATATTTTGGAGGACGGAATATATTTTTGGCTGAGATGAGATGTGGGTTTAAGTCTCATGTGAGGGTAGTGTAGTTTTTAAAGTTACCTCAAAGCCTTCTGGAGGTGGTACAGAACAACACTGTTTGTAGAGTATCTCTAAAATGAAACCACCAAAGCTTTGTTTATTGTTCAGTTACCTTTAAACCTCTGTTTGCAGTCTCATACAGCGTTACTGTGAGGACTTTGGTGATTAGGTTGTAATCAGCCTCAACTGGTGTTCAAACGAGGCTTTATCTCTCCGGATCACTGGGTTAAAACAGATTACTCTCCCCATGTTTCTGCATTTTTTTCTGAGTGTTATCTTAGATCAGATCATATCAGATATGGGGATCTGTATGATCTATTGTGGTGTTTTGTATGACAGCCCAGAAATGAACCTAACCTAAAGGATCTCCAGTCATCTTCTCATGTTTGTGCCTGCTCATGAAGTGTCAGAACGTGGAATAAACCTCCATTTGTTTCTCTCATTGAAACGTTTTTTCAAATTGTGAAAAAAAAGTGTTTTTGCCTCATTTTGCATGAAATCCTTCCACATAGAATTCCCTTTACAGCTTCATTCATCCGCAGTTTAGTTAAATGAGCCTTCCGAGGGCTGCAAGCACGGCTATAAACCTGTAGTCGTATCTGAAGATATGACACACGAGACTGTTTGAAACCTCTGCGCTTGATGAAGAGCTGATTGGGGCTTGAAAAATGTTACATTTTCTAGAGTTCTTGGGAGGCAGAACTGACAATTAAAGTTTTGGACAAGAAAGATGAGTGTTTTGTGTTTTGCACACTGATAAACCCAACAGTAATAAAAATCAGTTTGACTCTTTTTTAAAGCAAATGAAAGAACAAGGCTTACTGAGAGAAAGCTGATACTTAAGCAAAGCTTCTGTTATGTCAGACGCTGATTGTGTCTTCGCCCACTGACACCATGTTGTTTGCAGCAGACAGACGGGATTCAAAGGGCAGCTGCTTCAGATTGTGTCTGTGGATATTTGAGTTTTATGCCTCTCAGTCGAGAAAAGCATTGAAAAGTATTTCTTTACATACCCACTTTGCTACATCTACATTCAAACACTTGTGTTATATTTTCTTCTTATGCAACAGTTTTGTGTTTTTATGGTTAATGAGACCGGTGGGAGAAAACCATTTTCACTCTAGTAGTCTGCAGAGAGACGAGGAAGCTGAGTGATTAAAAAGAGGAGGGAGAGGGTGACAGTCTGTGAATCAAATCTGTTTCCACGCTCGCCTCTCTGCGTTCCTCCAGCTGTCCTCACCCCCGCCTGGACTCACAAAGTGCACAGACTGTCCCTTTAAACAGTCATAAACAACCTCTATCCCACCCAGACACACTCGTTTGTACAGATCAGCCTCAGATTGTGTTCCTGCAGGAGGCCACAGACTTGTATTTCAGGCGGCCTGGTGCAGGTATTTGAGGCATTGTTCTCACCTGTCTGGACCATTCAACTTAGTGAAGAGTGAACACTCTTATACTTAAGAGTAAACACACTTATTTCTGCTCCAAACCTGCTTAATGTGAATTATCTGTACAAGATAATCTGTTGTTAATCAGAGAGGGGAAGTCACGCCACAACCTAATCCAGATCGATCGATCAAGAAGAAGCAGGAAATACAACATCTTGTCAGTAAAATAAGTGAAAATTTGCATTTATTCATTTATTATTTGGTTTAGTTTAATTTGTACCGTTTAGCAAATAAATTTGTCTTCAACAAATGTTCTATTCACATCTGCAAAGTGTTCTTTTTGCTATTTCTGCAACATCTGCAGCTGACGACTAAAACATTAAAAAGTTGTGACAACAGTTGGTCACCATTACAGGCATCTCTGCCAGACACACCACTGGGTCCATCTTCAGAAAGCAATGTACAGCAGTGGTTCAAACCCACACAACTTTATTTAAAATTCAATTGAAGAACCCAAAGTTTCAAAGATACCACACCATGTATGTCAGGCTGACAATGAGCACTCAGTCAAACCCTTAAAAATCCACATACAAGCACATTAGGTGTTTGAGCATTTGGACTTTTTGTGATTTTCACATGTCAGAATCATTTGTAGTTTCCTGCAGTAAAACGCGTCTCCCCGTCTGGACAGGAATAAGAGAAGTTCAGCCCGGTTCCTGATTGCTCTGCCAATAATAAATGATTGCCAGACTCATTTTTTCACCTGCTGTCAGCAGTGTTAGAGGAAGCAGGTGCGGCGGCATTAAGAGAAGCGGTGAAGACCAGCAGCGTCGCCAAACAATAATATCATTAACTGCATAAAAACACAGAGGAGCAGGGCTGGGGGGGCCGGGGGGGCTGGGGGGTTACTGGTCTGGGAATGCTTGTAATTATCCCGAGCAGCTGGGAGGCTGAGGTGTGTGTGTTGGTCTGTCTGTGTGTGTGTGTGTGTTCCTCCTTTTTGTCATTTTTACTCATTTGAGTAATTTGAATTCACAGACAGGTTTATTGGTTTGACACAATTATCTGGGTGTCTGGATGATTTATTTACTGAAGAATAGAATGAGAAATTATTTATCTTTTATTTAAGATATAATTCTGCTTTTTAAAATGTGACTTTTTCATTACATTTGTGATTTCTGATCAGTTAAGAAGAACTTTCCCAAACACAAGCACAGAAAAACAAACCAAAGTGAATTCAGACATTACAGTTTTAGTGACATCGTATTTTACTTTTTTTTTCTATCTCAGCACAGATCTAAAGGGTCTTACTTTAAACTAAATGTTTTCTTAACATCCTGTAGGAGTCGACTACAACACCCAGAAACATTAAAAGTTATATTTTAGGATGATTTCAAAGAAAATCACATAGAGCTTTAAATTCTGTAACTTTACAATAAAACTGGTGAAATAAAATGCTGTTTACATGCTGAGGTCAGATATAAAGATGCTGAGCAAAACCAACAAAAGAACATCTTGTCAGCAGCTTCGCTCTTGAAATATCAGCTTCTATCTAATCTAAGCAACAGTTCAAATATTTTGCTCAGCTGCCCTCAGAGAATATCTTTGTCCTACTCTGTCTGTGTATCTCTCTGTTTATTTCAAATGTTTGCACTGTGGGGGAAGTGAGTCGAGGAAACCAGGGAAACAATGAGCCACCGCCAAGACAAACCGCCCCACCCAACTCGACCCCACCTCCCCCTTTCCCTTTATTCCCCCCTCCCCCACAAGAGCAGCAGGGTGAGAGAGAGGATGCCCCACCCTGGATGGATCGATGAGAAACCGTCCTAACATCTACATGCACAAAAGAATTGGCATGTTGACACGCATGCAGCTGATCAGAAATCAGATTTTATTAGGTGACATTTGCATCACTCGGATGAGTATCTGCACCCAGGACAGGATCAGTGGACTGAGGACAATTCACACCATAGTGAATAAATCTGGTAAGCAGGTTTTGCCAGATTTAGGCTGTTGTTGGGCCAGGGAATCTGGTCCATGTGAAATGTTACAATACTTGGTTTTTCCAGGATTACAAGCAGAGTTTGGCCAATCCCGGCTGAGTATCGGCACACTCGGCTGTGTTCAGGCACTGGAGGACCAAACGTGAGCCAGCTCTGGCTGGCACATATACGGCTGCCAGATGTGGGAAGATTCTGAGGTTGTTTGCTGATGATCAACTATTAGTTAGCGGTGCTTGGTGCTGTAGCCGTTTGGGCTACCTGGGACCTTACAGGTCTGAGCAGGTTTGTTAAGAGTCACGTTCTGACAGCAGTCTTGTGACTCTGACGGGATCATAAATGAAATAAAAGCTTGTATGAGGTGAGAGAACGAGTATCGGAGGAGCAGTTCGGTTGGAAGCGGGTGACAGGAGTTATTTCTTGAAAAATGTGTTTCTGGAAAATGACAGATGATGAGAGTGCTTCTGTTCCATTACCCAGACCTTCAGTCGGTGTTGACTCAAGGTCACTCCAGGTATTAGAAGAATGGCTTTTCCAATTTTCTTGTTAAATGAATCTGAAGTCGTCCAGTTTATCAGAGAGACAGTTTTTGAAGGCTGCATTTTTCGCTGAGATGGAATGAACGGCATGAAGCCGACCCTGCACTCTGACCTCTGACTGAAAAGAAATGTTTTCCACAGTGGAACAATAAAGTCTAACAAGATTTGTATTCACCAGCACATTTGTAAAGTTTGAGTTTAGATTAATAAAATATCACAGAACTTCAAACAGCATGTACCACAAATATTTGAAGAAGAACAATCTCAACTATGAATACAGTATTTATACAACTTTGGTGAATGCTGGAGCTCAAACTTTTAATCCTGATATGGCCATGAATTAAAGCAGCACTCCACTCATTTATCCCTCAAGTTCAATTTACTCTTACCACTAAACCTGTGAAAACAGTTGTACTATGTCTTCTGTGGCCCTGGAGGAGCTTTCTACTGATGTCACCAGGCTCAGTCTGGGCTTGGAGACAAATCTATGACAGGAAACCTGTTCGACAAACTCAGGACATGGAGTTTGAAAGACGTGGAGGGTCGAATGAAATGTCCAGAAGTAGTCAGTATATGTACAGATGTGGTTCAAGTGTTTTACATTCTCTACATACATACTTTATGGGAGAAAAATCTTGTGTTCTGTATCTCCCAGACTGATAAATGTCATGACGTAAACTGGAAACATGTCAGAGCTATCAGAGGCCTCCCTGGTGGAGCCTCCCTTCTCTTTGAATCACTAATCTGGTGACGCACAGAGGGAAACGACGGGTAAACAGTGAGAAGCAGGGATTCTCAGCACGGTCACGTCTCTGTGTCTTTGGAAAGTGTGTGTGTGTGTGTGTGTGTGTGTGTGTGTGTGTGTGTGTGTGTGTGTGCAGACCAGTATCGGCATCACAACTAATGAGTCTCAGGCCCGGCGGGTTGCAATTCCAACACGCCGTCCAACAAACACACATATGCATTCACCCCCGCCCCTGCACCCCCACCGGCGCTCACGTGTTGCTCTGGAGGAGAGCCAGCGGTCGAGGCTCGAGTGCCACACGGAGACTTGAGGCCGTCATTGTCAGCTGCAGAGGAACGCTGCTGTCCGAAAAACAAGCGCCCACTAATCTGCCCGAGTCCGTGCTGGACGGATACACAGTCTCTACACCTCCTTTCATCCCACCATCCAGCCCGGAGAGATGGAACCACCCACACAGAAAAAAATGGAAGACTGGACAAGATGTCCAAGATTATATAACTTGGAGGCTTTATGTAACAGCAAGGGCGAGTCAGTGAGTTGGAACAGGCCTTTTTAGGGTTCCTTTCTCTCTCTGAGTGTTTGGCTATTTCATTTTACGAGGAGGCGGATGAACGGATGGATGGATGGATGGTTGTGTGCCACTCGCGATGCCCCAGAGCGGTACCTCTGTGACAAAGAATGGCACAGATGGCGGCCCAGGGCTGGCCGGCGTTCAGGATACCAAATGGCATGCCACAACAGGTCCAGATGGACTCGGGCTCTCAGTTTTATTTTTGCCTTTGAATAGATGGTGGATAAACAGTGAGAAAGACAGTGGAGTTAAGACATGAAGAGAAAAACAGGGAGGCAGGAGGGCAGAGAGGGGACAGCCGGCCTACAATGTGAGAGAAGTAAAAACCAAAAGAGATCTGAAAGGAAAAGTGTGAAAAAGCAAACAAGATAAACAAATTGATCAAGTTAACTTTCCATCTGCCCACGTTCTGTGTTTTACTCCCAAAGAAATCCTCCAGCTGCACCTTTAAATGAGCCACAGAGCTGAATCACAAAAAGATGCTTGATGAATAATTATCTGACTGCAGAGAATCCATTCAAGGAGTGTGAGAGACAGCACATCAACAAGAAGCTCACGTCACCACAGCTCAGTTTGATTTCAGTTTGATTTAATCTCCCCCAATGTCTTATATATATAACTAATCTGCATTAAATATGTTTTGGAAGAAGCATGATGCCATCTGGGTCCGAGGTAAGACGGATGGTTTCCAAACTTTTAGACCTGATCTGAAATGGACCCTCAGAAATCCAACATTTATTAAATAAAAAAAAGACATAAAGACCAAATCCAAAAGGGACAGTCTGGCCCAGTCCAAAAAGACCGAGAATAATTCATTAGATCTGAACCAAAATCATGTTTTATTCCAAACAGACTGAAATAGAGAGAGAACAACAACACTAGAAACAGCATGATGTACCGGTAATTAAAGGGTAATTCCCCACATTAAAACAGCTTCACTGCTAAACACCAGTTGTTGCTGGTGTCAGGAGGTGGCCAGTAAATATTAGAGAAAATCTCTGTATGTGTGAAAAATAAATGCAATTATATAAAGGGTCAGGCAGCAAATTGTTCCAGAAACAGAAATGTCACTTGCTCCGTCTTTAATGCTCATTTCCATTTCACCCAGATAAGACCTCCGATAGCTGCTCGCAGTTCAAACCTGAGAAGCCAGCGGCGTTTACAGAGTGCGGGAGGGAGGGAGGGAAAATTACTCCTCTGAGAAAATGAAAGCAAGTCCGTCTCACGCTTATTATGAAATATAATTGTCCGAAGGCTGTGAGTGATTGAGTGTTATTTCACAGATCTGCCTTCAAGGCAAGGCAAGGATGGAGGGAGCGGAGCGCTAAGAAAATATTTTCTCCTGCAGGATATTACTCTAGAGAAATTCACATTTTTGACAAGAGAAGTCTTATTCAAGTGGGGTGTCCTTCAAATTAAAACCCGCAGGAAAAGCTCAAATACATGGCAGCCCTGAACTTGACCTGTGACGACCTTTGAGCGCGTGCATCGAGGGCATCCAGAGATCTGAGGATATTCTGGTTTTCGGCAGGAATAACAAATGATAACAGCATGCAGAGGAAAATATTGGCTCATTTTTCATCTGAATACCTCCGAGCGGAGAGACTCTGTGAGGGACATCTGTCCGGTGTTGACATTTGGCGTTGCGCAACCTTTGAAAAATAGCTCTCGGTTTAAAGGTTCCTTTGCTCCATTCATTTGAGGAGGGAAACCCGCTGCTCCCTAATGACCATTCACAAATTACTTCACATTCCCAGAGAGGAAAAACACAGAGCAGCTCAGTCTATTCTTAGATAAGCCATTCCCTCACAATTAGCATCCATCAGAGCAGACTCTGCATACTAATCTCTGTAGTATCATTACAAATAAAAGTCTATTCTGAGGAAAGCAAAGGGCGACACTTCTTTACCAGAAAAGCTGAAAAACGTAGGAGAGAATTAAGCCCAACAGGAGTGGAAAAATAATGTGAAAATATAAAATATAACTACAACCACGATGCTGCCAGTCATCTTTTGCCTTTAATAATGAGTTCATTCTCAAATGTGATCAACTTCACTCCCTGAGGTCAACGTCACTGTGTCTCGAAGATGATCGACAGTTTATTTTGTGTTATTTTGTGTTATTGTGTATTATTTTGTGTTATGTTTTCCAGTCATGACTCGTGACGTCTTATGATGCTGCGAACAATGACTGTCCTCGATAAGCAACAAAGGGAGAAGTGCAACGTTTTTCTAATTGTTATGGTGGGCCGAAGTCCGTATTGTGGTAATTTCATTAATTGTAACTATGTTTGGGAAAATGGGAATTCACACGATTACAGTACAATATCACAATATCGCCTGACATCATACGGGCCTTAAGGTGGGTCCTGCTTTATTACCTGATCTTGAGGCCCCATTTTGAGAAACGGCTCTGTGTCTAAATCTCATTTTGAGATCTTCATTATTTCAGCTGATACAGAATAACCACACAACACAAACCTGATGTGCAGCATAGAAACAACAAAATTTACAGAGACAAAGAGGAACTGGGAGATAATAAGGGCCCAGCAGCTCATTTTTGCCCGAGGGCCCCTATCAGGTTAATCTGGCCAACAGGTTTTCTGGAGTTTTAGGCACCACGGTCTGATGTCGCTACAAAATAAAGCTAAAATCCCATTGTATATTTCTCTCTATGCAGCTGCTCCAGATTTGCACATCTTGAAGGCATCACTCTCACTTCTATGGCGCTGGATTCTGGAGAGGCTTGAACACATTCAGAAAGTAGACCACATGGAATAAGCTATGAATTATTAAGCTGCAGTAGTATTCCTCGCAGATGAGGCATAACTAGGACACAATCCTGCACTGAGACCGAGGGCTGCTGGGGGTTTTAAGGTGGAATGTGTAGTCTGTCTCAGCAGAACACACTGTACTGTAGCAGAATGTACCCGACTGTAATGTTCTGCCTCCTCTTCCTCTGCGTCCTGTTTCATGTGTGTGTGTGTGTAAACCAGTATGTACTTTGGGTGTTCCCAGCCCATGTGGGTCAGTGATGTTATGTTTTGCTTCGCTGGACTCGTGTGGAGTGAAAAGGAAGCCTGGCCTGCACAACGTCCCACACTCACATATATTACATGCACTTTCACACGGTCACACAAAAGAGTTTTGCAGCAGGTGTCTTTATAGATGCCAAACACGTTTTGCACATTTAGACGTGTGTAAAATGAGCTGCAAGGAGCTGATTCTTTGCATAAACCAACACAGACATCAGATGTCTACAGCAAAACACAGACCAACAGAACATATAAATAAACTATTTAAAGATTTAGG
This sequence comes from Lateolabrax maculatus, assembly GCA_031216445.1. Classification (NCBI taxonomy): domain Eukaryota; kingdom Metazoa; phylum Chordata; class Actinopteri; order Acropomatiformes; family Lateolabracidae; genus Lateolabrax; species Lateolabrax maculatus. The sequence continues at coordinate 1,219,781 of CM062217.1, read as the reverse complement.
CCACGTTCAGGCCGACACCAGCACTGAGGGAGAAAACGCCATTAATTTTTATGATGTAAGAGAAGCTCCCGGCACAGCATGAACTGTGGTTCAAATCCAGCATCTCTCTCTCTCTCGTCTCCTGTATTCTCTCCACTGTCGCTATTTAATAAAAGCACAGAAATGCACCCCAACAACAACAACAACAACAATAATAATAATAATAATAATAATAATAATAATAATAATAATAATAAAGAAAACACGCAAAAAAGTTAAACCAAGTTCAGCTTTTGCTTCAATTCAATGCAACATCACAGTGCACATTCCCGCTGGATTACCTTTGATTGTGAACACTGTAAATCTACATTTTACGCCACAATTTCTGAGACAGAATAAAATGATTGTTGCTGTGAGTTCGGTTTCTAATAAACCTTTAAGCTCATGGATCTATTGCCTAAACTAAAGTACCATCCTCCTGCAACCAGACTCAAGACAGCAGCAATGAAATCTAACATATAATCAAACATATCTTCTAATTTATACTTATTTTAATCAGTAAAGAAAACTCACGTGAGTGAGAATGAATGAGCTGTATTTGATAGAAGACTGTGGTGGGATAGAGATATAAATAGCAGCCAATCAAAGATCTGCCTGGAGCAGTAGCTGGCACCTTGCTGGTCTAAGCTGCAAAGTGGCAGATTACAATGAGAGACATGTAAAATAGTTATATTAGTAGTTCTAAGTAGTAAATATTTGGCTGAGATTATCACTGGATGTCAGAAAAGCATGCAAGTGAAATCTTTGGAAAATAATTGAGAGATGGGGCATCATGAAGAAACAGAATGATGATAATCGCTTAAAAAGCTTAATTTAAACATCGCACACAGATATTTACTTTATCTTTCCAACTGCCTTCACACAAAAACACCAAGTAGCCGATTCTCTAGATAAAATACTTTTCTTTTCATCCATGTTTATTCTCCTGCGCTTCTCTGGGGAAAGACTTTCAGGTAAATAGGTGGCATCATGTCAGAAAATAGGAGGGGTGAGTTCATGGATGCCTGTTTGAAGCCAGCGTCAGCATCAAGTATTTGACAGACAGCATGCGCTGTTTAAAGTAGAACAGATATGATTTTCTGCTCAATGCAGTGACATGAAACATAAAGCTTGAACATGTGTACAAAGACTAAATCCTGCACAGAGACAAGGCAATTAAAAACCTGCAAACACCATCAGCCGTCCAGTAATTGTTCTTTGTGCAAAACAGGTTCACGCTTTGTTTGTTCCTCCTATTTTTTCCTCTATGTAGGGAAGAATATTTTCACGCCAAAATGCATGCTGAAATTTGCCAGTTTAGTGTTTCCCTCACAACAAAAACACACACCTCGTTGAACATGGCTTGAGATTTTTGGATTCATCATATCCACTCTGCACACTGGCACACCTCCAACTTAGCAAGCAGCAAACGCTACCATAGAAGTTCCACTTTAGAAACTGGCTCACCACAGACGCACCGTTGTTTTCAACCAACAAAGGACTCTGTGGGAGGCAACTGCAAGCTGTGACAACCACTTTAAAAAATCCTCACTACTGCAAAAGCACAAAAGATGAGTTAAAAGCAATTAGCATCATTTGCAAAGCTGGTGGAGAAGTACATATTTTGAATTGACAAAATGGAAAACACATTTTCTTTACTGATGGGAGCAGAGAATAGGAGACTGTTAGTTTAGTATATCAGTATATATTTATATATATCCACTTCATGCATACCAGTGGCTGCTCTGTCCCTCAATGAAACATCGTGTTCTTCTCATATTTCAGCCACACACTCCTTCCTGTGGACTCACAATGACAGTTGATGCCACTCTCATGTCTGTACGGTGAATAGTCCGTCCCTGGAGTCTTGCTCCGAGTCGGCTCGCTGTTTTCCCGTTTCCAGCCTATATGCTAAGCTAAGTTAACCGGCTGCTGGCTCACATTGAAGGATAGAGTGGTATCAATCTCCTCATCTAGATCTGGGAAAGAAAGTGAATAAGCAAAATGTCAAACTATTCCTTTAAAATGAGCGCTTCATGCACATTTTTGGAGATGCAAATAAAGACTTCATATCTGAGCCACTGAACTGGGCCGAATAAACGAGCTGTGATCAGAAGAATCAGGCGGGTGAATCATTCACTTAGAAAAGCCTGAACAGAAGTAATAAAACTCACACAGTGCTGTGCACTTCCAGATTTTATGAGTAATTTATGTTTTTGTCTGGTTTTCTCACATCAGTATCTATTAAACAGGACTAGGGTTTTTACTTGTGGATCATTTTCAGACACATTTCTCTCCGAACTACTAAACTAAATGAACTTTGATCAAAGCACGATGGATTCGACACATCAAGTGTGATTGTGACGTAAGACAGAACGCTGAGAGGTCGATGGAAACATGAGGAGACGTCCTCTGCAGTAGGTTAATCGCTGGTAAATTATATAATCATCAGCTGGAGCACTTTAAAGAAAGACCAGAGTGGATGATCCTTGTGGATTACTCCCCACTCAAAGACCACAGTCTGTCTCTCTGCATACAGACCTCTGTGTGTCTGTGTTAGACAAGTTTTAATGTAAAGACATGAAGTGAAATCACAAAGTGGGAGTGCAGCACGGGACACCATCTTCCTAAACTCAGAGGTTCACCCTGTTCGGCCAAGTCAATACTCTGAAGTTGTTTCAAAGAGTACAAACTTCTCATGAAAGGGAGCAAAGAGAATTTTCTTTACAGTCTGAGAGCGACTGACGTGCCCATCAATTAAATTGTTGTTCTTCCTGGCTGTTTTAATCCGTCAGCGCTCAGACATGACGATGAAGCTTGAGCTTCCCCTTCATTACCAAGTCTCCATATGATGTCTTGGTTTGGGAAATAAACTTCCATCATCTTTTGTTTGTTGTTTGTTTTTTTGAATTATAGTTCAATAGTTAGACATTATGTAAAATGTGTTGGGTGGATATGATAGAGAAAGCCTTTATGCTGCTGACTTTATATTTAACAATCAAACTGTGTCCTAAAGAGAAGCTGAACTCTCTCTCTGTAAAATCATTTCATCCATAACAAATTAACATGGGTTTTTATAAGGTCTTGGGAAGTAAGATATAAGACAACAATAGAAAACAAAGATTTTTAAAATACTCAGTGCTGGTATCAGGATCTCTGATTTATCTGCAGTTATTGCAGCTAGTTCATGCAAATCAGATCATCCTTGGTGGCCAAAATGGTTTGACCAAACTGCAACCAAACTAAAAAACATGCTGGACAATGTGTGAGAACAGGCCCACGTACATGGGTCTGATTCTGGGTGAAAACACTGGATCACAGCGAGCACAATCATGTCCACATCAAATATTGGCCATGTATGGTCCAGAGCCGGCTTACATTTGGTCCTCCGGTACCAGAACAGAGTGGGGGTGCTGTGATCGACTACATGCAACGAAATCTGATCATAGGAATGTAAGAAGCATAGTGAACCGCAGCTTCTTGTTTGGAAGATGTAATAAAAATAGAGTTTTTAATTTCGCTGTCGCTCCTCCAACATGGTGGCATATGCCACTTGTAACTAGCAGTCTCCACAGACGCAGTGACAGGCCTCTAATTGAGAATCTGTGTTCGAGTTTCTGCTGTATTTATCGTACTTTTTCTCCCTCCTCATGTTCTGAACGTCTCTTCTTTGCTCGCCAGGGAATCAAATCCTGACAAGCCCCCCTGTAGAAAGCCAGGGGAGACTTATGCTTCTCTGCGGGGAGAATAATTAGCCTCATCTTTCCTCCCTCTCCTCCGTACCCTCCCTCACGCCTCTGGCAATGTGTGTAAATTAGCTGCTTTCTACCTCATGTGACTGGGTTCCTCTGCTAGAGAGCTCATCCACGCCTCGCCTGCATAACGAACAGTTCAGCTTTTGTTCTGTGAGGGAGTCGCACGTCGACGCGCCCCAGTTTTCCAGCCTCCTCAATGTCATCCTCAAAGAAAACCAATGACTCTTCGAAGTACTCAGACTGTTAAAGTAGCCAAGAAGTTAGAGGAGACAGAAAATATATCTTGAGTTGTTCTTTGAGCAGCGTTTGCATATTTAGTAATCCACTAATATTGTTTTAAAATATGATAACTGACGGTGTAACTTGCATTGCTTGATTTGTTTTTTCATGGATAAATGGAAAAATGAAGACGACATGTGACCACACTGAAATATTTCCTGAACTGCTAAACACCAGTTCCATGGAATGAAAGAGACAAACAGAGCTAACAGAAAACCACAGCTGTAATCTGACTATTTCTAAAGAAGTTCTGTTAGTTCAGTATCATCAGTCCGTCCGAGAGGAAACAATGGCTCACGCTGCTGTAAATGTTTGTGTGTAGACGGCTTCAGGTGGCACTGAACTGCTCAAAATATTCCAATCAGAAAATGTTCAATAACTCTATGAATCCATGAGTTGGGAGGAAAACAAGAGAGACAGGAGTTTCTGGCAAGTTTTGAAATCAGTTCCGTCATGTAGAGAAAAAAAAAAAAGAATAGGAGGCTTTTGTTTTAACAAAAATCAAACTTCAACACATCACTTTATCACCAGGAGCGCTGCTCCCCACCCACGCCTAAACACTCACATATCCTGTTTGCTGGCCAGTTGATCCTTTTTGACACCTTTCAGCTCCACGATGCATATCTTCATGTTTTATATCAGAAAATGTTGTGTCGTGACCAACCAGTCCACCCTGCTCCTGTTTGATTGCTGAGAAGAGCAAACATGCTCAGTCAACATCACCTGGATGGATACGAGGATGAAGAGGACGACAGTGTGTTTTACTTTGTGCAGAGAACTAAACCAACACACACCACAGGGTGAAATCTGGGGGAAGATGTTTTTCAGGGTCACTCTGAAGTGTTCATATAATTGAGCAGCACTGAGGCGATATTTGTTCAGAACAAGACTGCAAATCCAATTATTTTAACAACAGGTGCTTTTGGTGTCAGCGAAGCTCAGAGATACTAGAAATTCTGAAATATTTGTTGCAAACATTCTACTTTACACCTGCAACAGCACATGAACTTTCATATTTTAGTTCATATTCTATTTGACTCTGTTCTTTCACTCATGGGTTCTTCCTCTATATTCGATGTAGGAACTTTATTTCCTCTCACAGATCAATTATTTATTTCATTTTCATACTTTTATGTAAAAATATCTTGAGAGGTTTAGAATTAAACAGGAGACTCCTTATTCATCTTACTTTATACATTTTCAGAAGTCAGAAAACCTCCACAGACAGACAGAATGGGGTTATGAGGACTGCATGGATTTTCTCACCATTTGGGTCAGAGACATATACAGCACATCTTCTGGCACATATTATTCAAAATGCTGCTGCAAAATTATTAAAAGACAGTCTGAGACCTACAGGACTGATGCTGCGCTGCCTGATTCTTCTCCTCACATCCCAAATTAGGTTTTATTAATTTGCACCTGCCCAAAAGCACTGCTGACTCTAATTGGTTTGCATATTTCAAAGTTTGAATTCAGATTCCATTAAACCAGGTTTGGTTTTGTTTCCTTTCCTTTTTGACCCATTTGGCCATCTAGAAATCCTTTGCAGGATCAATATTTCCTCCCTCGTCCCTGAACCAGGCTGAATCTTATGTATACTGAACATCACGTCCTGATCCTCTGGCAGGGCAGCAGCTGTGGTCAGCTCTTCAAAAGCAGCATTGTGGAATGACTGCGGTTAAAGCCGACAGCAGGAGGTTCAAATGTGGCCTTTGCAGATCAAACGGCTACCGTCGCCCGAGGGCATCCAGGGCCCGCATGCTGAACTGTGGCATTTTGAGCTTGCACAGTACGGCATTAATATATAGCTGTGAGTTTTCCTCGACTTCCAGTGCTGGAAAAATAAAACAGGAATGGGGTTGCAGAACGGGCAGCGGCGGCCTGAAGTTAAAGAGGCGGACCGGAAGGTCGGACCTGCCAGAAAAATCTAACTGAGGACAGAAAACTACAAAATGCTCTTTCCTCCCTCAGCACTGCTGTTATTGCCCCTGAGCAAGGTACCAAACCCTCTATTGGCTTACTGCAGCTTTAGTAATTGTACTCAGCAGACTCCAGCTGTGACTTCAGAAAGAAACATTTAATATGAGGATGGACGCTGCAGAAACAGCCGATACATTCATGTTCAATTCATAAAAGAGATCCTTTACTTTTCATTATCACGGACTGATAAAACACAACATGACTGCAACCTAAAACCAGTTTATAAAAGCATTTTCAATTGCTGTACTATGACTTTTCTGTTAACAAACAGAAAATAACATGTTTGATGTTTTGATGTTTCTGGCAGAAATACAGTCGCTGCAGTGGCTGACATGAGCCGCTATCATGTGTTAACAAAGACAGAAGCTCCTGCAGAAACTCAAATTGTGTCACCTGATAATCAGGATATCACAGTATCATCTTCAGTGTTAGAAGAAGTAGCAACAGACGTTTGTCTCTTTCCACCGAACGGCTCGGCTCGGCCCGGCTCGGCCCGGCTCGACCCGCTTGGAACCGTCGTTTTTTTGGTTTTATATCAGCAGAAGTTGTGGAGAGCACATGGCAGCTGGTACTTTTTTTGGGATCAGGCGAGCTGAGCCGATTCTAAAAGCTGGAGTGAAAACTCTGCAGACCGACAGAGTGTTTGAAGATCGGTCAAACGGTTGTTGACGAGCGATACTCGCTGTGCCTGCTGGTGTTGACACAAGAAGTAGTGATGTGAGACGTGTGGTGCAATTTGTTCACGAGTTCAGTGTCGCTGATTGATTTTCTGGAAACAGTTTTTTCTTCCTCGGGTGGTACAGTACACAGATTACTACCTCATGTGTGACTTCTATCAGCTTGTTCAGCCCTCTGAGAATTGTTCTATACTTTATTTAGTTTTCAGTCTATATTTTTTAAATACTGCCAGTTAGGAAGAACTGCGGTCTGTCAGTGGGATCTACCGTACCACTCACTGACATCTGTTCACACTGTTGTGTTTGACAGCAATTTGATTTGCCAGCTCTGTTTCTCATAGTGACCTCTACTCATCCTTCTCGATGACCTCTTCTAGTCTTCCCACTGCATAATTAACGACATCCTGTATCCAACACTATCTGCAGAAGTGAGGATCGGGTTTGTGAGGAAGTGCCTCAGGCCGTCGGTCATCCATGGCTGCCATTAAAGTCCTGTTACATAACAAATGTCTTGAACTGGCACAGCATGACCCACCACTGTTTATGTAACCCTTTTTCCAGGCCAGAGTTATGAAGTGGGACTTCACATCTAGGTGACATGTTTGCATTTCCGAGTGGGTGCCTGCATGATGGATGGCTGTCAGGCAGATATCAGGAGTGAAGTTTCAGTTTAACTCTGATCGTCAAAACACTTCTCTGACATCTTGAGTTTGTTTCTGTCTCGTCTTGGCCCACAATGAACTTTTTCCCTATTTGTGTTCTTTATAGTCTGAGAACATAAACTGTGTGATTATATTCAGCACAGAGTGAAACTAAATGAACCTCATATCTCTGCTAAAATATTCTAAACTCAAGGTTCATTGACTAGGTTTTTTCTGGACCTTTCAGATGAAATCAAGTGGAACCAGCTTGAGATGCTGCCTTCAAGTGGTGTCAGAATAATCTGAAAAATGACATCCCAATTGGGAAAATCCATGTGAAAACTTTGGTAAACGATGTAAACTTGAAGCTCAGACTTAAAACTGTGGCTGATGCTTGTTTCATATGTTATATTGTTTGTTATAATGTAAAGGTCTAATCCTATTTGATTTTATGCATCCTTGTCGTAGGATAAAATGGATCTGCAGAGCAACACTCCATGGAACCAACCAGAAGCTCCACAGCTGATAGCATATTATTTCTCTCTCTTTGTGCTCTGATACATGAAATGATAATGCACTTTGACACAGTAAGAAAACATAAAAGTAAAATGAAAAACAGAGCACAGAAGGAATATCAAAAATGTATGAGAGGCTGAAGAAGTATTTGCAGTACAAGAGATGACAAAGAGTAGAGAGAAGGGAAAGAAAACATAGTATCTGCTCCAGACTATTACTAAAAACACTCAGGCAGAAGTGTCACATCCATTCTGGTATTGGGAGGCAGGTTTTGCTTTATTCATGAATGCATTACTGGTCCGGCGGGATCAAAGCACAGTCTGACAATAGTGGTGTCAGCACAGGGCTTAGAGGCTGCCAGTCAGGACTGGAGGCTGGAAGGTCACCACTTTAAATCCCTGACCAGCTCAAACCAGGGAGGCAGGACGTGAATCCTTCTCTGCCCTGAACGATTGCTGTGCCGCCGCCTCTGAGCAAGGCAGTACACCACTGCTAACGAATGGCTGCTACTGCCAAACCCCTGGTGGTATTGTTAGTGTTCATTTCTGTCAAAAACAGGAATACATTTCCCATAAACCCTTTTGTTTATGGAACAAGTCAAGGCCACATTTCGAGACTGAAACTGGTCTGGACCGCTTCGCTCTGACCAACCTGTGGTTTCCTACGCAGCTATGATGCCACGAGCGGTTATCAGCTACAGGTTCCTGAGTCCTGGTGGTGATTTACTGCTGCTGAATAACAGAAAGAAATCTTATTCAACTTAATGTTAAACCTCAGTGTGAAGTGGAGGAGCTTATTCATTTTCTTACAGACAGTGTTACGTGACTCACAGCTAGAGCTCTACCACAGCTTGGATCGGCATGAAACGCTCCCGGTTGAATCATCAGTCCGAATAATTAACAACTGTGCTACTAAATATGTGGTTCTTTGATAAAAAGTCAAAGGTACAAGCTTGTGTACATGAAATCATTTGTGGAAAAGTTAACTACAACACCCAAGGTGCATTTCGGCAAGAAATGTCCAGTCACTGATCTGCTAAAGGCGGACGGGAGCTCAACTTTACTCTGCTGAGAAAATGTGAAACACAATCCGCAGTTTGAATGGATTCACTTCTAAATTCTGGGTCAGTTTTTGTTGAATTCAGCAGCTTTGGCACCACGTTTCGTTAACAACGGCGACGACAAAGCGTTTTCTAATCCCTCCAGTTCAGATTTGCACCTCTGATTGGTTTCTTCTTCGCCCGAGGCTCATGGTAAAGTGCCGGACGAACCATGATTTCCCAGAAACGAGGTTGAAATAATCAAAACTGTTAAAACCTACAGGGTCGCTACACTGGCCGGGGCTGTTTTTGTAAGGTTATCGTTTAAAGAAAAGGTTCCTGCTTCACATTTTCTCTGCAGGACATTTGACTTTGAGGATGTGAGCAGCTGTCTACGGCTTTGTCTGTTAGGGTTAAGTTGTATGGCAGCTCTAAACAAACTAACTAACTAATTTACTAACTATCTAAAAAGACAGCAGTTACACATATCATGCTTTTAGGGTCTAGACAGGTCTAAAGCTTTCTGATGTCCTTGCAGTAAAATGTCTCTTTTCTCATTCAGACTGTGATGGAGGGGAAGGCGTGACATTATCGATGACCCGAACAAAAGGAAAACACTGTTGACTGCATGCTCGTCTTGTTTCTGTCTGATTATTCTCTAACGTTTCACCTCTCAGGATGAGCCCCAGGTGTTTACGCTTCCCCCCGCCACCTAATTGGTCAATTATCATTATTGTGTGGTGGGTTGCAGACACACACACACACACACACACACACACATATAAACCCCTCCATTATTCATTCTGCTGTGCAGGCAGACAGTGCACTTTTCTAGCCACAGTCCACCTCAGGGAGTTATTAGAGGTTTGGGAAATGACTGAATCCTTTCCTGTTCGATCCGCCTGCCTCTCTGTCTCCCACACTCATGTTCAGTGTACTAACATCCATCAGGAATAAAGAGGAGGGGGGGGGGGAGGGGGGGGAGAGAGACAAGAAAATGTCTTTATTTTACAGAAGAAGCAATCGAAAGTAAACCTGGAAGCTATTATTTCTGCCTTGTGTGTCTTAATAGAAAAAGACAAACTGTACTCCATCCAATCATCAAAATAAAGTTAGATTATCAATCCAGCAACCCAAGCCTGTAAAGAAGAAGCTACTTATGACACACACACACTACATAGATGAAATGCTTCAGTTATCTTTTGTTTATAGATTTCACGAGGACACTCTGGTCGGGAATGTTGTCATCTTTCTTCTAAATGACCTGAGATCAATTTCTGATGTTTACTGAGGAAGATATGTGGATATGTGACTGTAAGGACACACCTCAAGATGTTCCCTCCGCCTCGGAAAAAAAGTCTAATCCAAAGTCCTTCACAGCCAAAATATTCTTGGCCATACTCCACATCCTCACTGAAATTCACAGATATTTTTCTGGTGTCCTTTCTGTCCCCTAGAAGACGCCAGCAGCTCCTCATTCCCTTTGTAAAGTCACTAAACATTAACAGAGAGATGATAAGACTGCCGTGTGTTGCATTCAGATCCTTATACTATAGTTCTGAGTCATCAATACACACCGAATATGCCAAAAGTTGTACAGAGCAACTGACATTCGATACAACCCACATGATATTTCTTTACCTGTGTACAGTTTCTGAAAACAAAACGATACCACTGAGGTGGCCAGTGGGGCAAAGGGGCAACTGCCACGGGGTCCCAGACCCTCAGGGGTTCACTGTAGAGCATTGGTAGTAATGGTTAAATACAATTCTTTGGTTGTAAGTTAATTCTGCATTCATTAAGGAGGAGACTTTGCACGTGAAGAACAAGTGACTGAGTTATTGTGTTGATACAGCATAACACAAATACATCTATTCACATATGCATTATAAATGTTTACAAGTCTACATTTATATAGTGCCATGGAGTGAAATACAAAAGTAAACCATGTGAATAATACAAAAAAGGATATATACCCAGCAGAACCCAAGATAAGCAATTGTGTGCCATGCCCTGGCCAAAATGTCCAAATAAACTGCAATCACAATTTATTATAAATAATTTTCCCACCCCTAAAAGTTTATCTTTTAAATGGAAACAAATGGAAAATGCTTTGGTAATAATGTTTGCACCCGATAAGCAGATAAATTCCAAAGATTGAGACTTTAAAGTGATCATCATCTGACTTAAAAAGCTGTTATTTTGTCAGTTTATTTTGTGTTTAACAATCTGCACATTCCCGAATAAATAGTACAAATGAATTACTCATTATTAACCAAGACACACACAATGTACAGAGAACTCAACAGGACGCCCCTAGAGGGTTAATCCAGGCCTGTTTACTGACAAACACACGTCTTTTTAGTTTCCCCCTTTAAACTGCATCTATACATACATACATGCATACATACAGTACACCCACAGACTCCACTTCCACTGCTGGTATGTGAGGGCAGAGTGGGTTTGTTGCATAAATGATGCTCATGTAATCCAGAGGCCAAAGCACAACTATCTGTGGTATGTAAGCATCCACTGGCATGTAAGCATCAGCTGCTGCCAACTTCCCTGCGTAACAGGAGGATGTTGTAACTCCATGTCTGAAATAGTGATGGTGGTGATGTCTTTCCCTTCCAGTACCAATACATTTGTTAGAGCACAATATGTCAAACTCATTTCCATATTTGTATACTGTAAGTGGGTATGAGTAAAAGTCTTTATTTCATACAATACACTAACACGGGGCCCTACGGAGCCCACAAGAAAGGACCCTGTGGGCACCAGAAACCTCCTCTTATCTAATTTCCTCTTATCGGCTCTAAATTACTGTCATGAAACTTTACCTGTTAAACTTACAATTAAATGTACATTTTAAATCACTCACTGTTACGACATGTGTGCACTATATTTACTGTCCACCGTTTATGTGATTACCCATGAGATAGTGCCCACAAACATTCACACAATGGAACAAAAAAAGTCCAAAATGAGCCAATGGCATGAACACTTCTGTCTGCTAACAATCCCAAAACACAATGCATCACATTTTACAGGTGCAAAGATTACAGTCATGCAACGCTGCAGCTGAAAGGGACTCATAAATGTCAGTGTTACATTCATTAACTCACTAATCACATACTGTACATGATACAAAAGCAAATATTATTTAGTATTTCATTTAAATCGAACCTCATCTTCTTTGGTCAAATGTAAATTGTTTGTCTACAAGATGAAAAAGAAAATATCTGCCAATAAAAGAGATTCATATCATCAGTGGACTTCTCTATTCACCCAATATAAGATCAATAATTCCAAACAAATATTCCCAGCTGATGCAGCTAAAAGCACATCTCATCTTTGCAAATGTTATTCTCTGAACTCGAGAGCCAACTTTTTATAATACCGAGGGAGTTTGTTAGTAATTATTACTCAACTTTCTTTAACGTCTCATTTATATTTTGTAGCTGCTGTTTGTGTGTTTTTTAAAGATATCTTTGATGAATGATTTGCTTAATCGACTCTGTTAGATCATGAAACTCACATGGAAATCATGTAAAGGTTCATGAGTTCATCTCTAATGTGTTTTCACAGGTCTGACTTTGCTTCATCGTGCGGCTTCCACTTCTTTTAACGCTCAGTCAAAACATTAAGCGAGAAGAAAGATGTCCGTTCCTTCCTGGTGTCGAACCGCACGACGGCCCGGCAGAGAGCCGCCTTTCATGTCACTGAAGATGCTCAGTTTCCCTCCTAAGCCGCAAATAAATATCCTTTTCTTGCTCTGCAATAATTAAACGAATAGCAGAGTTCAGCTGGAGGCCACATGAATATTGATGGAGTCGGATGCCAAAAACATCTGCATCACCATGAACGGGTCTGTGAATAAATAAGTGCAGCAGAGATACAAACAACCCTCTTTACTACAGATAACTTATAGACATGGTCCATTACAAATAAATAAATACACACAATTCTGATGGAAACACTGAATCCCTTCATTTTTGGTATTTTCTTCCCATTAAAGTGGGAAAAGTTTAAAAACACGACATCTTTTTTTTAAATCAAGTTCCTTTAAACCTTTAAACAACTAAAAGTTACAAGATTAACCTTAAACTGCTCAAACACAGTCAACGTTGATGTTGTCCATGTTATTTTGGTATAACCATGTTGCTTTATTCCCCCAGATGCAATTTCAAAAAATGCACGTGGCGACAGAATATTCCCTGGGTGTGTATGTGTATCAGTATATGTTATGTATGTAAATAACTGTATTGCTTTTTTTTAAATTTTTGATCCTGTTTATTCTAAATGGAATTATCTGTATATATGTTCTATGTTTGTGGGGCTCCAACCTGGTGTTTTAAAATGACCAATAAACTAACCCTGACCCTTGAAAAGGCTGTTTGTCATTAGTAATTATAATCTGCCTGCTCTTCTTAAGGTTTGCTTAAGTTTAGGCAACTAAAAGATTTTGGCACTATGTATGGAGCTGGAACAAGCAGGCAATTTAGCTTAGCTTAGCATAAAGACCAGTCTACACTGGTTGCCTGGCAACCTCAAATGATGACAAGAATACAGAACATGCTACCGAGACTGGACAGTTTTGATTTGTACGACCACAGGAGGTTACCCATCAAGACAACACACACGTGTCATTTTAAGAGTGTGTAACCAGCACCGACGTGTCTCTGATGTCATTAAAACATCTGTATTAGGCTCAGCTGAAACGCTGACTACACTGTGTGGAGACGCACAGACGTCAGCTGAGGGAGCCTGAAACAAACCGTCAGTCAATGTAAATTGAATGTAAACACCTAAAACTGTGGAACTCCGGAGGTCAGAACATCCGGGACACGGTCGTGTGGGAAACTGTGTGTGTTATGACGACCGCAGGTCAGAACACACTGAAGCTTTGCATCTCGAGTCAGAACAAAACAACCTTTGGACAGAGAAGCAGGTTTCAACACAGACAGACCGCAGAAAGAGACGAGCTGTTCATCAGAGACGGAACAGACGTTTGGAGGATCCAACAGCCATAAATGGACAACACGAGGAAGGCCCTGGGCCCCTACAGGTGAGTGCCACAAACGTTTAATAGTGACAATGTTTCGATCCTCTGTTTTCTGACAGCCTTGCACCTACGTGATGTGCATATTATTACTCTCTGTCCCCTGCAGGTTAGCCCAACGGTTGAAAGACTGCGAGCTGGAAAAGGAGGCTCTTGAAATGCAGGCGGAGGAGCTGAAGGCTCGGCTGCAAAGTGCTGAAATCCACAGCGCCTGCCAGCAGGGGAAGGTGAAGCAGCTCACCAACGTTCTGGAGAGACAGATTATGCAAACGGAGTCTCTCAAGGAACAAGTGGAGAACCTGAAGAATAAGCCCCTTCAAGAGGAAAGCGGCATCACGTCGGATGAAGTGACGGAGCTGAAGGATTTGTTGGAGCAGGAGCGTGCCAAACACTTCCAGGAGCAGAATATGAAGCTGCAGCTCTGCAAGGAACTGGAAGAGTCTAAAGAACAGCTGGCTCATCAGAAGAGCCTGAAAGAAATGTTCATTATCAAAGAGAAGGAAACACGCAGTGAACTGGAGAGGCTGACGAGGCTCAGCGACCCGGAGATCATCAACGCCATGAGGATCGCCACCGAGGTCGGAAATGACATCAAGAAGAAGCAGAAGAAGGAGCTTCAAAGGGACTTGGAGGAGCTCAAAGTGGCTCATATCATCAGCCAAGAAAAGTTTGCAACAGAGCTCCAGGTTGAAAAAGATCGAAATAAAGTTCTTCAGCAAGGAATTGAGCAGGTGATGGCTGTATATCAGGTCAACCTGCGTTTTGAAAGCGAGCTCAAGGCTGAAAAAGAGAAGAGCGACAGCCTTCTGAAACAGCTGGAGGAAATGATTCAGATCGAGGCCGTCGTGTCGGAGGAGCTGCAGGTCATCAGGCAGCTGAGCGCCGACACCGAAACTCTGCTTCATCGTCTGCAGAACCAGCAAGAAAAGCTGGCCGGACAGACCCCGACCAAGCAGGAGCCCGTCACTGAGCTGCAGGCTGAGGAGGAGGTCGGTCCGGGCCCCGGGGCCGACCTCACCGAGCTCAGAGAGGAGCAGGAGGACGAGGGCGGCGAGCAGGAGGACGAGTCTCCTTCCATCATGTGCCGGATGTTGTGCTGCCGGAGGAGACCGAAGTTTCCGAGGAACGGCTTCAGGAGGAGAGAAAGAAACGCTCAGCCTGAAGGAGACACTGTATTGGAGGAGGAGGAAGGAGGAGAAGCTGAAGCTCAGCTCTCCAACTGAGACACACTCGCTTTCAAAATCTGTACAAAGTCAATAAATCATTGAACAAAAAAAAAAATATCTGTCTGTTCGGTTGTATTTTAATGCTTCACATTCCACTTTAAAGTAAGACTTTAAAGAATCAGCTATTAGAAATAAAACCTTTTCTAAACACTGAAGATTAACACTAATCATTGTAGTCTGTGTGTCTTCTTGTGTTTTCATGAAACTTAAGAGTTCATTTCTAAAGTTCTGGGTTTGGACAGAAACGGGTTTATAATTTAAGTAATTTATAATCCTTCAGGCATGAAACCCCATTTTAATACGATTTACTGTCAGCAGTTTTACATCAAGACATTCAAGTATTTACATTCAGTAATCATCTCCCTATACAGTCGTTTTAATTGGCACTGGTGGAGAACGCTTTTACATAAAGGTTAATTATTTGATCTCACTGATAGAAGCTTTACTGTTAACTGAGAGCCGTGGTCAATGGTAGGTTACTACTAATGCAAACACAACATTTGTGACACGGTGGCTTTTATTGTGAAGCAGCCACAGGAAATGAAACGTATTTGTCCCTGAGCTGAGTGCTGACAATCACCGACCGCTATAAACGTGTCAACGCAAGAAGACGAGGTCTTTTTCATCAGCAGATCATTTTTAATTATTATAACGGAGGGATGGAACAGCCACAGTCAGATCAAACAACTGCGTTTATTTCTTTGGGTTGACGCTTAATGTTATATTATATATCATTACATTTTACACATTTTAAAAGGCCTTTTTTTCTTTACGTTGAGATTACAGGTTGTGTTTTATACAAATCCTCCTTCTCATTAAGACGAAGGTTTGTAGATTTGGTTTGCAAATCTAAATGCAGCCCCCAGCCCCTGTAAATACCCTGTCAGTCAAAACCCAGTGACAAAGGACCAGTCAACCTGCACTGACATAATGGATGAACACAAACAATAAACCTGCTAATTACTCAGTCATTAATGATCTGGCAGCTTCACCACGCGGCCCTTTGGATCCCAGAACTGAAAACAATCGCTCTTATTACGCCTCTGCAAACAACCGCGCACTTGACCTTTACAAATCAATGAAAGCAGCCCGGGTGGCATTTGGCAGAGCTGCCAAAAAGGAAAAAAAGTCCACACCTCTGGGAGCTCTGAGTGAAGCAATTTGGCAGCTGTGAGATCATTGTGGCTTTATGATCAACCAACAGATAAAGAAAAACAGTTTATATGCACATACATTCAGTGGCATAACGTCATAGAAATATAATAAATGCATTACCTTTTCAGCTTAAACACACAGACAATGACGACTGCAGTTTTTACCTTTGAAATGACTGGAACATAATATTATATTTTAGTGTATTTGTTCAGGTGTGACGTAGCTAATTTTTTTCTGTTTCCTTAAAGCAGATTAACATTTCAGTTACAGCCAACAGCCTCTGCAGTTGCGGCACACGGTGCGTGCAAACGTACGCAGCCTTTTCCTGTTGTACAATTTAACAAATGACTTAACAAATGTAATCTCACTTAACTGAATAAAAAGCCTTTGCTTCAGGATTCATCATGAATAAAACATGAAGCCACCCCCAATATTAAGAGAGAAAACACCCTCCTCTGAGGCGAACATTATGATTTGTGTCTCCTTACAGTACAGCGGCAGACAAAGACAAACTGCTTATTATTTCATCTGAAATCCCATTTGTTTAATAGCTGATGTATGTGCAGAGCAGCCCAGAGCATCTTTAATGCATAAATTTAAAACACATAAGTGTTTTCTGAGGCTTTGTGTTCGGACACGATCAGACCTGATTTTACTGCTTCTGGTACTGAAATAAATCTGCATGTTATAATGAGATTTTTCACGTTATTACTACACACAAAATCATTCTGTCTTTTCTTAAATTAATTAATTGATAATTCAATGTATATGTTTGGTTTGGTAATAATGAGAAAAACATGTCAGAACAGGAAATATGATATAATGTGAAGAAACTGCAAATATTTTATAATTTTATGAATATGTTGAGGCTCTCTCTTTGGCTTTTCACTTCAGTTACACTTTTTTTGTCTCATATTTTCCCTTTTGTTATCATCACTCGTGCCAGGCTTTTATTACAGAACACTGCAAGAAATACGTCAAACAAACAGAAACATCTAAAGCCACAAAACTGTTTGCATTCAGCAATATCACATAAAGTCAGGGTTCAGATAAAAGAAACACATTTAATGGCGCTGCTTTGATTATTTTTCCATTCAAGTGAAAGAACCAGGAGGTGAAGCTTGGCGTTTCCTCCCATAACGGCCGAATACTAATATATATAGAGAGCTTATGGATCACTGCCTAAACTCTTTAAACCTCACTGTATCTGCAAAGTACACAAGTTTGGTATTGCAGAAAACTGTGTATGTCCATGGTACAAACATAAGGGAGGCATTTTGAACACTGGACACACACTGCATCCAATCACTAATCAGCCAGTTCCTAATTAATCCAGTTAGCTGCATCTGTAGTGTTTTGTCTGTTACTTGTCGCTTTGTGACTTCACGTGTGGCTGAACACAAAACACCAACATTTAATTTGTGTAAAACGTGAGAAATCTATAAATCCAGTTTGTGGTTTATATAAAAATGCTGGTGAATTTAACATTAAAACTTTGCTTAATGTGACTTTAACAACTCAACTCTGTAAAACATTTGTATTTCTTACTAATGTGTTTCTGCTCGTCTGTACAAATGTGTAAATAAAAGTCTGTTTGGTCAAACGTCCAGTATAAATAACTGATTTATAACTAAGTTGATGATATGCCTGCTCTGTTGCAACAATCAGACCAGATATTTCTAGAATTTTGAGCTGAAAACACAAGTTCCTTAAGCTTTTTTGAGCCAATGTGTATAAATGAACCCCCTGTTTTCACTCATATTCACTGAGCCAACTTGCGTATAGCCTCTAAAGTCAAGCTTTAATAAGATAACCCTCCTTATTGGGGTTAATCAGCTTAAAGCGTTCACTGCAGTCCCGTGTGGCGTTCCCTCCACAGACAGGTCCGAAAGTCACTTTACCAATTTCATTTCCTCTCGGATTACAGGATTTGGAGAGGGGGGCAGGGGGAGGGAGGGGGGGAGGTAGAGGGCTGCAAATCTGAATATTAGCCGGCGCTGTAATTTGGACCCTCTGCCACACAGGAAGTCAACAGGAGGGGAGGTGAATTACTATCGGTCGAGTGTGTGAGGTGAGTTATTTGGCCTTCATGGTAAACAGAGAGACTCCTCTCAGATCACTGAAACCTCTGTGTGTTTGCACTAAAACTAATAAATCAGACTATGGATTAATTCCCATCATACAGGTTTAAGGAAGTCGAAGGGAAGGACGTGCACCTTGAAGGACCAAAGCTCGAGCAACACTAAGATTATTGAGAATAAGTTCATTATGTAACCAACACACTTCGGCCTGTTCATTCATGGCCACGTGCAATATGTAAGAACCCTCTCCCGTCATTTCCTGTCTGCTCTGTACTGCTAAATGTACCCCCTAAATAATATTATTTAACCTATTCAAATGTTCTAAATAAAGTGCTTGATGACGCCGATGAAGGCCACAAGCTGAAACATGTTGGTTACATTAAATGGATGTTCTCAATACTAAAGGAAATAGTAAAGTAAATAAAGTGCATACTAAAGTAAAACTAAGAACAGGCTATACAATAGTAACTCTATGTTTCTTTCTGTTTGTTGATTGAAATCTTAAGTCCAGTCATACTGCAGAATTTAGAGCTTCAACAATGCATCCTTAAAAGAAGCCCATGTGACGTGTTCAGTAAGCTGGGTGCATATCCAGATATCGATCACCTGATAGGTAACATACAGTATAAATTATATCATTTCATTTTTAATCAATGTACCAACCAGCCTGTCCCAGCAACATTGATATGTCTGTATTTGGTTACACCTTCATCGGTATCACAGTTTGCCATCTGCAGATGTGTAACTGGAGACCTTTAGAGTCTTATCTTGGACCAGAGGGCGACGTGGTCTTTGTTTTCAGACTAGGAAGTTAAGTGGAAGGAACTGATGTGGAGGTGTCAAGACCAAAACATCCACTTTGAGCTTTTCATCAAAGCAACAAAGTCACAAGGCAGACATTCACAGAGGAAGATCGCTCTCCTCATCTTTACTGGGCAGCAGGGTTGGGGCAAATGTTTGTGGGAGAGTATAATTTACTTATCTTGAAGTATTTATCTTTCCATTTTACTTGTGAAACATACAAGCAAGCACAACACACACAATTGTGGGGAGTATTGAGTTAGTTATTTACTTGTGGAACAGTTGTGTCCCTGGTTTATTGCTGGAAACAGACAGAAATACAGACTACTTAGGGGCTCAAATAGTGCAAATAGATTTCAAAACTTGGACTTGGTGTGTTTGATGTTCTCTCAACTACTTTATGTTCATGTTTGCTGATCATAAAGTACACTGACACATGTTGGTACACATTTAGATACTTCCTCATTAACTGATAGCTAACAATCATCAGTAATGAAAGCCTTTTTTAAAGTAGACATCATCACACTCAGCACATTTCAAGGAAGAGCCGACAGTATTTTGGCATCAGCAGCTCATCAATCCCTTTATAGAGGGAACGTCAGCACTAAAAGCAGAAATGAACGTGTGTGTGTGTGTGTGTGTGTGTGTGTGTGCGCGTGTGTCTATGAAATGTCTTCTTTAAGTTCAAAGAACAGGCATGTGGAGGATAATACAACATGTCATTGAATACCAGGTATTAAATGAGCACAGCAGGAACACCACACACATTTAAAGAGTACAAGCCGAGCCCGAGGCCAATGTTCAGGCTATGACTAATAATCACAAGACCAGCAGGCCCTGAGACGTGCTTACGAGTCGCTTACCGTTCGACATAAACACATCCAAACACATGCACCCGATATTCCCACTGCAAGCCAGCAGGCTAATTTCATCCCTGCGGCTCAGAGTTCATCAATGTGTGTAAGTCCGTGTGAAGAGACGAGCAGCCTGCCATGACGGAGTTACATAACATCTGAAGGCATGTGTGTGTGTGTGACGCTGTCCAGTCTGATCCCAACAGAAGGTTACCAGAGATCACACACACACACACACACACACACACACACACACGAGGCTCAGAGCAGCAGCAGGTGGTTCTGCAGCCGGTCTGCGGTCGGTCTTTCCTTAATTGATGGCAGATTGTCAGAAAACAGAAGCAAGACACAAAGTCAAAGCTTTCATAAAGCCTGAGCTCGGACTTGAAGGGCGAGAGGGAAACTGTTTTTAACATTTTGATGTGAGCCCATTTGAGACGTTGTTTTAGAGCTACAGAGTCCGCACAGGGAGGAGGCCGAGACAGGCAGCGGTGATTTCTATTTAAACCAGGAGCACGTCGTTCCTCAAATTCAACCGAACGGTCATTACTGAAACCATGACGACGAAGGTGCCGTAACCTTAGCGAAGTAGTCATCACTCAAACCACCATGTTTCCTTAACCTAACCAGACCATCATTGTCACATCATAAAACAGATTTATTCGTCAGCAGTGATTTGTAACAGTTTTCGAGAGGCTCTGACAAATGATGTTTTTCTGCTGGCGTCACATCAGAAAATGCTTCCATGTGTCGGCATGTG
The DNA here is from genome assembly GCA_031216445.1 of Lateolabrax maculatus. Lineage (NCBI taxonomy): Eukaryota > Metazoa > Chordata > Actinopteri > Acropomatiformes > Lateolabracidae > Lateolabrax > Lateolabrax maculatus. The sequence goes on along the minus strand of CM062217.1, from coordinate 1,198,934 downwards.
GTATGGTAATTCAAGGTGCTACATGCAGATATTCACAGCTGAAATGCTCTGTAAGCCGCAAGTGAAACATGTTCAGCACACAGCTTTGCCTTGTGAAGCTTCGCCACTTGGACTTGAACTTTTCCTTTTTATTCTTCTCTGTCGTGTTGTGGCACTGCAGCTCTGAAACAAGGGTTGAAATGGGGGGGGGCTGTTCTTGATTATTATTACAGTTGAATGTTTTAATTTGCTGCAAATATAAAGGCACTAAAGCAATGCGAAGAGTGACCCGAAAAACCAGATGACAGCACACTGCATTTATGAGCATCTGCCATTAATATAATTAAATCAACGGAGCCATGTGGAGCCCTGGGTCACAAGTTTAATTCTCAGTGGGACCACCAATATTAAAATGTCAGTACTCATGGTACTGTATGGTGCTTTGGAATAATCTGTCCTCCAAATGGCACTTATCACATGTGGGATCAAACAGGATTACATGTTCAATGTGACTAAAAGGTCATTGACGTGTCAGATGTTAGTATTGTATAGACAGCTGCCTTCCTACAGGCTGCTCGTCAGTTTTGCAGACCAACAGAGACAACATGTTTAAGTTGTGTGATGCATCAGAGTTAACATTTAAGCAACACCATGTAACTTTTGCTGATCAGCGGCAACATCGGCCTCTGCTGCCACAAGTGGTACCTACAGGTCGCTGGCCATTTCAATCTGTTCATGTCTGAGCAGCTTCAAGGATCGGGGACGTAAAGCGTTATGCACTCCTTCCCGGAGATCTTGTCCGGGCAACCCAGGTTATATAGTCCAACAGCAGGTGTTCGGGCTGCCAAGTGGAAAATACAGAGGTGCCATTCTCCCTATTACAAGTTTGTGTACCATCCAAATGATTTTGAAGCTGTTATTTTCTTTATATGAAGTCACGACTTTTGAATTGGCCATAAACTGACTGCTTTAGTAGATCTCACGTAAACACAGGGTGCGTTTGCACGTTGTAACCATGACCTCTTGCCTACCGCGGGGCGAGGTCTTGTATCTCGGATGCACCACTTTAGCTGACTTTAATACTCAGCGAGAGCTCTCCCTGCTGCCAACTTTGTTAGAGACACAAATGGGCCGGGGGGGGAAATGCAGCACTGTGCTTCTGGCCCACATCCACGTTCCCAGCAGTGGGTTGCTGATGTTGGAGGAAGAACAGGCCCTTGAAGGAACACACTCTGGATTCTGATTTCTTTGAGAAGCACGTTTACATAACCAGTGACCTTATCTCGGGCTTATGCAACCACCCAGGATTTTAGAGTTAAACACACATCGTTCATGTGCCATGCACTTACCAGTACCTTTCTCAGAATGGTTTAGAGTTGTGTAATGGCTGTTCTGGGTCTGGGACATTAACAAAGGGTGAAATGACCAAATGTTAAAATGAATTATGTGAGAAAAGGTACAGGTATTTTGGCAGCAGGGTGGCCTCACAATCAGACCGACTATCCTGTAATTGAAAGGTCTCAAGTCCATTTCCCTGCAACGGACATTGCTGTGTCTATCAACAAGCAGTAACAGTATTCTGAATCCTACAAGGCTTCATACTTTATGTACAAACACAAGAGTGCTATAGATCTTCCCATCTAACTCAAAAGCAAATAAGTGTATTTCCCAAAATACCCAAGTTACATCATCTGCTTCCAGTCTCTTGAATGTGAGGATTTGATGTTTGTTGCTGCAAACTAAATATATTTTATTTGAAACGTCCCCTTGGGATCTGTGAACTTCCATCCATCATCTATTCCACTTATCCTTAGAGGTTCGGGGGAGCTGGAGCCAATCCCAGCTTGTCTTGCAAGTCACTCAGACAAATGATTTCGACTTAATGGCAGACGATTGTAAACACAGCTCCTAACCGGTTTAATAGGAGACACTCACCCCACATCCAAAACCCCACCGTCATTAAAATTCACACAATTTGCTACCTGCTTTCGTCGTCATGGGAAACCCATCCGTATTAAAGGTCAAAGGCTCCCTATCCATTTTAAGCCTTTTGGTGCGTATTTATTCATCTGTTTATTCATCTTTAATTGAAATCAAAGCGCTACATGACTGTCGAAAAATGACTTATTTGAATCAGGCTCCATATTGGATGTTGTTGGTAATTTACTTTACAGAAAACCCTGAAAAAAACATTTTTTTTCCTGTTCTACTTTATAAACTGTAGAGAATGAGAGTGTTCATCCTGGTTCATGATCAGAGTCAGACACGGTTGCATGTTGGATTTATCCACCATACAATGATGAGCACAATGTCCATAAGGATGAAAAAAAATCAATTAGGATTTAGGCACAATTTGGGCTTTATTATAAGATTAATCCCACAAAGCCCCCTGATGCATGAAAGTTAAGCCGTCTGTGGTGATATCATGGAGGCTGTGTTCTCTGGCTGTCTGTCCCACTGAGAGTGCTATTCTTCGGCATGCATAACGTTGGCATAATCCCCGGCCAGCGCCTGCCCCCCCTTTCCACCTGAGCCTTCACACTTTTGAGGCCAAACGCAAAATCCAGAGGAGATTTCAGTCAGAGAGGAAGAGAAAACCTCACCTCACAGTTCTTCAGAGAAAGGGAAATGAACCCTGAGTGGATTATCTGCAGACTTAAACCAGCAAGAAGGAAAGCCTGGTATATCTAATGTGATGGTTCTCAAGAAGAGTTTTAGCCCATGAACCCTAAAAAGTCTGATTTGTGACCCCCCAGTGGTGCATCTTTTGAAGCCATCCTTTGAAGCCAATTCACTTAATACATTTGAGTCCATTTGCTTTTACCACTTCACTAAAGAGGCTGGATTTACTTCAGCAGATGAGACACATAATAAAATTACTTTTCCCTCTTAAATAAATTACCTTAATGATTCCTGTAAAATCAGCCCAAAATTCCTTGAACTTATGTTACAGACACACAAATGTCCACACAGCTACATGGTGGAGACAAGCTTTATTATTTATTTCAGGTTTCTGGTGAAGTGCGAATAAAAATATGACCATTAAACAGGCACATTACAGCAGGAACCAACAATATACAAATTGGAAATTTGGATTCATAAATTATTATTGTAGTGACAATAAAGTCAATACAAAATACAAGTTTAGTGATTCACTAAACTTGTATTTTGAGAATCAAATCCAATGTTTTCCTGCATGTTAGAAAAGCCTCTGTTCGTTTGATGGCCAAGATTCCCAAAACACAATAATTGAAGATGCTTCTTTTAAAAATGTATTGAAATCTTACATTACATGGATTGACACAGAACACCAACTACGTATAATGACTAATGTTATGTGTTTTTTTTTGAAGGCTTGTTAATATTAGTGATGTCTCTCAATACAGAAAAAACAGGCAGACTTCTCCAGTTAGGATCACTTGAAAAACACACAGAAGGCTGATTTTCTATTTGTGCTGTAAGTCAACTCTTCAGCCATGTGTCCCTAAATTATTTTCTAAATATTTATTATCACGGTTATTGTATCGTGAAAATCTCAAACCATTGCAACTAATATCAGCTAATTTTCAGCTTCACACATTAGTTTAACCTGAGTTAAAGAAGTCTTTGTCTGTTGAACCCGTGTCAACAAAAGTTTTCATGTTCACATCTTTCCTCACATTAACAATCCGAGCCTTAATGAAGACTAAAGTGCCAGACTTTGTTCCTCAGAGCAGCTGAAAGACTTGGACACATCCCAACAAATGCCACCAAACATCAATAATCCAGTCTGGCTCTGGACCAGGTTCGGCTCTTCACACTCTCAAAGGGTTTAAACAGTCTTTCATGATCAGGCTCTCCGATACACACTGTACCTGAATCAACGCTGGTCCGCCCACCCACCTGCTGCAGTCCATTACTTAGAGAAAGGCAGAGGCCTATAGACAGAGCAGGACTGTCCTGCCGAATGGTCACAGGGCCAAAGAGTGCTTTGGAGACGGAGCATAAAGGGACACTTTTATTGTTTTCTGATAAATGGGAAATGGACGAATCCATAAATCTGCCGGATTCATTCGGTGCTGCAGGGCTAAGTAATTAAATAAATCATGTGCCAGTTGGCACAGACTCACCACAGACTCCCCTCCTCCGATAGATGTAGCCAGGCAAACAACCGGGCAGCTTAATAATTTCCTTTGTTGCCGGTTAATTGGCTTTCTGTGGCGTCTGCCATCGCCATTTGCATTACACAACAGAGAGACCAAGCAAGTCTTTGTGCTCCATCAAAACATGGTATCATCAACAAAGAGACAATATTTTTGCCATCTGTCATGCAAGGAAATGCTTGAATGGTGCTTAAAGAGGACATTATTTAAATAATGTATTAATATGAACAAAACATTCCACCATATTTAGAGGGTAAACTCAGCTGTGAAAACAACACACACACACACACACACAGTAACCCAGACATCTGTTGCTGCTTTTGGGAATTTTTATCCTCAGGAATTCTAGGTTAATTAAAATTCACATTACTTGCTGTTTTTCAATTAAAAACGATTTCACTCTTACACCCTCAAAAGCCAAATGTCCGGACTTTGCGAGCGTCGTCATTCAGTTAAAAAGAGTTCACGTGGAGGTGACTCACCAGTCTGTTGTCGAACAGCGCTCTCTCATTGGTTAGTGTCCGGAAAATGGTTGGCTGCAGAGAGGGAAGAGAAGGATCTGTTACTTTCATGCACACGCTAAAAAAAAAAAACATGGAAAGAAATCATGAATCATTGGTATTGATCGGCAACACTTTCAACCTCCAACATCGAGGGTTTTGTGCTGCTGCAATGAGTCACAGTTATTGATTTTCCAAGGAAAGTTTACTGATCATGCTTGCTTTTTCTCCCAACAGCCTCCAAATAAATCAATAGCAACTTGGACTTGTGCCTTTGAATAACACAAACTGGACCTGCTGTGAGGTGGATGAGTACGAGCTTTAACAGACAGTCTGAAGGCCTTGATTGACAGGTGTTAACTCCAACAACCCTCCTGTTGTCTGGAGGTGGTCTGACGCTCACTGTGATCCTCCTCCTCGCAGGAATGTGTCAACAGACTGGACAGATAAACTGTTTTTTAATAAATTTTCTATTAGAGACAGTGGAGAGCCAAACTCAAACTGTTGTAATTACATGGTAAGTTTTCTGAAAGCCACCAATCTAGTGGCCATCTGAAGAACTATACTCTGGGAAATCCTATATTCGTTGCCAGCCACGGAGTTGAGTTACTGCAGGCTGGATGCCTTGCTCAAGGGCGCACCAGCAGTTTGATGTTTTATCTTCAAAGACTGACTATTGTGCACTCTGACACCATGGTCCTGTCTTCTGTACTGTTTTGTGGGGTTTTTTTAATAAATAGTGGACTTTTTGGACTGGAATGGTCAAATTTAAAGAAATAAAATAAAGATAGATAGTATTTCTTTACCGGGGTAATGTCTGCCATGCAGCATGAAAACGGACTGTCATGTCAGGATAATTTACTTACTTAAAATAAGTTAAATTAATAAATAATTTAAATACATTTTTTTTTACAAAATATCACTTTTTGTTGGGGTTGAAGGACATTTAAACTCATGGCCTCTGTATTTCTACAGTCCCTGCTACAGTTCTGATGTGGCCTGTCTTTGCTGTGACTCTACAGCCCGGACAAAACTGTCCAGCAAGGTAAAACAAATAAATCTTTGGCACGAAGCGACCAAGCAGAAACCTGCTGAGCTGTGGGTATTGTAGCGAGAACAAACTGAAGGCATGGGGGGAATAATGACACCAGTAAATAAATCCAAGTTTATTACAGCGGGACAGGTGCCTTTGCAGAGAGTAATGGTAGTCATCTGCGTTTAATGTGGAGCTGAATGTGGGCAGCACGTACAGGATAATTAAAGTTTTAGATGCAGAAAGAGCCGACAGAGCAAAAATAAGCGCTTCCATTTGCAAGTTGGATGACGTCCCGACACTGAACAAAGAGACACCCACCAGCCAGATCTCAGGGTGTTCCTCCACACAGTCATATAGTCTCTACATGCAGAGAAATAACTGGAGTAAAAGAAACGAGGCGAGCTCGCCGAACCAAGCTCATAATTAACAGTGTTTGTCCCAGCACTCAGAGGCAAGGAGACGAGACAATAAACAAATACTTCCTGTTTGTTTGCATGGAGGAAATATGGAGAGCAAACAACACTCTTGATTCAGCTCCCTTGTGATTAGCCTCCACTTTACACTTAATGCAAATGACTCACTGAGAATAAAAAGGTTCTTTCTTCTACAAGTTATTCCTTTTATTTTTTATTTATGCATTTTTTCTACACCTTAAAAACACAAAATCCTTTGTCTGCATCTTCCTGAGTAGGAATAAAAAGTCAGAAGTAAAGTTTCGGATCTCCTCTCTCTTTTCCAGCAGAGTGAAAAGTGACCCTGCAGCGCCCACTTCCATGCACTGCTGTCAGGGCGGGCATTCGCTCAACTTTAATCTCCTCAAGTTGAGCGCTGGCAGGGATTTATGAGTAAAAGCCTACAGCTGCATGCTGTTGCATAACTCAGCCCTATTAGCCAACCTGTGTCTCTGTGACACAGAAACAGGAAATCAATAGCAAAAGGCCACGTTGATGCTGCCACGCTGGACGTTGTGTTTGTTCTCCTTCATGTAACTTGTGTTTGATTTAGTGCAGGTGTTGTATGTGTTACTTGTATATAACACATACTTGTATGTGTTTGTATGTGTTTGCTCACGCTTCTGCAGAGGGAGAAACTTTGAAGACGTTTTACTGAATAACGGAGTCAAACATATGATGCTGAGATTAAATAAAGAAAAGGAAATGACTTGTTTGAGGCCATAATAACGTATAGAGGAAATCCTCTTAAACCATATTAGCGAAAAGAGGGATTTAACCGATTAAATCCTGGAGGTTGCGAGCAGATTGAATTATCTAGCCAGAGGATCAACAGATCAACTCATATTTCACAAATTCTGAATACAGCCTCCTTTTACTGTACGAGGCAGCCCTGCACGAGCCATTATACAGAGCCGTAGCAGACCATACTGACATGAATAATTCCCAAAACCAAAAGGGACATAATGACCGATATAATTTACAAGCCGCTTGGATAATACCAGCAGAACTGCTCCGTTTCTGCTCTTGATCAGATGGCCTCCTGCGTGGCGAGTGGACATTTTGTCTCGGCGGGACCGGTGTAATCTCAGACCTTTTTGACCCGTTGCTGTGCCAGCATACTAGCTGTTCCCTCATCTCACTTATCCTGATTAGTTATTAAAACAGGCTCGGGCTGAGTTCTGTGGATCATTTCTGGGGGAGCGCAGGGACTAATTGAAAAGAAAGAACAGATTGTGGTAAAGGTCATCTATTCAGTGTGCTTTTTAGGAATTATGAGGGGGAAGCAGTGATTGCTGTCTCAAGTCACAAGTTTATTTTTTCAGACTGCAGCTACTGGCGAAGCATCCATAAACGGCCCAAATAAATGATCCTATTAGAGCGCTAAATCCATTAATACAGTTATAGAGGAAAGTGTGTTTCTGAGCCACCTACAGTGTCTTCAGAACATCCCATCAAACTGCATGCAGTAATTAGCGTAGTTAATGTTTTCTTCTTTTTCAACTCTATTCTGCATTACAAATCTAGTCATACAGGTTAAATAGAGACTGGAGCCTCTGTTAATCTATCTGAATCCACATTTGTTTCCACGTTAAGCCACTGCGACAATGGCCGAATGAGTCCCTGTGATGTGTGGAAAAGATGGACGGCTCCTGTGCGTTGACGGATGACCTGGACTGTGAGTCTCATGCATGGAAACATTGCATCCCTGTGGGTGTGTATGTGGTCCCTGATGGTTTCAATACTTATATTACTGCTGACAAAGTGACAAAGAAAGGATGACGGGAGGAAGGAAGCAATAAACAAGCACACATGTAGTGAACAACAAGAACCTTAACATTCGCTGTGCCGATCAGCACTTTCTTTCCTTTCCAGTCATAAGATAATTGCTTTGGGGGCTTGGACCTCAAGGCAGTATTACTGCTATGACCTTTGACTTGTGACATCTTCAAACCACAAAGCTGCTGATAGAGGACGACCACGGCTGATCTATGACATCGGACCAAAACTGAGGTTATTATCTTGATGACAGGGACTGGCCTGAACTCCAGGTGACCCGGTAAAGTTGGATTTCCACGTTTACAACCAAATGGAGACCCGTAGCCTTTGACCCCACGGATCTCCCCGCTTCATCCTCCATCATCAATCCCACAAACACACTCGGTCTAATCAGTAATCTGTGTTTTTTGTTGATTTCTTCATTAAACATTGTACAGCTTTTGCCAAAAAGAACTTGCTTCATAATGAAGTTTAGTCAAAAAGTTGCTGAAACAGAGGTTATATAAAACTTAATGTCAAAAAGTAGAGTTCCTCTAACCAAAGCCCAGTGAGTTTTAAATATTTCCATTGTTTCCTTTGCTAACACTTAAAAGAAGTCAGTGCCATCAGATGTTCTTAGTCTGATTTAAACTAGCAAATAATGAAAATCTTAGTGAGCTGCACTGTTGTCAGCTCCAACCACTTGCTGATGCGTGGAAAGGCTGCCGTGTTGAGACAGGTGTTGTATAAGCACGTTGGAAGCCAGCAGATTTAGACGAGTATTTGGAGGACTTTTCTCTACAAAACGAACTTGTGTAACAACAACCATCTGGAAGAGGAACGGCCAGTCTGTGCCAGCACGGACTAGGTCAGGAGGACACATCTTAAAATCCCCAAACACTGTACTGTACATCTCTTTGGCTCCGTTAATGCCGCAACTTCGTTTTATCCCAAAGCAGGTTCAGGTTTCACAAGTTTCCTCAACTTGAGCTGACCCTGTTAGGACTGAGATCCTGAGACGTCCTGTAGCTCCGCTCCTATCTGTACAACATGTTGACCACGAGCCTTGACAGGGTGCAAAGCTTGGTCAAAGTTTATGTAATTTCTGGGCAGCTGCCTCTGCCCTAGTTTGAGGAGACTTCAGGAGCATGTGACTGTGTCCGTCATTCACCAGGAACCAGGTCATGAGCGAATCAGGTCACACTGCTGCTGAGTGATCGGGTATTTATAGCCAGTTGTGTTATTTTAATGTTGGTCAGAGATTGACTACTGTATGTCTCAATTGCCATGTAGGCTGCTTCTCCAAGCCCTTATTCTGATTGTTGTAAAGGCTTAGATTGACAGTTAAATATGTTGGAAACTGCAGCAAATCTAAGTAAAAAGACTTAATAGACACGATTTAATCAAAACGCAACACAAAATCCATCGTGTTTTCCTAAAAACAGAACAGATATTTTGATCACATATTCAAAATTCTTGTCATCAGTAATTTCACTTTTCCTGCTATGTTATGGTTTCTGAAGATGACTTGATTCATTGACTGCAATCATTTAAAACAACAATTAGATTAATGAAATACTATAAGCTTAACTTGCATCATAAAGACAAAACTTTTCATGTTTGAATCAGCGTCTAATTAATGAAAGTGTCCCTGGTCTCTCTGGGCTCAGCCTGACAGAACGAGGATCAGCTCTTTCAGAGGAAACAATCACAACAGAAAGTGTTTACCTTGTGCTATAAAATGAAAGCAGCGCTGACTACACAATGTTTAAATTGGAAAATAATCTTGTGGGCTTTAATGCGGAGATGGCATGCATACTGTAGGTCTGGGAGGAAATTAAAATGGAATTAGGCCTCTGCAGAAAGCCTGGTAGGAAGCAGATTTGTCAGTCGAGAGGGAGGAGGGGGTTCACCCTGTGGAGGTACTGACCAGTCGAGATGTCCTGGAACAGGACGGTTCTGGTTTTTATAGTGATGGAAAGCTGTAAAGTGACTTTTATCCTTTATTCAGAGAGGATTTCATACGATAATAGCTGCACACATTACGTGCATAGTTAGCAGACTAACAACAGCATCCCGCAAGCTGAGAAGAATACATCTTTTTATCTGTTTTTGTCACTCTATCGATGTCCTTCACGCACTGAAGCCAAACAGCATCATTAAGTCAACAAGAACAGAAACAATCAAATACTTCCTGAATGACAAGTCACCCCCATCCTCGCTCCCAAATTTACTGGATGAATGATGGATTTTGCAGGTCAAAGTTCAATCAGAATGACTTCTGCACAAAGCAAACCAATCAGTTTGTGACGGGCTGCTAATGTGTCTCGCTCTAGCTATGACTGCCCCTTTAGTTATCAGTGCTAACAGGAGAGTGACTACAAACTGCAGCCTGATCCAGAGGAGGGGTCCTGTGATATCGACCCGGGACTTCGGTGTGAAAATGGTCTTTTCCCCTGAAATATTTTCTGTCTCTGCTGATTTGAGGTCTGTGGGTTTGCAGTCGTTTGTCCATCGATCACAGGTTAAGTTTCAAACATCATATAACGGCTGAAATGTCAAACCTGCACTTGATTCCTCCTCTAAAACACTCACACACACACACACACACACACACACACACACACAGTTTCCCTTTGTGTCTGGCTGACTCTCGTGTCTTTTTAAAGATCACAAACTCCAAAAATGAAGTATTTCCCACTTGTGACCCACTAACACACAAACTGGTGAGAGACCACATGATGACTTAGTTTCACCTTTTTCAGGCAGTTTTATCCGTCTGCTATAAGCATGTGGGAAAGCTACACACACACACACACACACACACACACACACACACACACACACACTTCACTAAGCATTTAAGCAACATTTACAAAATATCTTTGTGTAACATTTGTACAGATAAAAAGAATGAAAGTTATGTAAATATTTTATTTAAATGTGAACTAAGGGTCTCTTAGTTCTAATGATCTACTTTCACTGGGTCGTTCTCTTTACTTGTTATTCATCCATTTCGTTTTTGTATGTGGTTGATCTTCATGTCGAGTCTTGAAGTAATTTGGATTCAGTTTTGAATTTTACATCCACCAATGTTTGACATCTACATCTTCTTTCAGTGAAGCGCTCCAGGTTTCTGTGAGTCGTCTCTACAGCTCATATTTGTCTCTTTTGAAGTTCTTATTAATTTCAGTTCAATTATCGGTTGTGAACTAAACCTAAGGCCTGCAGCATATATGCAAATTCAGACATTAAAGCTATGCAAAGTCCATTTCATGCATGCAGCAGCATAAAGCCATCTTCTTTGATCTGTACCTCCATTTGGTCTTCGACAACTGTTGCGGCAGTCCAGTCTGATGGAAGATCTAGGAATTTATAAAAGTTAAGTTCTGAGCTGCACTTGACACAAGCTCGAGATTTTTGATGATCTAATTCAGTGTAAATAAATACATTAAACAACTTTTGGATGCACGGCGCATAAAATCAGTTTAAATTGATCCAGTCCTCTTAGAAAATACAGGTAATTACCTGCCTTATGTATCACTACCTTAAAGGCAGAGTTTCTTAATTAAAAGCTAAATAATTTCCTAAAGCAGCTGGTTGCTGTAGTTTAAATCAAACAGGAGTGTATAGTGCATTTTTCAGGGACTATTTTCAGTGGCGGAGTAGTACTCATTTGGTGGTCTAGTGAGTATTTACAGAAGCGGGACGGTGAAGGAGGAAGATGAATCAGGTTTGGATACGCAGGTCATTTAGAATAATTTGGTTTTAGTCATGTTATTCATACGTTTGTTGACAATAAGAAAAATGTAGAATATCACGAGGCTACATGTAAAATATCACTACGTATAAGCAGGTTATTCTAAATGTTCGCTTGGCACAGGAACAGCAGCATTAAAGAAGCCCCTCCGGCCTCCCGGTGTCGGTAGCACTGCTGGGGTTTCAGCAGACCCGGCCAGAGGAAACAAAGCCCGGTGCTGACCTCATGCTCCTCAAATGATCCTCGCAGGGTGTCTTTCCTCTGCTTTGATCCTGGATGAGGTAACTGCAAGCGAACACCTCCAAACCCTCGATGCCCGGCGATCTCACAGGGCCGCTCGGTGAAACACAAACCACCGGATTACACACTCGCTCAGCTTTGTTTGATACTCACTAGCCTGACAAAGGGAATTAGGAGGGAGTGCGAGATGAAAGATGTGTTTGGCTGCATTCTCAGACAGCCTGTGATTAGCTGAGAGACACAGAGAGAAGAACGAGGGGGAATCAGACGGTTAATGTGCCCGAGTGGCCTGATTATTATTTACAGGTTGTGCAGATCACATGACTAACGGGCCTCGTTCATTTGGTCCAAGCTGAGATGTTTTCTGAACTTAGTGGATCTGACAGATAAGGAGGACGACGGTGATCGAGAAACGGTGAGGAGAGAGAGAGAAAAGGGAGGAAGGCAGTCAAACAGAGAGGAGATCAAAGCTGTGGCCTCCAGTCCTGAGTGGAGAGTGTGTGTGTGTGTGTGTGTGTGTGTGTGTGTGTGTGTGTGTGTGTTATTCCCTCTTCAAAGCCGTTCAAGCCGCCGCCCACCGTCCCTGCTGACCTCAGGTATCTCTTGTTGGGTCAGATTTGGCCGTGCACCAGTTTGATAAGCAAACCTTTAATAAATGCAAATATAATCAATAACACTCACCAATTCACCTGATTAGTGATGAGTGCAAAAACACCAGAATCCTCTTTTATCCCAGGAAGATATTTAGCTCCAGTGTTACATGTTAAAAGGATGCATTAGCATAAATCTATTTTGAGTGACAGATATTAAACATTATGTTCTCCTAAAAAATATATAATATATAAAAGTAATATGTAGAATTCAGAGGACGAGTCCTGGTCCGCCTCAGAGGACGAGTCCCGGTCTGCCTCAGATCTCGGGTCCCGGTCCGCCTCAGAGGACGAGTCCCGGTCTGCCTCAGATCTCGGGTCCCGGTCCGCCTCAGAGGACGGGTCCCGGTCCGCCTCAGGGGACGGGTCCTGGTCTGCCTCAGAGGACGGGTCCTGGTCCGCCTCAGGGGACGGGTCCCGGTCCGCCTCAGGGGACGGGTCCCGGTCTGCCTCAGATCTCAGGTCCTGGTCCGCCTCAGGGGACGGGTCCCGGTCTGCCTCAGATCTCGGGTCCCGGTCCGCCTCAGAGGACGGGTCCCGGTCCGCCTCAGGGGACGGGTCCCGGTCTGCCTCAGAGGACGGGTCCTGGTCCGCCTCAGAGGACGGGTCCCGGTCCGCCTCAGAGGACGGGTCCCGGTCCGCCTCAGGGGAAGGGTCCTGGTCTGCCTCAGAGGACGGGTCCTGGTCTGCCTCAGGGGACGGGTCCCGGTCCGCCTCAGGGGACGGGTCCCGGTCCACCTCAGAGGACGGGTCCTGGTCTGCAGGCCACAGGAATGTGGGACTAAAAGCTTCATTACTGTTGAATCCATCTTCTGGCTGTGAACTGTCAGGAAAGCAACCTCCATTCTGTAAAGAGGCTGTGTAACGTGTAATTGTACAAGATCTTTTTGTAACCATGGGAACAAGTCTCACTCTCCTGTTGCACCTGTTGAGGTGGAACAACTTCCACCTTTGTTACCGGTGACCCCTCCGGCTCCGGCTGAGGACGGCGGGTAACGCAGCATGTGGATCCTCTCTGATGTTGCAGCAACACAGACTTCCTCTCTCTCTGTCGTCATGTGATGTTTTTGAGCCACGTTATCAGCACGCGCTGGTTTGTGTGCGGTGAACCGTGTGTGTATGTCCTGTTCCTCCGGCGTGGAGGACACGGAGACACACAACAGAAACAAGAAGTCATTTAAGGTTTACCTACCCGCTGCTGGGAGGACGGCCTCAGGCCGAGGTGTTGGCTCCGACACTGAAGACAAAGAGAGAGAGAGAGACACTGTTATAGAGAATATCAAGGACACAGCATTTATTATTTCATATCACAGAAACATAGTAGGTTACTGTAGAAACAGTTCTGTCACTGTTAAACAAATATTAAGAATGCAGCTCGCTCACTTGTAGAGTTTACATAAAGGTTGAACATAGATCATGATCATTTGACACAAAAACAGTAAATTATGTTCTGAAAATTAGGATTTCAGTCTACTCTGGTGGCTGTGATGTGTAGAAATATTCATATTATTAGTGGACGTCGGTGACGCTTCTTTTCACTTGGTGGTGGCTGGTTGGAGGCTCCCCATAAGAATGAGACCAGATCCTCGTTATCGAGACGAGATCAAACGAAATGAATGACTTTGATTTAATGACAGAAAATATCAAGAAAATAAATGAACAGAGAGAAGAAGAGAGACTTTTATAACAATAGATCACTGAGCTGGATTCCCTCCAGGTCGCCTCACTCTAAGTTTTGTTGCATTAACTTCAACCTAGATGCTGCAAATGCAAAATGTAAATGGCTGCATTTAAACTGCGAGCATTAAGACGATGGAGCCATTAGAGGTATTTAAAGATGGATGTTCACAGAGGAGACGACAGAACAACCAATCCTAATGAGTCTTTAAAAGGCTCGACGGGAAGCTCCCAGAGGAATTATTTACAAAAGGCAAAAACACAGCAGAATGATAATGAACTCCCACATGTGGAGACACACATACACACACACACACACACACACACACACACACACACACACTCACACACTTTGAACACTGGCAGAGGCATTATTTGATCTAGAGATTCTAAAATTTTTATATGCAGCACACACACACACACACACACACACACACGCACACACACACACACACTGCTGGCCACGTACACACAGACTCACACAAAAATACCACATATATGCACACATTCAAACACACACGCACACACAGCACGTCATCCAGTGCGGCAAAGACATTGTTTGATGTAGAGATTCTTTCACTCTCACACTCAAACCGTAGATGATTTTATGTAAGGACTTATTGTTTCTCAGCCACAACACACATAACCACAAAACACACACACACACACACACACCCCAACAAAGATATTATTTGATCCAGAAAAAAGAAACCAGGAAGCTGCAGTAAACCTTTTATTTTACGAGCTGCAGCATCTGGAGATTTTTGGGGTCTGAGGGGGAGTAGGTGTGAGATTGGGGTGAGGGAGGTTATGTGGGGGGGTAAAGGTGACAGTTGATCAGGTGGTCACATGCTGTCCACATTTCTGCTGTACACCAATGCAGTGTTTCAGCCGACGGGTCGATGGCTGGATGGAGCTGATTTATTTATCTCCGAGGTGATTGATGGAAACTGGGAGAAAAAACCTATTTAGCTTCGATAGAAAGAGTCTGAACTCTGAGGTTACTCGGAGCTGAAACATGTTCCTGGAGTTTTCACAGATAAACTGAAGAATAAACAGCTTGTTGCTTTTACAGAGATATTAAAATGATTATTTTATAAGCATCCGACAACTACAGCTCCCATGAGGCTTGTGAGAGCAGAAGTGTTGTTTTATTCAAAGTCCCTCTTGTCTTTAAAAAGTCTTAATCTAGAAATCATTAACTTGAACTGAGCGTATAAATCCTTGTTAATGGTTAGAGGATACACTGATATAACATTGATGTATTACTGATATAATCATTTTTGGACTTAATGAAATAATGATACCTGTGAATAATCAAATAATATTTGTTTGCTCTCTAAAGGCATGATGCATCTTTCCTTTGCATGTGGGCAAGTAAAACTACCAGATAATGAAAGGGTGAAATACAGGACTCACCCAGAGGGGTCGGTGTTTTACTGTATCTGGGCCAAATCGTGGCAGCAGAGAGCAAAAATCCTTCCCAGCTCACTATTTAAATACTTTAGTGTACAAAATAAACAAATGCAGGCGGATTTAATCCAGGCAGCACAACCTGAGGCGAAGACGTGTCTCCTCAAGATGAAAAAATGACTCCACTTCGTTAATGTACAGATGCAGGAGAGAAACTGGTGGGAAGGAAGTGGAACAACTGGACCATCTGTTCCGAAACCAGTCCTCCCACACCGACACACACCAAACCTCCACAGTGAGATCAACCACTGGGCACAGCAGTAGAAAACATGTTTTAAACATATGAACTGTGGGTTATTGTGTTAAAACAGGATTAAGATTAAATACTGAGATTACTTCTGATTCACACCAGATTAACATCGTCAGGGGACCTCTGCCTTCATCACAATGTAGGAGGTCATGGCACTGAGATGTTGTCAGATTAAAATCACTGGATGTGATACCAGAGCTGAACAAACAGGAGTTATTGTATCTTGGTTTCTAGAAAAGGAGCAAATATCTCACTTACATCTTTCTTTTTGACCTTTACATCTCAAATCGCCTTTAATGGACCTTCCCAAAAATGTGTGAACGTGTAGTATCGTCCCTACAGTAACATACAGTATGATGCTGCCTGACACTCAGTGGTCTTTATTCCACGCTTTATTTTACTGACGTCACTTTGTGTCAACAAGTCAACCGCTGGGCTCAAAAGAAAAGCGTTTCATCCTCGGTTTCTTTGTTCTTCTTGTTTGGCTCCAGCAGACAATCGCTGTGACCTTTAGAGGAATATTACACTCGGAGAGGAGACAGTCACGGTGGCTCTGACTGAGCGAGCCTCTGATTGGAGGAGAGGGTCGAGGTGAGGCGAGGATAATGAGAACCGGTGGGGGGGGGGGGACTTTTGGGTTTTCGTCGTCTGTCAGAGGATTCCCATCGAACAAGAGGGAGAGTAGCTCGCAGTGTGATCGCTGTGTGCACGGACACACACACACAAACACACACACAAACACACACACACACACAAAAACCAAGGATGCAACTTCCTTTCTACGAGAAGAACATGAATCACGGGCGGAACAACAGACAAACAGGAGTGTTTATTATCTCAAACAGCCGGGTCACAACGGATGATTGGAGTCGTTTTCATCTGGCATATTTTGTCTTTTGCTGATATTTAAAGGAGTAATTTCCAAGTCAAACAGAGACATGTTGTATTTATCATGAGGGGGAGTTTAGGTGCTCCTGGCTGCAGAAGAAAATATAGCAGATAGTTCCTCCTCTCAGCTTCTCCAAGCAAATATTTTGGGAAGACGCGTAGAGGGATTTAATCCACCAGGCCTGAACTGGTCACAACCAACTCATCAGGATTCAAGTCATAACTGAAAGAGGAGCAGAAGTGAACGCTCCCTGGAAGTCTTTAATGACCTTCGCTGGTTCGCCTTGCTGAGGTGATGCAGGTGTAGTGTGGTTACAGAGCACACTGCAGCTGTAAGGCTGGGTGTGGTCAGAGCTGAAGAGGCTTTTCACTCAGTTAAAAGGTGTAAATGGTGATCTTAAATCAATTTAAAGCAGTTTGTTTCTCATGCATGTTAACATTTGGGTAAATAAAACCCTTAAATGTCACTGGGGGAGCCAGAGTTCGGCCTGTTGGTGGCCCTGTAGCCCAGTTCTCCGTCACAGAAACCCATGCATTCTCTCTGTTGGGAGTGTGAACGTGAACACCACTTTCCAGGTCAGGACACCTTCATTACAACACTGAAAAGTGGAGGGAAGGTCACAGCATCACAGGAACCGATTGGTTTCTTTCTCTTGTGAGCGTGAAAGTGTCCGATATTGGTCACAGAAAACAAACCAGAGGTGAGAACATAGTTTCTTTTTTCTTTTGCGTCCTCAGTTTGTCTCTCTCAGACAGAGCAACAACACGTCTGTAAAGAAGATTTAATTTGAGTGTTTTTTGTTTTATCACTTTATGAAATATATTTTTACGATGTTGGCGTTTAATACATAATTTTACTATATCTTGTGGGTGTTTATGTCTTATGTTTGGTAATGAGCAGTGGTTGATTAAAACAGATGCAGTGTATTATCCAGGAGTTTCCGGATGAATGAATGTAACCTTGAACCTTGTTTGGCAGGTATAATAGGATCTTTGTAAATTTTGGTTTTCGAATATTAATTTAGCGTAGATATACAGGGCATTATTACACACACACACACACACACACACACACACACTGTAGATACTGTTCTGGTTTCATCACATGAACCAAACTAACAGAAAACATTAGACCCACTCCAGCAGTTTATCAGCAGATACGATGCCGTTAACATCTGTCATCTTGAATCAGCCAATCTCATCTGCTAATCTCAGTCCCAGTGGGCGGCGACCCCGGCGACCCCTCGCTGCTGAGCCCCCCCACCCCTGCAGGTGAACCGGTTCAAGGCGTCACACACTCTCATCAGCGAATGTGTGAGAGTGAGAGTGTGTGTATAAAAGGTCACATGGGACCTCAGCGCATCAGTCGTCCTGTAGTAATGAGGTGCGAGGCGTCAGCAGGGTCACGGCGGTCCTGTGGGGGGAGTCGCCCTCCTCGCAGGTCAAGGTCAACTCGTGACCTCGGTGTTGACTAACAGCATTAACATCAGCGCTGATGCAGTTTGGTCACATGGGCTCCCTGACGTGATCAGACAGAGTGTTGTTGTGTGTGAGCTGATACATGCAGCCACTGTTACAGAGAACGTCCAGTTCAGACTCACACACTGTCGATTTATCCAGAACGTTGTGGAAGAAATTGTTTTCTCTGAATTACAATCAGAACCCGAATCAGGTTTATTGTCAAAATTATTCCACAAACAAGTAATTTGCTTCAGTACACTGGAGCATAACAATGAAGATAGTCAGAGAAAAGAAAAAAGAAAAACAAGCACTGCAAAAGAGGAATGAAACGTATAAAATAGAAAAATGTACATTGAAAAACATGAAAAATGTATCACAAATCTGTTATTCGAATGAAAAGATCTGAACAGTTTGAAACAAAGAGGATCCAAAATATTGACCAAGGGATGCACAAATGTTCACAGTGTAAAGTTTAAAGAATGTTTGCAAAGATAATGAGTTAAATAGAAGTGGATGGAGCTCCACAGTGTTCTCCAGTAACATCCTGCCTCGCCTGCAGACGCTCCCTCACATCCACACCCAGGAGCCACCGAACGCTGGTTAGGGCCAATAAAGGTGAGAAACTGAGCGAGGCCTAAACTCCTGAGTGTCCGCGGGTGTGAGTGCTGTGCTCTGTTGTATCTGGCTGTGGAGAGAGAGTGTGTGTGTGTGTGTGTGTGTGTGTGTGTGTGTGTGTGTGTGTGTGTGTGTGTGTGGTCACAAGAAGATGTGATATTTTTGTTATTTTGCACCACGCTCCTCTCAGCCTTGAATCTCACAACGCTCACTGTGTCCAAACATCCTGACTGTCTGCAGAGACTCGAGCTGCTATTAACATGCACATATTGACGAGGGACCCCCCTCTGTTATTGTCTGCATATAGAACCGTATGTGTGCATATGTGTGTGTGTGTCGCTGCCTGTGTGCATGGGACACTGGTGTGTACATATGGAAGGCAGGGGGTATCCTCCTCCTGAATGCAGAGCGCATCCAGAGTATCTCATTGCTATTCATGTGAATGAGTCTCCTTGAATCAAACAGCAGCCAAAAGCATATTTGCACAGAGTTACAACGCATGCTGTACTGGAGCAGGAATCTACCAGAGTCTCCTCCGAAATGAAATCTGTCTCACTCCATCAAGACTAATGTTTACAGTGAAACTATCGAACGACGGAGGGAGACGTTCCCGCCATCTTTACACGGTATTTTTAGCATACGGCACGTTGTCTGTCTGGCTTTTTCATTCCGCCAACTTCACTCCTCTCTTCTGAACTTGAGCTGCAGAACTGATTAAAAACATCAAAGCAAACTCAAAGCACGAATCCACCAACTCTGAGAAAGTTTCTGTCGAGCTGCTGTTACTGTACGAGGATTTATTGACTCTGCAAACCTCCACCGTGAGCTGGAGTCAAGACTCTACCATTTCAAGTAAAAGAAATCAAGGATTTTATGTAAATATGAAAGTTCCTTCTGAGAAAGAGTTGAGCTGTCGAGGTAAAAACTGCCTCATACGTGGATATTCTCATGAATTACACATTTCTTTCGTTTTGGTGATTTTGAGTGTGAAGTGCTGTTTGCAGGTATAGACTGAATGATTGGGTTGAAGGTTTTGTTTCTTTATTGTCTTTCCTGCCATTTGTCTGCCGTGTTTCTGCCACAGCTGCAAATGTTAACAAGCCAGTATGTTTTCGGTTTATTCTCAGCGAAACCAGCCACACATGTACTGAAGCTGTGTTTACAGCAGTCACTTCTCAAGCTCTGGTGATCTGGGTGTCACGGCGAAATGCAGCAAAACAGGAGTAAGACTCAAACACAGAGAGGAGAGGAGGCCGGCAGGTACAGTGCAGGAAGTTTACCTAAACTAAAAAACAGGTACAACAAAAAACTTACGGGAGTCCTGAGCAGGCAGGTGAATGAACAGGTCAAAAAACACCAACAAAACACACGAGCTGACAAAGGAACTAGACCGGTATATAAGCTGAGGGTGTGATGAGGGGATGAGCTGCAGGTGAGGAGTGGGGGGAGTCAGCCAGGTGAGTGCAGGGCTGATGAGGAGTGGGGACAGGTGTGGAGATGGGCGGGGCAGTCAGGTGATGGGGAAAGTCTCAGGGCATCTGGTGGAGAGTATGAAGATGGCGTGACGATGGATGAAGAGTGTGGTACACTGGGTATACATTCAAGTGTCATACATATATAGTGTCATACCAGTCAGAGATTATTAATAGAGATTAATGAATATAAATGTACCTAATAATATATGATTATTGTTGTTACAGGCAGGACCAAAGATGTCTTCACTCTCAATTTCTTAAAACCCAAAGTCCTCACAAAGACAGAAGTACACTCACAGTGACTGTCCCTGATTAAACCTCCTGCAGGAGGCTCCAGTGAAACATCAC
This sequence comes from Lateolabrax maculatus, assembly GCA_031216445.1. Classification (NCBI taxonomy): domain Eukaryota; kingdom Metazoa; phylum Chordata; class Actinopteri; order Acropomatiformes; family Lateolabracidae; genus Lateolabrax; species Lateolabrax maculatus. Next base: position 1,178,230 of record CM062217.1, on the reverse strand, counting down.
TGCTGAACCTTCAGCTGCTCGTGTGAAACTCCTCATCGCTCCGTTTCCTTCCCTCTGCCCTTCCTTTCCTCCTCTCCTTATCCACTCCCCTCCCATGTTCACACTGGTATGATAAAGGGCAGTTTTTGCTCTACCAGGCAAGCAGACTAAGCTCTACATTTTTGACAGCATCACATATTCTCATTTATTGTTAGTGCGTGTTTTGAACCAGCGATGCAATTGGATTTTTTATGTTTTTTGTGCAGCTTTTTACTAAAAAACTTAATTTAATCCAAACATAAAATGTCTCCTTTGAAACAGTTTTCTTCGATCACTTACAGGTTGATATTCTGGCAATACAGCTGCATGATTTAACTACAGCTGTAGGCTGGAATGATGTTCTGAGTTCATCCACAATCATCAATTTGTCAATAATAATACATGGAAATGATAATAGTAAAACATGCAACATGCACTGTACACTGCGTTACCCTCAATTGGAAGATTAGGTCAAAGTTTCTTCTGTTCTGCAAGTGCAGGGAAGATTATTCTTTAGAGTCCCCGACCCGACTGCACTATATTATCTTTTTATTAATAGATGGTAGATGACTACCACTATATACACGTTAAATAACTCGCATCAGATACATTATATCATGTATACACATATTGTCCTATATCAGAATCTTACATGTGTCCATCATATCTAAATATATATGTCACATCTATATAACTTACCATAGTATAAACTGTAATAATAATTCACTGCCCGTCCTCACATGAACGGTTCCTGTTTTCTTTACAGGATCAATAGTAAAGTAATAAAATAGTAGTTTTAATGTTGGTCTCCTCTGTGAGTCCATCGCCCCTCGCTCTCTGGACCTCCCGCTGATTATCAGTTAACCAGTGAGCTGCACTTGGTTATATGTTGCACACCGCCCCCTTGTGGTTAAACCACCAGAGGGTAAAAACATGGACGAAGGAGCCGAGTTACGTTACATACTGACTGAATCATGCAGAACACGGTGCAGAAACACACATCCACCACACCAGGAAGAGTTTTTCTCCCAGTTATGGTTCCCTATTGAAAGAATATGAGAAAGAAACTCTGTTTTTCTCACATATAAGGACACCAAGTGGCAAAAAAAGGCTTCTCCACATGTTTCCTACAGGTGTCTGAAGGGAAGCACATCTTAAACCTGGATTTGGGTTCCCTGCTCGATACCTTCTCTGTTCCTGTCCTCAGACTGAAAATCCAAGCTGAAATGTCTGAAGCTGAGGTTGGCCGGTGTGACAATCAAAGCAATCTTGTCCCCAAATAAACTTCTCTTCAAGCTTTTAATATCCGCTCAATGGATCAATAATACGAAGTCGAATTAGCCTTTGAAAGCTGAGTTTTTGGAGGAGAGGTACTTCTTCTTGTAAAGTCGGGGTTTTATTGAGATGGTATCAAGCAGCTTTCAGTGAAACTGTATCTCCAGGACTTCCGGATGGGCTCCATCATTCAGCTGTAATTGATCACAAATAGCTGTGGATAATAGGAAAGCTGGGGGCTCTCGTGTTTGGCACATTTAGAGGAAGCACAGCTGTTTGTCATGAAGGGGAAGGAGCTCTGATAACAGTCTTCATCAACACAATCATTCCTCTGCCAGGAAGGGAAAAAACCTCCCTGATTAGACGTTAGGTTTGACTGACACCTCGCTCTAAAGGGACCGTCCGCTGAATAACTCTCCTCTGCAACTGGCGTGGGTCAGATCAGACCAGCTTGGGTCCAGATTAACCAGACACACATGCATGTCTGTATATATCATTACATGGTGGCTACTTACATCGCCTGATCACACACACACACACACACACACACACACACACACCTGGGGTTGCAGGTAGCTTCAGAAAAAAAGCAGCTCCATGAAATTAGTAATGACTAACATAATGCAAGTTGTCCAAACACAGTCTACATCTACTACTTAGTACTTCCTGTCTCGTCTCCCACCACATGACAGCTGCACACTTCATCCCTGTCGGCTCCATACAGACATACAGACACACAGCATCAGCTTCAGCTTCATGCGGACAGACCACCAAACTGTTGGTGGGATGGATTCACCTCCTGGGAGGATCCATCCATCTCAGTATCACAGAAGATCTGCAGTAAAACCTGATCTGTGCGTCGCTTCTCGCCGAGTGTCCGTCTGTGCTGATGATTTATAGCAGAGAAGCTGAAACACCTGAAACTAAAACCAGGTGTGTGACCCCTGAAGTGATGTGCATGAATGATTTCACAGTGTCTACAGATTTATTTATTTTTTTGGTTAGTTTCTTTTTGTTCTCGATTGTATATTATAATGATGTTTCTTAAGATTGTAATTCTTCTTCTACTGGAGTTTAAACTATCTAAGGATACTGGGTACCATATGTCCTGTGAGACCAACTTGTGATTGGGTGATGAGTATGTTATCCTGTAATTTCTGTTGAGGCACAACATGAAAATAACCTTTTTGGTATATTTACAGTAATGATCATTAATGTAAATCATAAATCATAAATACAGCCGTATCACAAAGCTGTGTGCTACACTGATGAAGACTATCTGTGTTAACTGGGAGAATACTGAGGATTTTATTGGACCAAGAGACGAAAGACGATCTGATCCAAACTATAAAACCTGACAGGTATTCACAGGTTTAGTTTCCCCTTTGAACGTGCAGACACTCTTACTTCCCCCAGCTTCTGTATTTCATATCTGCGACATTATAGAGGAGGAAAAGTTCACGCTGAACCCGAATGAGCCTGACATTTCCACAAATGTGATATTATGACACAGTAAAATGTTCTAATAAAACACAACTGGAAAATGTTCTGACAGTCAGAAAGATGTTCAGCTTCTGCTCCTCTTAGTCAACAAAAATCAAATCCTCTGAGTGATATTTCCTTGCATTATGTTAGAGAATAAGTTTCCTTTTGGCCGTTAACTCTTAAATCTTCTCTACTAAAGTAATCTGCACCAGGAAATGATCACAAATTGAATCATTTGGAAACATTTCTCACATTAAGAGGTCACTGCAGCCTACATGTGGAGCTACGTTGGGGTCAGGTTAAGGTTTTGTTCTCAGCTGAAGGTAAAACCGCCACAAAGAGAAATATTCTGTCTGAATGGTTAAAATGGGAAAAGGTTCAATTCAGAACCACTCAACTGATGATGAAACATCGACTCAGTGTCGTCTTGTGTTATCTGAGTGGAAGCTGTGCCGCGTCTCCGCTTCATTCACTCATTTCAATTGCAACAGTTGCCATAGCGATAAAAGCTTTTTAAAATTTTTATTTTTAAGGCTACCTTGGCTTTCCTTTCTGTCTGCCAAATACTTTTCTCTATCTTTTTCTTCCTCCTCCTCCTCTTCCTCCTCCTCTCTCACACAGAAAGAAAAAACAGTGTTTGGGCTTTTTTCTCTCAGATATACTTGACATAAAAGGGCTCATTGCTGGCTCTACACACACACACACACACACACACTCAGTCTAAACTGAAGGAACCACAGATGTATTCTCACATCTCATGAAAATACACACACACACACACAGACAGCAGGAATGAAACATAACAACCATGCCCTCTTTGTATCTTTATGTTTCTTACACACAACAAACACAGCAGGGAATTACATTTGTTTGTGATCAGTAGTAACTGGGCTGGGAATTATCCCTTGAGGTTAAAAAAGAAAACATGAAATGACAGAAGCCGGCCTGTGCAGACATGAAGCAGAGACGCTGCCATGAAGGTGCTGAGAAACATGAAATTGCATCTACATATTAGCAGCTACTTTACAAACTGCATAATTTACAATGTTGGTCGCTCACAACACTGTCATCAGGCTCCAGCTGAGAGACATTAAGGTCAATAGCATCACTTTTGCTTAAAAAAGAAGGTAGAAAAGCCCCTTTACTTACTGCACCCGCCTCACAAATACAATATAAAGATTTAAAGAACCATAGTTGGTCATAATTTTCCATTAGTGTCCAGTCCGACGTGCTGGAACACGTCCTTGATGTGTTGTGCTCCTACTTCACATAAAAGATGGACTCATGCGTCCACAGGCATGTTGGCTCAGTGTTGGTCCAGCACAAGTGAACTTATATTTCATATGCTATTTGAACATTCAGCAGGTATGCAGACGAAAACCTTTAGGTTACTTCTGTACTTCAAAGAGCACGCCACCATTTTACTGCTGTACTCCTGCAACACGGTCGGACTCACAGTGAAAATCAATGCAGCAGAAACAGAGATATCAGGCTTCACACACTGGAGACGCTCATACACTAGTTTTGTCACTACTTTTTATACTAAACATCCCTTGTCAGAGATATTTAGTACACAGTAATCCAGTGCGACACTACAACAGTTTCTATACGCCTGTTTCTCGCTGTAGGTTTAAAACACCAGATCGCCACCAACACAAGCAACCAGAGGAAGAACTGATGCACCAAAGGATCCTTTTGGCTCTTACATGTGTCACACTGCCAACAGTTTCTGCAGTGAGAGACTGTATCTCCGGCTTCACAGAACCAACAACACACAAGTTCATTTTCTAGTAAAGCTGCACTTTTCATCATTTTCTCAGAAATATGTTTTATGTTGTTGTGTTCTCTCGGTCTACGATTGTGTATGAAAAGCTCTTTTCTGTTGTTTTACATGACGGATCGATTGAATCGTGTGTTTACTGCAGATTATTTTCACTTTCCTGTCTTTTTCAGACATATAAATCTCTCTGTGTCTCTATGGTGATGTGAAAGCTCTTGCGCCACAGAGTACGAAGAACAGAAAACAACAACACTTGTGGTAAAAGGTTTTTTTTTTTTTTGTCCAATTGATATTCTAGCAACTGGCCCTGAATTTTCCACCCATAACCACTGGATTCATATTCACCAACGTGCTTCTGTAGCCTCGATTTGTCACAAATAATTACAAAAACATATTTATTCTTTATTACAATAAACAAATCCACATAAATGAATCTCAACAGATGAAGCATTAGAATTTAATTACAGGAAACATGATGCCCTGTTGCACCGGACGTCCTTGTCTTTTGAATACATTAACACACACACACACACACACACACACACACACACACACACACACACACTCTAAGCCCCCCCGTGTGATCGTATTTGACAGTTTGGTGATGTTGGATGACAAAAGTGTACAGTGTGTTACAGAAGTGTTATGTTCTTATGTGTTTAAGTGTGTGTGTGTGTTTACTTGCACATAAGCAGGTATTTGTTAAGTTACTCTTTGTGGTTTCTACAGGATGAATAAAAACGAGGAACCTTTTGCACCTGACAGCTTTTCCATGGCAACACACTGAGCATATAATACATGGATCCTGTACTTCAGTATTCTGGCAATGTAACTTATTCTCTGATGTCACAATCCCGCTCCCCGAGTTTTATGCTTTTTTTCTCAAACTTTCCTCCCCTGAAAACCACTTCTTTGGATTTCTCTGAACATCTTTTCAAACACACAAGCAGGCCTTGAGAGTACAGTGATGTTAATCTTTTTCTTTGCCCTTTGAAAAACTGCATACTGCTTGAAAAACAAGCTCCCTAGCACGAATAAAGCCTCGCTTAAAGGCTGCAGAGAATAAAGAGCAGGAGGAGGCCTGGCAGCCGCAACAGACGGGACGTGAGTGAATGACGAGTTTGGGAGAGAAAAGAACCTGAAAGAAGAAAAAAGTTGCAAAGTGTGAAGAAGAAAGTGAGTGCAAGAAAAAAGAAAAGCAGGGCAAAGGTGGTGGAAATGAAATGAATTAAAGAAGAACGACTTTGATGACACAAAAGCTTCCATTTTAGACGACAAGATGCTGCATGCATTTGAAGGAAAAGCTTCCACTTCATGTTGTCATGAGAACAAAATCAACCTATGTTTGGATTCAGAAATAATAAAGTGGAAGGAAAAAAGAAAATAAATGTTACTGATGTTTTTTTTCCCCTTAAACAGCCTCTGATTTCTCTTTTGGAGACGACAAAGAGGAACTTTAGTGGCTCCCAGGGGACACATTTACTGATGCACAGTTACAGCAGTTCAGTTGCATTAAACAACACTTGTTTATCTTGCACAGTTGCAGCTTGATTCTCTACTTAATGAAATGAAGTCAACGCTAATTTGTGAATAAATAAACAACGATTCACAAGGATTCACTCTCATAAATGCTCATTTCAATTAAAGAGTTTGCATTTCCTTTAAACAAAGGAAAGGAAATGTTGTATAAAACACAAGTGACAGTACAGCACTATTTAATGATAATCCAAAACTTCTCTCTGCCTTGTTTGGACCTTTGTAATCCCCAAACACGGGTTAATCTGCTGTTGATGATTCAGAAACAGAAGATTATTATGTTTCCGACTTCCATTATAGGCAGATATGTAAGGAAATAATCTTCACACCTGCATATAGCTAAAGGGGACAAAACTGAAGTGGCTGAAGACATATCCTGACTTTCCCAGACATAATTAGGAGCTGGGTGTTAACGTGTATATACAAGCGGGACGCTCGTAATTACGATAACTGCAAAATGACTCGACTGTGACATTCAGCTCTTTCTGGCTGGTAAAGGCCCACGTCTCTCAATCTCCATGTGCCCTGTTCGTATTGACTTTCTGTAGAAAAACAAAGTCTTAAATCCTATCAGAGATAACCCTGATGATACCTCCTTTAAATAAAAGGTGAGAGGTGCCCTGTGTAGGCGTGTTGTTTCAGGTACCAGGAACATATCAAATACAACCACGACGTCCAGTCTGAGTAACAGACTCATGAACCTGAAGGCTTCTCAGACGCCAAAACACTCCAGAGAGAAAGTTAACACACTGGCAATTATTTCATCTTTCGTCTCAACGAGCGCGAGGTAAATATAAGAATAACGTTAATCCACCATTAAAGGGCTCTTGCGTGTATTTGATTGGCCAACGCAGCCGGATGTAGTGGCTGTAGTGGCCATGGCTTTAAAACTCAAGTTAGAGTTTTGTTTATAGGGACGTTTCTTAAAGGCCAAAAGGCAAAGGTTGGGTTAATGAGTGGAGCTCAAGGACAGAAATATTAATCTGAAGACAACTGGAAGAGGATAGAAGCTAATATCATGAGCTGCAGCCCTCTGATCATTTCATGTAGGAACGTTTTTGTTCTTTCCAATCTCACCAATTATCTGATGAGCCCTCAAATGTGTCTCCTGTCCTCCGGAAGCACAACAACAACTGAGAGGATACTCTGCAGTGCATCTATTCAATAGATTCATGTTTTAAGGTGGAATTGGAAATAAGCCTTTATGTAACAGTCTGTGGATCTAATCTTTGTCCCCTGTAAAGCCGAACAGAGCAGGTCATCATTTCATTTTCCCAGAAGTCACTACGATGATCCACTCTGACACATTTCTGAGATGATTTTAATACGTGACTCACACACAGTGTGTGTTAGGCAGATTGAGATGATGTCTGATGGATTAACAATCCTGTGGTGTTTGTGGATTACGGCTGTGTGTGTGTGCGTGTGTGTGTGTGTGTGATGAGAATAACTCTAAAACTGGTTTTCATTTAGAGCTGGTGTTACGTAACGTCCGTCAGGTCCCATTTTAAACAAAATCACGGATACAAAGGTGAATTTTATTTCCTTATTGGAACATTTTCATCAGTGAAGTCAGACATAAATGTCTCATTATTACTCAACATCATGCAACACACCTAATCTCTTTATTTCCTGTATCCCATCCTCCCCGTTCATCCATGTTTCTTTCCTCTTTGGTAACACCAGTCTGTGACTGTGACCTGTTTATAACATGAACAAATAAATGAATGAATACTTTGAGTTGACAGAGAGGTGTTCACAGAGGAAATGATGAAAAATATCATTTTAGTGGCCTGACGCATCATGTTTGTTCACACACAGCACACCTCCTCTGTCAGCTATTATAAACATGAGCAGAGGAGCTGAAAAAAACCTTCCTGTTTCCTTCTTATCCAAAGACAAACTCACTGATGCATTTCCTCAGATGTAGTACTTTCATTTTACAGTGCAGTGTCTATGGCGATCAGCGTCCCTACATATGGGATCCCCACGCCGTGCTGTCCTGTGAGGAGCCCTGAACAGAGCCTGGCTGGTGCAGATCGGATTTACCCGAACTACAAACCAAGCCTTCCTTTGCATTAATAAAAACTGATCTGCTGATAATAATGTCCCATATCTTGCTGTATAGATCAGACAGTCAATAAACTTCCTTCATCTATCCAGCAATTCACAAGTTAGAGAAAAGTCAGGGAAGATAATCCACCCCCGTCCGACCTGACCCCCCAAGATGAAAACCTCTTTACAGTTACTGAGAGGCCTGAAGTCGCCGTGTGTTGTGGAGCATTTCACACATCCAGAAAGGTTCCTGCCGCACCACCAAGGTTTCAAGCAGCGCTGCAACTGAACTATTGACTATCTCATCAATCAATTCATCGTTTAGTCTTTAATATATTAACAACACATGTCACTTGTCTGATCGATAGTCAAAAACCCAAAGGCATCAGTGATAAGAAGTAAAGATGTCAGCAGCCAATCATTGCTATTTTTAATTGATTAATGAACGATTGATTAAAAGTATCATACATTTGTTGTCAATTCACTCATCCATTATGTAACTTTCCCCCTCAGCACTGGTTCAGTGTACAATTATATGACTCCACATCAGTCCTACAGAGAAACATCTGACAGGGAAAAATCCCGAAAGTCCTGCAAAAAAAAAAAAAAAAAAATCAATTTTCTAGTAAATCGGTAATGTCACAGCAGATTGATCCACGTAGAACTGAAAATATGGCGACAGTCCTCAGGCACTGTGTGTGTGTGTGTGGCACAGTGTGTGGCACACTGACCCAAATAGGAGCAGCGTTTGAGTCTCGGCCACGTCTTACGAGGCACCGCAGGCTGGCGCCCCACGCGGAGACTGTCCACACAGAGACCGGAGCGGAGACTCAGACACACCCCAGAGTGAGACAAGGTCCCTACAAACTCAGCACGAGCACCACAGATCAACCGTAAGCTGATATTTTAGGAATATCACAGTGATTTTCCGCGCGCGTAAAGACGCAAATAATGCGCATTAATGCGCAGCGATAAAATGGATCAACGTCTTGACTCTGCAGCAGCAGCGGCGCTTTAAACCTGAACCCGCAGCATCTCTGTTAACGAAGTGCTTTACAGCCCAGCAACTGTCAATCACACTGATGAACAAAGCCTCAGCCTCCTGTTGCCATAGAGAATTCACGGAGTGAGCGCAGCCTGCTCCTCTTCCTCCAGCAACTCAGGATATTAAGTGCATTTTAAAGCGTCCTTACCTCGAACAAAGGTGGGGTGCCCTTGTCTGGAAGCGTGCACCCCAGTAATTCAGCCAGGAACTTTGCCATATAGAGGTGAGAAGCGTGCTGCCGAGATATTCCTGAACTGTGCGGAGAGAAGAATCAACAGGAGAGCCTCGGCAACTTCTCTGTGGCGTTCAGGGACCGCGCGCGCATCGCTCCTATCGGCCGAACAAACCCCGGAGAGGAGGCGGGGGCGAGAGGAGCCAGACGCCGCTGGATGTGGAGCTCCTGGCCTCAGCTGTCGGCTGCTGAACCGACTGTCGCTGACGGCGTCGGTCCCCCATCAGCTGCAGGTGGGGCCGGGCTGAGGGGGAGTGGGCGGGCCAACCGCCCCCCCCCCCGCCCTTCCAGAGGTGAACTGGGAGGTAAAACCTGCACCTGGATCACTTCAGCTCCATTAAACCTTACATTCAGTATGCATTTTATTCTTTGAAACCAGTATTTTTACACTCAGTACCTGAAGGTTTGACCAGTAAACCACCCAATATAAGCTGAATTTTATTCCCTGAATGTTTAAATAAAGTTATATTAGCACCATCAGACAGGAAAATGACTTCAGAGGAATCATACAATTCTGTCTGTGTAATATTTTGGCACAAAGTGTATGTCGTATGTATGTATGTTCTTTCATCTGTCATCTGAGTCAAACGATGTCACAGCCTCACTTTGCTGCAATTTCCCATTGGGGTCAGTACTGAACTGTGTCTATGTGTCACGTATAATGCTAAAATCAGTCTATCCAGCATGAATAATGAGCAAATTAAACTGTCAGCAGAGGCTTTGGGGGCTGAGTTGTATTTATTGAATATTCATGTTCTCCCAGGACACCTGGCTGGCTTCTGGAGACGACCGGAGGATCAGGAGCACCAGCGGGTTTTTAATATTCTCTTTCTGTCTTTGCATCTTATTAGATGATTATTTCTCACAAGTTGACTCTTCTAATGTGAGACAGTGATGCATATGTTTGTCTCCTGACGTTTTCCTAATATTCATCTAAAACTCGTGACTCAGTCAGAGCTTTTGTTTCAGTCCTGAAGCCTCTGGAGGGGTGAGATTATTTTGTTTGGGTTCATGAAATGCAAAAACATCCTCTTCTGGAATGAATATTTACAGCCTCCATGATTCTTGCACGAATTAATCTAAAAGCTTGTAAATCATTTGGTTTGAATTTGACACGTTTTCATGTTTAGACATTCAGCAAGAAGTTGAAGAACTGCAGCGAGTCGGGAGGTTGCAAACAGTAGACAAGAAAAGACCAAAAAAAGCTCTAAGTTCTGATTCCAGATAAGATCTTTGTGGTTTACAGAACCAGAAACTGACACGTAAGCAAAGTCGATCATTTGTTATGCTCATTGCTTATTGATCTTTCTCAGGATCAGCGCCTGAAGAAGAGCACTGACCTTAAAATATGTTGCTCCGTATAATATCTTTGCAGCCTTTTTGAATAAAAGCAGCAAATAAATAAAGTAAGAAACTGTCTCCTTTGCTTCTGCTGTCTGCAGTCATTTCAAATCATTTTATACTATTTTATTATATTTTATCGGACTGGTTACAGTTGAGATGGACAGGAAGAGAGAGCGTTTTATTTATTCTGGACTGTTTAACTGGATTATAGTTTATTTAACGTTCAGTTGAACTCAAACTTTGTTAGAATGAATACAGAAGTTATGACCTCCTCTGACCTCTTTTTGCACTTTGCTCCTGATATTTCGGAAAGTAGCACACCTCTGAAATGCAGCAGGCGTCGGTTCCTCGTCTGCTCACGCTCCCCAGGTCTGCTCTTATTCTGTCAAACATCTTCCCTTTACTCCCTCCAGCCGCCCACCCGTCTCCCCACCTCTCCCGCTCACATCTGTCAGGGTTTTTCAGTTTGTGTCCTCTGCGGCGTGGGATTCATACATGTTTCTTGTCAGAGCGAGAGAGGTCAGAGGTCAGGCCGCATGATGTTGTCAAACTGAATAGATGTAAGAAGATGAAACGCCGTCACCTCTCCTCTCTTGTTGGATGTAACTGTTCTGACAGGGATCGTGGAGTCTGAAGGGGGAGAGAAAGGAAGGCGGACTGCATGCAGACATGTTTGTGTATAGAAGAACAAGATGAACAGCGTGTAGATGAACATGATGCTCCATGAACAGCAGCTGGATTAATGCAAAAAATTAAACAACGTAGCAAACGAACATATTGAATATGCAACCCGTCCTGCTGGTGCATAATGGTAACAATAATTGGTTAGGTTTAGGCAATACGCTATCTGGTTAGGCTTAAAATGAGGTTAAAATGGGTTAGAATGAGTACATATGTGACTAACGTAACTAACTTATGTATGTAACGTAAGTTAAAACAAGTTCAAATAACATTGACTTTTGGTTTCGCATGGGACCCGAACATCGACCTCCTGGGTCAAAATCTTGTGTTTGCATGCCCCTTCCATCCACCACGACCTCCTCCCTATGTGGTCTTTCTCTCTCTTTATACTACGTCACATGACTTTACACTTCAAACGACCGCAAGTTAACATTGGACAATGTTTCAACCACATTGTAGCCAGTAAATAAATGTTGAATTATGTCACAAGGAGATGAAGGTACGATGTCTGTAGTGTGTTTAATCTGTGGTTGAAACATGGTCAGTCTGGCTCAAACTCTCGGTATCATGCAAGCACCCAGCAAGCCTTCAGTTCTCCCAAAAAACAGCTTTAGTGAGGGTGAAGTTAATGCTGAAACTGTACAGACAGAAGCAGACTTATGCAGAAACAGCTTAACAGGCAAAGAGTTGTATCTGATTATCTCATGTGTTTGTAAATGCAGAGAGTAGGAAATCCTATTAATACTCAAAAACAGCATTATTATCTGTAAAGTGGCTGAATATTCAGAGTCAGACAGATGTTTCCTGGTGAGAAATAAAGCTGCTTTTATCCCAAAGGCATCATACACTAGAAGTGGTCTTAAACACACTATGATAAAACATCTTCAGTGCACACAGCTGTACCTCATCCACATGTTGTAATACAGGGAGGGATCCCTCCTCTGGTCCTCTTCTTGAGGTTCCTTCCATTTTTCCCTGTTAAAGGAAATTTTGGGGGGCGTTTTCCCAAATCGAGCGTCTAAGGACAGAGCGTGTCTTACGCTGTACAGAGACAAATTCTGATTTGTGACTTGAATGTGTACTGCAGTGGTGCTCATTGCTTGTTGTCCACTTGTGTTCCTTGCAATGATCCTTTTCAGGTGTAACGAGGTCCCGTTCACCTTGCACCACGTCTGTCACAGTCTTGAGTGTCACAGAGACAAACTGCAGTACAATAAGTGCGACCATTGCTTCCAATTAAAGTGACTGTGATTAAGATTTCTGACTCACTTCGTGCACGTTTCTTCACACCCTCTGCATCGTGTTAGTGTTTCCGTCTCCATAACCCTGCAGTAATTGGTGGACCTGTAATGGCCTGCATCTATCACGTCTATCTACAGGGAATCTCTTCCACCCATTAAAGGACTGTGGACACTGAGCCAAATGACTCCAACATAGATTACTATCCACTCAACACACACACACACACACACATACTGTACACATGCGGGGGGGCGCTTCACTCCATCCTAATTTAATTTGTGCAGCGTATAAATCTTCTCAGTGCTGGAGAAGGAACAGAAGACGGTTTCACTGAGGGACTGAAGAGTCAGGATCGCTCTAAAGACAACAGACAAGTGTGGAGGTCTTCGTTTTTAAAAGCAGGAAACCGTCCGTGTAGGTCAGAAACATTAATAAGATCAGTAAGTGGGTTCTGTGGTTATGGTTCGCTTAGATTGAAGCACCTAAAGCTACGTGGTAGTGGTTTCCATTACAAGGTTATGATTAAGATAAAGTGAAGATATTAATAATAAGAAATGCTCAGATTAACATTTATTAACTTATCCTTGACCATTGTTAACTTATCCTTGAGACAGCAGTTATGGTAAAACTATGAAAGGTCAGTGACATTACTGCTAACCACATATTATAAACCTACATTGAACAATGTCAGAACCATGAGAAAATTAAACTTCCACAATAAAAGGTTGTAAGAGTAGCAGCTATTTGCTGAGAAGAGCAGCAAGAAAACCACCGTATCCAGGGTTATGAGATTTATTAAGATCTAGAGGAGAAAATCAGTAGAAGAAGAAGCAGCAAAAAGGGTTTGATTAAAGCACTTTTGATTGTTTGTCAGGTTCATTTGATTAAAGTGGGTTTTATCTTGCTGGGGGAGTTTCCTCCTGGTATCCAGTGACACATCAGCATGGGTGGGTAACGTATTGTTGGGATCAAACCTGCAATGTTTCAGTTTCGGCTTTAGTCTCTCAACCTATTAGAGCGCCATGTAGGTTTGACACAGATGACTTTGATGAAGACTACCTGCTGTTCCACCTGCTGCACACACACACACACACATCCCACACCCTAAAAACCTAATTAGTCCATTTTGAGATGAACAAACCACATTCATCATGTAACCTCTAACCCAAAAACCCAAACTGACAGCATGCACTTCCCAAAAAACAAATTGTTGACAAAAAAATACATAATTAATGAAGCGATCAGGCTGCGCCAGCCGAGCCGCTCATTGACGCCCCGCTGTTGTATGAGATTTCAATAATGCTGTTTAATGACATGCTCCATATTGACTGGCAAACACAGCTCCATATGGTGTTACAGCTGTGGGGAGCAGCGAATCTACATGATCCACGCAGCTTCAGAGCACGGCCCCCTGCTGGGATACAGGGATTTACATGTGTGTGTGTGTGTGTGTGTGAGAGAGAGAGAAATACACTTGACTTAGCCCTCCAGAGAATTCCCTTTCACTGCTCTTCCTCCTTTACTTGCTCAGGGATGCTTCTGCTGATGAAAAATACTGTAAATGTGCTTAAGACGAGTTTCGAGTTCACTTGAAAGAAAGTGCTTCTGTCATTCTAACAAAGATTCATTGCACAAAATATCAGGTAGGAAAGAGTCTGTTTTTTATCCATCTTTGGTGCAGATCAGATAATCCAAACTGAAGCTTTCAATCAGTGTTTAGAGTCAGAATCTAAATCTTTGGGCAATGAGCAACAATAAGCACAATAAGCCAACATGCACATATTCACAAAGGAGCACGTTACATACTTCATTAAGTGCAGCTGAGGAACTGAACCTCACAAACCTCAGAGGAGATATAAACCATGCTGCATCTCTTTGTGGAGCAGTTTGTATTCTGGCAGATGGTGCGACACAGATAGCTTCCTCCACCACTTCTCCATCCATAAAACGTGGATTTGAATCCAGCTTTCTTTACACCTCTCAGGGGGAAATGACTGGGCTATTTCCGCATCAGATTTGGTCTGTTAACACAAATTATATTTTTATTTTAAAAGAAGTCACCTAAATGCCAGACTGAAGGGCTGTATTTGTCAGCCTGTATGAGACGTGTTTAAAGATGCACATGCGTGTTAACTATACTCTGTGAAATGTGTCGATGCTGCAGAGCCTGTGGTTTTATAGCCCTGCAGTGCCAGGAAGAACAAAGACACAATCATCCTCACTGATGGGACTGTACAGATACACACACAGAGCAGATTATCTATAATGTACATTCAGCCGAGCTGCCCTCCCAACCCCCAAACCCTTTTTATTTAGTTATCTGCTTGTTCTATTATTCATGTCGATGTGTCACTCTTCTGTATATTTGTGTCAGTGCATATTACTTATTTTACACATCGCCTTAAAACAGATTTACTTATAACAACCATGCCTTGAATATGAAAACCAATGTTGACATTAAAAGGATAATACTGAGATGTTTGTATGAAGGGTCATTATACTTGTGCCAATAGTCAATATCTTTAAACCGGTTCATTTTACACTGAAGAAAGTGCCTGAATTCAGTATTTAAATGAATGTTGACCCAACACAAACAAAGCCGAATCGACGTCTGTGTCAGTGGACGGGACGCTGCTCATCATTAATTAATTCTTAATTTTTGCGTTATTGTACGATCTCTGTGTAAAAAGGGCTAATGCTTTACGTGAACATAAACAGTAAAGTTGCAGGGCTTTAACACCAAAACATTGAGCTGAAAGATGCTGAAACGCTGCGTAGAGCTCAGGGGAGCTGCTGCGTCAGGTGATCATTTCAGTCAGTTCAAGAGGTGGAAATCACGAATGCCTTCGTTGAATCGCTTTTGTTCAGTTTAGACATTTGTAGTTACTGATTATGTAGTTTATTCTTAGTGTTGCAGTTTTCTCCTTACACTTGATCATGAAGTGTTAATATAAATATATAAACTAATGAAGCTTCAACAAATACATTAAACATTGATTGTAGATTTTATAGATGAATGATATCCTTGTTTTTACAAAGCAGCCAATGTGTCAAATATGATCATATACCTGAAAGGAAATGCAGCTGCGGCAATGAAAATAAGGCTTATTCTTACTTTAATAAAAGTCCAGTATAGGTCTAACAAACACTAACGGAAACACACATCCACACACACTGACACTGCCTTTGCTCTCTCACACAACCCTCTCTCTGTTCACTGCAGCAGCTGCCTAATGTTGCATCAAAGACCCAGCCGCTCACAGCCGAGCCTGTGATGGAGAGTTTTTTTCCTTCTTTTTATCACCTTCTCTGAGTCTGATGGATCTTCGCAGCGTTAATGCTACGTGCCGAGCTCCGACACAGAACCCCTTAAACTATTCCAGGGCTCCCGAGAGGGCGTGAGAGGACGAGGGCATGAGACGGAGAGAACAGAAAATAAAAGAGAGGGAATGAAGAAGGAGACAGCAGAGAGGAGGCCGGCCTCCGTGACCGGCTGCACTCTCTCTGCACTGCAGCACAACAGAGGGTGTGATTTATCCACGAGTTGGCCAGGGGGGAACCGGGTTTCACCATTAACAAATGAGCCCTAATTCACCCAGACAGCAGAGAACACACTTCCTCCACTCTTTCAGCTCTTGACTCCGAGCCCAAGGCCGAGTGCCAATGCTGCTCAGGAAGCTCCTTCTCTCCGAGTTCACACCTGTAGTTCGCTCGCCTCAGCACACACCTGAGCAGAAAGTGTGTTTTTCGACATGGTTGGCTCATATTACCTGCGGGGTAACAAAACTCCTATTAAGAAATAAGAATTATCATTAGTCACACTGATTAATCAGTTAATCATCATCACCTCGTCCGACAGTTATATACAGAACCTGTGGAGCGAATGTGATTAAATGTATTCTTCACTTCAAAAAAAGACTTTTTAGTTTCCAGCATGAGTCAAGCTCCAACCCAGGATCCTACACTTCGCCCACAGCAACTCAGTAACATCTTCATGTTTGACCCTCATTGCCTTTAAGTGCCCACGTCTTTCAAACTCTGCTCCCCCCAATTTGTAATGACGTTTTTTTGTTAAAGTCGACGACACATTTCCCCCGATACCTGCTGGGCTCAATATAATGTTGCTCCTCATCAAGTCCAAAAGTCTTGACCGCAAACACAGGAAGTCCCAGATGATTCCTCACAAAACTCCTTCACGCTGGGATCAATAACCCTGAAGGTTCACTGCGGTTTCTTATATTGTTTCTAAGGACGCCCTAAACTCTGATCTTTCAGTTTTGATATGAGCTTTTAGCATCAACATTCACCAAACCCAAAACCCATGCACACATCTACAGATAACAGCTGAAAACCAAGCACCAAAAAGCCCAGAGTTCAGTGCTTAAATTATGTAACTTTAAATTCAACCAAGTAAAACATAACCACTAAACTGCTGCTGGATGTTTTCCCCTCCAACTGCAGTAAAATGCTTCTCTTTGGTAAATCATTCATGAGGAAGGATCTGTGGCCAAGCGTTGGAAGCTCCTCAGTATGAATAATGTACACAAGACTCAGGGCAGGTAGAGAAACACAGTTTCCCCAAAACTTCTCTCCTGAGACACGTAACAGATTATCAGAACAGATATTATTGAGCTTTTACTGGGTCTCATAAGAGGCTTTTATGGTAGTTTGTGTTTGATGAAAATATCTTGTAGTATTGATTGTCATATATAATATACAGGGGATACAGTTCACAGGGTTCATTACAGCACAGATACCCACACAGTGAGGCCCAGAGCTCCTCGTGGCTCCGGCGACCAGCTCTGTTAACGTTCTGATACGGTTGATGCAGCGATTCCCTCATCCATGTGCATCTTAATTTGACCTAATCTGCTTTACATATAAACCAAGCTCTTAAAGGGATAGTTTGGATTTTTTTTTAATTTGGGTTGTATGTAAAAGAATCAATATCAGTTTAAGTGACAGCTATCTTTAGAATATTTTCACTTCTTCACCTTGCCGTCAGACAGCTCCTTTCTGACGGGGAACTGAAGCCGTTATATCGCTCTCTTCACAGCCCCCAGACTCCTTTGACAAAAACAGTAATTTTATCTTGCAGAACACGGGAGCTGCTGATCTGCTGCTGCCTCGTTACACAATGTTAACGCGTTAGTTTGGATCCGAACTAACATGTTAAAACATTAAAGTCACACAATAACACAAACTAACTAACCGGTCGACGCAGCGGTACACCAGCAGCTTCTGGGTTCTGCGAGGTAAAATCACCAGAGTCTGGTGGCTTTGATGAGAGCATAGATGGATAAAAAGGCTTCGGTTCCCCATCAGAAAGGTCAGAAAGGTCAGAAAGGTCTGTCTGACGGCAAGGTGAAGAGGTGAAAATATTCTAAATACAGCGTACACTTAAACTGATATTGATTTTGTTAGGTGGGCCTGTTTTTAGGGGGCTAAGAGACGTTTTGCTGCTGACCTCGTCCACAACAGGACCTTCCTGAGCGTCCGTGCAGGGACAGCTGTCAGCTTCTCCAAACTGGGGGCGCTGACCGCCATCTACTGTCAGTAACACACTGACTGTAGAGAAGTACCTCATACAACCACACTTCAAAAAATCTGAACTATCCCTTTAAGGAAATAGATTTACCTAAACCACAGTTTTTTTAAACTCAAGGTGGATCCATCTGCAGCCAGAAACACGACAGTGAGACTAAGAATAATGATACTCGTGATGTGTTTGATATATTTCTAGAAAGAGAAACATTTGAAGTATATCATCAGCCCCACACAGTCCCTGTGGATATTTTTCCGTGTTTATAAAAATAAAACTGCACAAGTTCTGATGTAAACCTGACAGCCTCTGATGGTTGGAGTCGTGACAGTTTGGAGACCTCAAAACGGAATCAAGGGCCAGAAATTCCTGCAATAACTGAAAGGTCCAGAAACAAACACTGGACGGTGTTTTCAATATTAGTTCATTCTTCAAAAAAAGACATTCAGTAACAGTCAGAAAACAGGGACAACGTTCCTGTTTGACTCCCGCTCTGAAGGGTGAAGCACAAGCTTCAAAGAGCTTCCACCCCAGGAATTAATTCTGCTTAAAAATGTATGAAAGCGTCAAAGTAAAACTCGCAGTGCCGAAGGGAAGCCGTGCGTGTGATATTGTCTTATTTGATTCTCATTGTTTGTCATGTACAGCACGACACCCTTTGATATCTGAGTGTGACAGCAGAGGAGAAAAGAGAGGGAGGCTGGACGAGACCTCAGATGTTCTGTTGTGGGAGGTGAAATCATTCCCAACATCAAACAGACAGCTGAGCTGACACACACACACACACACACACACACACACACACGGTTACCCTTTCCATGAAATTTCCATCGAGGGAAGCTCGAGTCTTGATTAAAAAATCCCGATCCTGGATGGTAAGTGAGATACAGGCAATTTTTCGGGTAATGATGTGAATTTTGATTCATTCCATGCATCGAGTGAAACCAGATGGATCCTCCACTGCAACCTATTCCCCACTGGCCTGCTGAGTGACAGGCACACACACACACACGCACACACACACACACGCACACACACACACACACGCACACACACACGGTTTATCTACAAACACACACACACGCACACACACACCAACACACACACACGCACACACACCAACACACACACACGCACACACACCAACACACACACGCACACACACACACACACACACACACACGGTTTATCTACAAACACACATCTGATTTCTGCTTTCAGCTATCTGGTGTCAAAAAGGAAGTCTCAAAGGAAATGAAGATGTCAGATACAGAAGTCGCCTCTTGTTTTTCTTCACATATTATCTCCTTCAGTCTTCAGTCAACACAAATAAGTGAACTCTTAATAAAAATAATATAATAATAATAATGAAGAAATAAAACTGAATTGAATTAATGTCAGGAAACCTGTCCAGTACATACTCAAAAATCAATGAACTCATCTCTACAATACTGACAAACAAAACAACTGAATATATAAGGAAATAAATAAAAGCGAGATTAGTTCTCTTGTTTCAACTTATTTCATACAGAAAGGATGTATTTAAATGTTTGTGTGTCTTTACGCAGAGACACATTCAAAATGTCCTAAAACAAATAAAATAGGGAACAGATTGGATTAACAGTTCGAACCCTCGCTGACGTTACGACTTCTTGTAGCTGCTCGTTCAGCCGACATCGTTGTTCATCATTTTGTTTTATCATTCTTGGTTTGCATCTTTTATGACTTTCCCAGCATCACCGTGGTATTTAGACTGTATGTTGTTCTGCCAGAGAAAATCTCATTTGCATTCAATATAATTTCTTTCTCTCAGTCTTTCATTATAAGTTGGAGAGAAGCAATTAGAGGACATGGCAGATAATTGTTCCTTATTTAAGATATCCAACAATCAAAACACTGTAAGTGGGGAAGTAACCACTTACATTATTTGTAAAGAGAAAGAGCAAGTCTTTCTCTTTCTTTCTTCTTCTTTTGTCTCTTTTCCATCCATACCAATTTGTCACACTTCATCTCTTTACAAGCCTCATTACCTTCAACTTCCCATCCACTATCCATCACTGCTTCACACACACACACACACACACACACACACACACACACACACACACACACACACAGGAACCCAGAGGTGAATGAATGAGAGCGAGAAAGAGACAGAATCAAATTGAAAAGGGTAAACAAAGATGTAGTGAGCTGTCTTGTGCATAATTACTTCCCATCACGGCTTCATCTCGGTCCGTCCTCCCTGGAGGGGCTTTTAAATGACGAGAGGGTCAGTCGGGTTTGACACATCTGGGATCTTTCACACCAGCCAGCTGTGGGCAGAGATGCTCAAAGTTTCTGATACCAAGATGAACAAATATCGAACTAAACTGAAGAAAAGTCTGTCTGCGGGTCCAACGACATGTAAGGAGAACTCTCAGGTTTTAACGAGTTTTACTGTTGATGTTCTCATGACTTCGCAGTGGTTTGGTTTCTGTTACTGAGCTCACGTTAGGTAGCTACCTTCAATGAATAATGGCAGCCAGTCCTTTATAACAACCTGCCAGCTTCAGCCTCAATTCATGCATTTTATCAACATCAGTGATGAGGAATGGTAAAGATTTAATTCATTCACTGTTACTTCTGGATAAAAAACATCTACAAATGCTAACGACGTTGGTCTATAATCAGATTTTTTTATTATGCATATTGAATTTATTAATAGATAAAATTATTGCACATTTGGCTCTTTGTGTGTCTTTGGCCTCGTTCAGTCAGTTACGTGTCATTCAACAAAGAAGCAGAAATAATTCTGCAAATTATTATTAATAATTTAGGTGTGGTGTGTTTTGAGGACACAGTCTAAAACTGATGGCTGCAGATCTGACAAGTCGGTCAGTGATCGTAGTTAAACATGTAATGTAATGTAATGTAATGTAATTAATAAGTGAACTGGAAAAGGAGGTTGTGCCCAATAAGATACTATAATAATAATTTAATTTAATACCATTATTTTTGATTTAGCTTTTATTTATTGAAGCCATTATTTGTGCTTTTCTATCCATTTGGTTTTCAGCAGAAATGTTCTCCAACATTTCTGACTATCTTGTGTCATCCAGGTGGTGTCCTTGACAGAAATGCTTTACATACCTGAAAAATACCTGCTTCCTCCTCTTTCATTCATTCATTCATGATAAAAACGAGGGTATTAACGGGATGGACAAACAGAAGTTGCCTTAAATAAAGTGTAGGTCAAACTTGTAGAGTTTCACTCACTGATGGAGATGGCAACAATTGTTTCCACAAGGTCTGATTTGTTTCCAGTAATTATACCCAGATACCACAAGAAGGCTCCCATCCTTAATTGATTAATCATGTCGTCCTCATTTCTTCTCAGCCGTTGTGGTTTTGCAGGACTCGCCTCTTATATTTCCTCTAAGAGTGTTGTGCTATTCGCTCAGTCTGTAGTGAACGCCCAGCGCTATCTGTCCATTCTCTCATCCCCTTTATCTCTCTTTCTGTCAGGTCCACTTTGAAAACAGCCAGCCAATTAACTCTGGCACCGGTTATCAAACGCTCCACCTCGCTCTCACTGTTATCTCAATATTCCTGTTGATAATAAATCTGCCAGCAGCTTGAACTCTGCAAAGTTTATTTCCTACAGGGGCACTCACTTTGAAACAAGCTTCACGTCAATGTCAGAGAATCTGACAAGTTTAAGACTCAGGAGTCTTTTATTCAGTGTTTCTTACAATCAACCTGAAAGCTACACAGGCAGTTTTATAAGTCCCGAATGGAAGAGGAGACCACTGTGATGAAGACCTCAAGACCAACACTGTATGTGACAGAAATTGGTAAGATGGTCCTACATTTTGTCCATCTCTCTCTAGACAAAGTGCTCACCCACTGCAGATTTTTAGCAAAGTTCCTGCCTCTCTGCACACAAAGTGAGACAAATTCGCAGCAGTAATCATATCTTAAACCCAGACATCAGACGTAGGCAGACGGTGGCTCTGCACGATGCTAAAACCCTTCCCCTGATGCTCTTTAACGATAACATCCGCTGTGCTGATCCTGTCTTACCCTACTGTCGCTGCCCTTTCCACAGCCCGTTCACCGGCTGGCCCTCGCCCTCCGGATGACCACGACTCATCCATCAGGGGACGGTGACAGGCCTGGATACTGCGGGGGGGATTTACCTTCCATCAACGATGGCTGCGTCAAGTGACTTGGCCTTTATCGTCCACAGCTCAACTAGCTGCTCGAGTGGTGTCAAGATTAAAGAGCAATTACAAGCTACTCTGCAAGTGATGGACTGCAAATGGAGTCAGTGTGATGGTGACCCACTTCTGGGAGAGAAGAGGAAACGAGCAGAGGAAACGAGGAGAGGAAATGAGGAGAAATCGCAAGGAAATGGAAGCGGCTCCAACAGGTAAACATCGAATAAAACCCAACATGTACAAATATACACACAGCGTTTAAAAAAAAGAAGATAAGAAAGTTGCCCTAGTAACTTCTGCTTTGAAAAAGACAACTTGACACTTATTGGCTTCTACTGCTCACATAGAACGGAGGAGATCAACTACATGGCAGCGCCGGGGAGGAAGAAGCATTAAACCAGAACCTTCTCTTTTTAAACAGTGATCCCTGGTGGAAACATGGCTACTTTACCATTATCCTAATTCATATTAACTCACTTTCATAATGCTCACATTACAACAGTTGGAGTAACCTTTTCTCTAAAAGAGTGCTCATCTTGTGTTTTTGCCGACTTGATATGCGACGTGGGGATGATAACGAGTAAGTTTGTGGTTCAGACTGAAAGCGTCACTCGCCCAAACAGCCGAAGCACAGCAGCACAGACCCGCCTGTGTGTCTGTCAGTTCTGTCATTTCCCTCCATCTCTCTCCTGCTTCCTCTTCTTAAATCTTTGACTTCAATAAAAGGTCCATTTTGTTTTAGTGTTGGTTCCTGAAACAGGAGCTGTGACGTGATCTCACCTCATCCTGCTGTTTAAACTTGCTGTACTGAGTCTGGGATCATGGGCCCTTCACTTCATGTCACACAGTGTCACGAATCAGGTTTGATCACAACGGTGTTTAGTCAGAGAATCATGATTGATCGAGGTGAGCTGATGACGACGGCGAATGTGAAAAACACACACGCACACACACATATTACAGATAAGCTTTCACAGCCTATGGGTCCAATCATTTCATCCCCTGGATGAGTAGTAAAGCTCAGTGTGCGCTGCTGATGGCTGCATGGTTAGGGGCTAAAGATAGAACCGTGTGCCCTTGTGTGTGGATTGTGCAGGTCAAGCTGCCTTTAACTGGAAAGCATCTACGAGGGAACAAGCAGGAACAGTCTGCATCTATAGAGCCCAGAGATGCTAGTGGTATTCTGCAGTAGACGTCCGACTTCTATGTACAGTTTGTGAAACCCTATTATATTGTGGAGATGTAGTCAGGATGCACTGACTGGAGACGCGGCATCATTCAATAAATGTAAGAACTTAATAGTAGAACAAAACTAAAACTATCCTGTTCACATAACACAAGCTCTTTACTCTTTGAAATAAAAATGTTGCTCCTTTCTCAAACAAAAGATGGTTCTTCTGTACAAATACTCAAATGTCTGCAGTATTAATTCAGAATAAATGCATGAAGAGGGACTGCTGCAGCCACCACCTCTGGATAAACAGAGACTATCTGGGGCACACAAAGCTTTAGCTCCAATCACGTAAACAGCCGAGCCAGTGTTCATGTGTGCATCACACTCGTGACACAACTAAACTTTTACTGGATCTTCAGATGAGAGATCAAAAAAAAAATTAAAACTGAACAAAAGGTTTCTATAAATGCCCACACAGATCTTTTATATACAACCCCCACCAATCAATACACTATTAAAGGGTGTATTCTGTTCTCCGAGCCTCTTTCACACACATCACAGACCAAAGCCATTAAATCTGCCCTGCACACATCATAAAATCATCCCTTCTGGATGCTGAAAATTTAATCTCATTAAGTTAATTTTCTTGCCAAATGAAATAAATCTCCCTCCGTCTTCTCAGAGGAGTTGATTTAACTGGAAAGACAGGAGGAAGGGAGGAAAGAGGGGAAGATCTCATCCATCTCATTCTCCCTCTGACTGAACTGTACGGCAGCCAAGCGTGGTTGGGCTGGGTCGCAGCAAAGACCCCTGGGTAATAGGGTTTGAAGTAAAGGCTCATTACCCCCTCTAGTTCCTTCTGACCGGCTAAAACACACTGCAGTGCCTTCTGGGTAATTCTGAGTCGGGCTGTGGTGCTTTTATTCCACAGAAGAGAGAGAGAGAGAGAGAGAGAGAGAGAGAGAGAGAGAGAGATTAGTATATTAGACTTTATCAGACGAAAATGTGAAACAAAAGCTTTTGTCTGAGGTGCAGATATGAAAAACGAGATTTTTATTTAGAGGTTCAAATACACAAAAATACACAAATGAGTGTTTCCTTCTTCCATCTAAGATTATCCTCACTGCCTTATTACTGTCACATGAAACAAAGAAATATATATCAAGAAAGTGTATATGTAAGACTGTTTGAAATGATTCCTTCAGCAGGAAGCCGTCCCTGCTCCCAGCCTGGGCTGTGGATTATCCACAGTCACTTCTCGTTAACTTCAGTCTGACCGCTGCACGCAAAGCGGCTCCCAAAAAAGAGTGCAGGGTTGCCGGAGAAAAGGTTAACCTGAAGCTGCTTTGCACTGCAACGCAACATCCTCCAGCATCCAGCAGCACACTGGGTTGACCAATCAGACACCTGTACATGCATGTTCCTAAAGATTACTGTGTAACACAGTTTCCAGTAAGATATGTTCACTCAATGGTTTTAAATGTAATGTAAACAAGTAATGTAAACAAGTGAAGCTCCATTCAGCTCCATTGTTTTGAGATGGAGGCATAAATAGAGCTCACACAACTTGGGCAAATAAACCCAAGTCTTCAAAAATACAAGTTAGTGTAGGTGAGAAAATGTGTTTTTGTCAGCTGGATGAACCAGCAGGCCCAGAAAAAAAATGAACCTATGCAAAAAGAGTTTGGAATCAGGCCTGTAGTGTAAACACAGAAGGAAAAAGGAAGCATGTGGTTGTGTTGGCAGCTCCCAGCTGTGACTGCATGTAACTGTGAAGGTAAAGAAGGCTGGAGACGGTGACGCTGATATCTGAGTTGTGGCTGTTGTTCCGTGGCGCTGGATGCAGGTCAGAGCGATGAGCTCCATCCCTCTGCAGCCCAGCCAGCTCTGATCAAAAGAGCAAACCGTCCTCATCCCCTCTCCAAACAACCTCTCAGAGCGCCGGCCTCAGGCTGAGGCGTGTTGACACTACACAAGCCAGGTGTAATGGAACTGACCTCCACCGCCAACCCTCTCCCGCTCCGCCAGGAGACACATCAATAATATCCTCCGCTCTGAGTCGGTGCAGCACCAACTGTTAGCTCAGCAGATTGTAAATAAAGGTGGGACGGCTGCAGCAGCAGGACGAGCCTCGCTCTGTAAAGCAGAAACACTGTGGACTTTTACCTCCAATACAATATAGAAGTTGTAACAGGTTAGTTAGTTGCAGTAGTTGTTTTAATTTTATGAGGTTTACAATGTTACTACCTCATGTAAGTGTTATGTTACTTCTTCATTTGAAGGCAGTAATCCCAAAAATGTAATCCATCCTCACTGAGCAGGTGAGTTGGGTCACTTTAAAACTGACAAAATGTTATTAAAATGTTAAAGACAATGTAACGTTTCCTAAAGGTCTTAAATGAAGATTCAACATTTTGAAGGTGGCGTGGATCTTCTCATCTAATCTCAGAACACAAATATGTTTTTTACCCAAAATATAAAAAGCTTTAAATGCCTTTCAGAGGATTTCCCAGAGAGAGAAACATTCTGCAGGAAACTTTAATACTTAAAGAGCTGGTGTCTGTGTGTTTACGAGCTTTACTCCATGCCACGCCTTAGTTTATTAGATTTTTTCCAATTAAATTTCAATATCAGTTGAGGTTTTCAAATGTGGAGCAGAAAAAAAGAAAAAAGAAAAAGTCCTCATTTGTTCTGATGCTGTAATAAATGGTCATTTTTCTTTCTGTGATAATGTCTTCCATTCTGTTTCTTGCTGTCAGACTCTCTGATTAATGGCAGGGATTTATAATCACACCTCAACAGCTCTAACATCTCATATTAGAAAGTGACACGACGAGGACTGAAGGATTGGCCCCAGCATCGACACATGACCAGAACACAAATGATCAGATTAAAGACGGACCGAAATACAGAGCAGCAATCTAGACAGAAATGAGTGAAAGGTGCCATTTAGGAAGAAATTATACATTAATATTACCCACATCTGCATAATATAATGAATCTTTAAACTGTCTTTGCCCAGGCAGGACTAACTGAGCATCAAAGGTGTTTTTCTACCTGCTTTGTTTCACAGCTTTCCTGAAGCAGCTGAGAGTAAAACAGCTGAAAGGCTCAGCAGCAGTGTGTTCTCTCATTTATTCCAAATATTATATACATTTACTTTATTTCATTTTATTCGTTTATTTAACTAGAAAGCTAAAGTTGATCAGCAGTCCCTGTGCAAGCAAATCCACAGAAGAGTTAGGGCATCAAATGTTATAATTCAGACATTTGTACAGAGAATAAACACTGCACTATACAAAACTAAAAGCTATTTCCATTTAAAGCATAAAACCATACAATTAATGAAATAGAATACTCTATGTTTATAATCATGATCACGTGATTGGTTATGTTTCAGCCATGATTTCACTTGTGAGTTTGTACATTAACAGGAGTTTATCAAAGCTCAAAAGTTTGCACGCAGTAATCATATGACACCTCATGTTCTTTTGTATGAACAGTGTGCAGGCTGAGGGATGTTTTGTCCCTGTTCACCTGTTATTTAAAGGTTAGGTGTGAATCGATAATTATCCAAAGGTTTAACAAACACTTCAGGCTGATGACCATCTCTCCTCCTGATTGAAAAACACATACATGCAGTCTTACTAATATTTAAAGTGAGACCGGACTGAGTGATTG
Source organism: Lateolabrax maculatus (assembly GCA_031216445.1). Lineage (NCBI taxonomy): Eukaryota > Metazoa > Chordata > Actinopteri > Acropomatiformes > Lateolabracidae > Lateolabrax > Lateolabrax maculatus. Next base: position 1,150,938 of record CM062217.1, on the reverse strand, counting down.
ATGCCATCTGCCATAACACTTTTCTCCTTTTACAGTCAAAATGTAAAAATGTTCATTTGAATTTCACAACACACTTTTTGTGCTGTGCAAATGTTTTACCCGCCCACGATACTTTCCATGTCTGTGGTTTTGATTAAAGAAAATAATAAATGAAAAGCATAGCTAATAAATAAATAATACAACCTTTCTTTCTCTACTTTATCTGAGATTCTTTTTAACTGCCTGGGACTGATATTAAACCGTGAGATTGTGAACATTCAACACACACCCCAAAGCCTTTTCAATAAATGAAATGTGCTGACACATTAAAATGCTGCCCAGAGGGCTAATAATCTCAGCTTTTCTTCAACTAAACAAAGTCTAGAAGTTATATTTCACAACACAAACACATTGCATGGTAAAATAATTAATTTCAGTAATTAATTTAAGTCTTTCTGCTGTTTTATAATTACTAACACTGGGAGAGAAAAAGGCCCGACTGAACAGACCTCTGGAGCAGCTAATGTCAGAGACGACTTCCTCTCAACTGTAAAAGTGTTTGTTAGAAAGTAAAAATGTGACAACAAAGTGAAATATAACGTTACACCTCAGTTCATCATCACCTCAGTCACTCATGGTGCTGATGATGACAGTAATCAGTACGTGTCACCACTGAAAACCACCTGCAGCCTTCACAGTCCTCGAGTGACCTGCTCATTGATGTCACTATACCAACATTTAAACACTGAAAGATCACTTGAAGGTGTAGAAAACAGATTTTATCAGGGCACCGGTGAGATGAGATCTGGTTATAAAGCTACTGACAGCACAGAGTGAAGTATTTTGTGTTGTGTTTGAGTGATACCTGTAGGTCTGAACTTCCCTCGGTCCAAAGTCCTGCAGGTCTGCAGTGTTGGAAGATCTTTTACTTCACAGTGCAGAAATACTAAAAGTCAAGTCAAAGTACAAAAGTATCAGTATTAAAATATACTTAAAGTACTAAAAGTAAAAGTACTCATTTTGCAGAATGGCCCATTTCAGAATCATATATATTCTATGATTATGATTATTGATGCATCAATGTGTTCGTCACTTTAATGTTACAGCTGCTGGGTCTAATTTTAATTTATTGATATATATTATATATATATATATATTTCTTTATATAGAGCTGTGTATCTCCCCCCCTGTTCGGTGTTAATATCACAATGCATGCTGGGATTGACTACTGCCTTTCCACACAGACCACAATCTCTCAGAAAATACCCTGAAAGCTGTAGTAACATTTGACATCAGGGAGGACGTGGCCTGCGTTAACGCTGAGGTTCTGTGGTCAGAGCGGGCGTCCTGTAGGACGGCGCCGCCGTCAGCAGGCCTGTTACATCTGACAGACTTTATTAAGTCGAGGCGATGAGCTGCAGATCCAGACAGCAGGGGCTGTGATGGCAGCCACTTCTGCTGTCAAAACTGATTAAGGTATCAGGGCTCATGTCTGGGGACGGGAGGGGGGGGGGGACAGCTGACGGTCTGACTACAATATCCCAGTAATGTCTCTATAATGGGATGTGAACACTCGGCTGGGGATGGGGCGAGGAGCAGAGGAGAGGAGGGGAAGGGGTCAGGAGGACGGGATGAGGAGGGGGAGATGAGAGAGGAAGAGTGATGGGCCGTCACAGAGATGAGTCCCCAGCAGCTGGGCCCCCACCTGGGTGCCTCCACATGAGGTTATTCTTTTCTTTGTGTGAAAACATGAAGCACAAAAAGCTTCAGCATGATCATTTCATCATCCTCGGATGTGAAGATGACGAGCGCTGCATCATAATAGATTCTCATACACGTCAAATATTATGACGGTTGAAACCAACTAACTGAAGGAGCCATTGTTTCAAAACGGCTTTGGCAACAGTAACTAAGGGGCGGGGCTTAGCGAAGGTGAGCTCATCTCAAACATGCAATTAAAGTAGTGATGTGTTTGATTTGTGCAGCTGCAAAAGTAAAAAATCAGGACAAACAGAGCATTTTCATTTAGGTTGACATGATCTTATTGAATCTACAGCAACTGTAATAGATGTTGGACATATGCACATAAAAATATAGTTGCAGCAAAATAAGGTTGCAGGTAAACATGGTAAAAGTGCACAAAATAAAATGATATACTCTTCATGATTTATACAGAGAGGGTGAGATACATGTGAGACAGCAGACCAACTTTATTTACACATTTAATTACAGCTTCAAGGAGCTTTAATTAAATATTTAAATAAACTGGTTTAATATCCAGAATAAAACCATGAAGTTACATGTTTTCACGGCAGGGGGCGGCAGGCACCTTTAACGGTGGTGCGTAGTCCGCCAGTAAAACCAACGAAGAAGAAGAAGAAGAAGAAGAAGAAGAAGAAGAAGAAGAAGAACACGAAGGCTCCACGAGATCCAGCGGCGCTGAGTCTCCGCCGGGAGGACAGAAACCAGAGTCCAGGACCAGGACCAGGACCAGGACCACACAGTCCACCAGTCCCAGGACGATGGAGGACCCGGACCCGGACCCGGACCCCGGGACACAAACAGCAGGCTCGTCCTGTGACAGCAGCGGAGTCCAGGTCGGTGTCCAGAGAGCCAAGATGGCGGAGTGAGCCTCTGCTCCTCTCTGCCAACTGAAGTTCACTTAAACTTTGTTCACTTAAACTTTGTTCACTTAAACTTTGTTCACTTAAACTTTGTTCACTTAAACCCCGAAACCCGCATCCAGCTGGGGGGGGGGGGGGGGGGGGGGGTCCTTTACATTAACCTACACTGAAGGACGTGTAGGAAGCTCAATAAAGCTCAGTATCATATTAACAGGATTAAACAGTCAGTCAGTATATCAGTTCAGTGTGGAGTGACAGTCAAATAAACCACTTTAAAGAATCAATGGATCAAAAGTCAAGCCAATAATCACAGTCAGTGATGAGGAAGAATGGTTGATGGAAGTGTGGAGTCCTGAAGGAGGTCGTGGTGCGATGACCTGCGTGGTTTAAATGTCCTGTTTCCTAAATATCAGCTGAATCTGCAGCTTCTCTCAGCTTTACGGAGCTTTAAAGAGATTTTTAGGGGTCGAGGAACGAAATCGATTCTTAGATGCATCGAGTTTCTCTTGAAAGATCATTTCTCGATGCAGATAACTCAATAATCTGGAGAAATAGCCTGTTTTTTTTTCCACAGCAGCTTCCTCAGCACCAGTAGAAATACTGACCTTAAAAATATTTGAGGATTATAAGAAATTGGTTAAATGCTTTTGTTTTTAGATGTGGTCCTCGGCCTTAAAGATGAACTTCTGCATTTTAGTATCACACTTTTCTTATGAGAGACAGGTTTAATAAAAAAGGTGAAAATCTCCGATCAATAATAGAGAAATGTCATGGGGGCATCTGTATTGACCAATCATATTTCTACAGAGGTAATGCATTAGTTGAACCGACTCTCTCTCTCTGTTTCCGTGTGTTGCTATAGAAACGGAGAGGAAGAAAGGGACATCATCTCTGTCAGCACTGCGACAAATCCTTCACAACATCGCGGTCTTTAAAGGATCATCAGAGAGTCCACACCGGAGAGAAACCGTACAGCTGTGACCAATGTGGGAAAACTTTCACTAAATGGAACTACCTAAAAAAACACGGACGGGTCCACACCGGAGAGAAACCGTACTGGTGTGACCAGTGTGGGAAAACTTTCACTCAGTCAAATAACTTAAACGTCCACCAGCGTGTTCACACCGGAGAGAAACCGTACAGCTGTGTCCAGTGTGGGAAGACTTTCACTCTGTTAGCTCACTTAAACAACCACCAACGCACTCACACCGGAGAGAAACCGTACGGCTGCGACCAGTGTGGGAAAGCTTTTACTACATCAGGTCACCTACAGTTGCACCAACGTGTTCACACCGGAGAGAAACCCTACAGCTGTGACCAGTGCGAGAAGGCTTTCACTGCGTCGGGTGACCTGAAAAAACACCGCCGTGTTCACACGGGAGAGAAACCGTACTGGTGTGACCAGTGTGGGAAAGCTTTCAGTACATCAGGAGAACAAAAAATGCATCAACGCGTCCACACTAGAGGGAAACTGTACTGGTGTGACCAGTGTGGGACAGCTTTCACTAAATCAGGTGATCTAAAAAAACACAGATGTGTTCACACTGGAGAGACACCGTACTAGTGGGACCAGTGTGGGAAAACTTTCACTCAGGGGAGTTCCCTTAAATCCCACCAACGATGCGGTTTTCTCCTTATGCCTGGCTCATCTAGTGACTATTGAAAGTGAAATCTTTGTAACCTCTAAGTATTCAGATATGTGGCGTCTGTGTGATTGAATATATGCTGAAGTAAAAACCACTGTTAGACCATGTGTTCATGTAATCACTATACAGTTTTATGTTTAAAACCACAATCGTTTGACCGTAGTAATTGAAGTGTTTTTACGTGTAAACCCAATGAACTGAATCCCCAGAGTCGGGGAATATGAGCTGCTATTTTGGAGGAAAACAAAAACAAAATAATTGATGTTCATTAGGATTCCCCCCCGCCTGTTTTCACTGACTGATGAAAAGGTCTGAGACTTTCTGTCCTCAGTCCGGCTCTCAGAAATTACGTTTTAGTTTTCTAGACGTCTTCTTTATCTTCTCTTATTTGTTCGCCTCAAGTGTTTTTGGCCTTTTAAACAAACCTCAGAGCACCTCAAGGTCAACTAATGCAATGTTGCACATGGTCAGTGAATCAGAAGGCGTTTCTACATTATGACATTTCATTTGTTTTGACTAACAACTCGTTATGTCATTTATGTAAATTATGTGATTTGTGATTTTGGACCATATGAATAAAAACTGACTTGACTAATCAAATCTTTCATTACGAACACTAAACTTTCCCACCTTAAACACACCTTTTAATAAACTGGATTCAACGCATCTGATTTTTTATTTTGTGTTTTGTTTAATATAATTATAACCATTAACAAAAGTGTCTCTTGTGGCCACTAGAACACCTTATTTTTATTTTATATACGTTTTCACTGCGCTCAAAAAACAGAATCTCAACGTGCTAAAATAGTGACATTCCTTTAGGAATCTATGGGACAAAAAGGTGGAATATCTTGTGAACAATTAGATTCTTCTGGCAAAATCTTATTTACACAAATGTATATTTTTAAGATCTTTAAAAAAACGGATTGGCTGTCGTTTTAAAATCTTTGAGACACATTTTGGGCTCATGTCTGCTAATGCCTGTAATGGGATATGAACACTCGGACCGGGGTGGCACGAGGAGGAGGGGAGGGGAAGGGGTGAGGAGGGGGAGATGAGAGACGAAGAGCCATCACAGAGGTGAGTCTCCAGCAGATGGGCCCCCGCCGGGGTGTCTCTCCAGGGAAATGACTCCCGATGTGATGTGAGAAACGGAGGAAAGGGCCGAGGGCCAAGTGTCCCCTGAGGCAGTTTGATAGTTTCTGATACAGTTTAGTGGTTTTCTTTATGTTTCCCGTCCAGGGAATCGGAGGTCTTTGGTGTTCTGGATGTTTATGGGGAGGCTACTGTGGTGGTTTGTGCTATTTGTTGTGTCTTATAGTTGTTCTTTTTAGGGCCTTTGCTTGGTTTTGGTAGTTTCAGAGTCAATGTTTGGTGATTTTGATGTTTCTGGGGTTGTAGATTGGGGGGGTGTCACTTTTTGGTGACCTATTACTGTATTTATTATATTATGTTATAACATAATATATATAAAATAGAATATAATACTGTGGTGAGAAGGTTGTGCAGTAATGTGTAAGTTTAGGGAGAACTGGTGCACTGTCTTTGGTTATTAGTTTGGTGCTTTACAGTTTCGACTGTTCAGATTATGGTCAGAATGTGAATGTGTTTTGAGTTCACTCATGTTTTATGATGTTGGCATTAAATAGTAAAGTTTCTGTTCTGCAGATGTAATGTAAAGCATTAAGATGCAAAGCGAACTGCTGGTCTGAGGACAGACTGTAACTGTGTGCTGTTGCATTCATCACACACTGTAAGATGATCAATGGGCCAAACATCACATAAGTCAATATCGGATGTAAGGAAGCCTGCGTGAGCAATATTCCATCATTCAGACTGCATGCTGCATTGATTGTCTCCGGTGTGACTGGTTCAGTGATTTCACCAACACACTGAAAATACTCTCGGTGCTAAAGAAGCTTAGCAGCGCCGAGAGGCTGCGCTGCATGTTTACCTCCAGTTTTACACGGCAGCCGGCTCGGAGCAAAGTAATCCCTGGTTCATTCAGGAGAACAGCAGCTTCTCGAGTGCTCTTGCTCCTGTTTTTGGACACAGAGAAAGTGTGATTTAAATAAATGCATTGTTTGTTTTGCAGCTCGTCCAGATGTGTGGCATCACAAATGTCCCACCACATGTTAGGAAAATAAACTCAAATCAATCTGCAGTCTGGAGGAAGGAGTTCATCCTCAGGCTGCATCGTGTTACGTAATTGTTTGCTCACTGATGGAGGTCAGTGTTTTTTTTCTTGCTATTCTTTAAAACACAGTGTGGCCTCGATGCTACCATCCCTAACCCCTAACCTTTTATATACCAAACATGGTCATACTGCACGACGCAGACTTTACACTGAAACCTGAATCATATGAAGTTACACTTCATACTGGCTGAAAGAACCAGCTCAGAATTGAATAAAACTTTTGTAAGAAAAAATATAAAACCATGTCCAGGCATTCAGGTTTTGAAGGGTTAATAATACATGTTCCATGTAAATCTACCGTACAGGGTTTGTCAGGCAGCGGCTGATTGAAGGTATAAGAGGGAACAAAAGCTGGGGTGTGTAACACTTTATATTATGGGTCAATAATTTTTCAGATAATTTTATCACATTTTCCCAGTAATTTCTTGGACGTTTCCTGGAAAGAAATGTATAATTCTTAACTAATTTAAGGCAGTTATGCAAGTCTGATACATGCAGCTGCTGAGTGATGAGTCAAAGCAGCAAAAATCAGCTCCTGCAGACTGAAAATATGAATGTGATGAAATGAATAAATGTGTTTTGGTACAGTAACAACTAAAGGTTGCTGTACGAAAATGTCTATTTAATACATTTACCATGAATGTTGACAGTGTCCAGGAGCATATGTTGTTGTATAAATCACGGCAGAATAGTGACAGTGTTACAGTGGTGCACTTCCAACGCATTTATTCCAAATAATTGAGTCTCTTTTTGCCTTTGAACACTGTAGCAGGTCGACTAAACTCGCAGAAATTTGACATTTGTTTATATGAAGTAAATATATATTAAGTTTCCAATAATTGAAAAAACACACTGAAAAGCAGCTGGTGAACACAGTACAACAGAAATCAAATATATTTTAGAGTGAAAACAACAAAAGCCTCATTTGACTCATTAACTGAGAGGACTTGACAAGGTTCCCTGTGTGAGCGCTGGTTTGACTCTTAGTCACTGGGCTACATTTGCATGCAGCGAACGCCCTCTCACTCATTAAATATGTTTTCTGGAAACAGTAAAAGGGGCTTTTTTATATCAGCCACTGGCTTCGACCATCCCTTCCCTTTGTGCTGTCTCGATTGGTTCACTTGATTGTAATGTGAGTAACCAGGGACGAGATGAAAAGCCTGCAAGGACAAATGATCTCCTCGGTACAAAACTGAGTAAAATATAAATCCTACAAGGCATCAACTGCATGAGGTGAGAATCTGTGTTCATGCCTCTCTGTACAGTGGTGGTCTGAAGAGGCCCTGTGATATCTTCCACCTATTCTCCGTTAGTACTGAAGACAAATGGGTGCATTTCAACATAAAACAGTCGACACACAGGGAGCTTAGTGTTTCAGAAGCACAAGCCTCACTGATCACTGCTGAGCTCCAGCATTAACAGTGTTCAACCCCCTGCGGCTCTACTGCGCTCATGTTTTGCTGCTTAAATCTTTCGTATTGTCCTTTAAACCGGCTGCCTGATTGACCAGCGGATCGTGGTGCATCAGTGGAAACATTTGGCACTGATTTGCATGAGCAGGGTTCAGGGAGGAGGACGTCATTAGGAGAGACGGCCCGAGGTGTTGCCCGAGGCCCTGGCTGCATTGGTCCAACCTGGGTTGAATAAGACCGGGACCGGAGCCAGACTCGCCCCAGGCTCGGCCCCTGTGCCGCTGACCCCCAGCTCCCAGCTCTACTGTGGGGCTCCTGGGGCGGACGAGCCAGCAGCAGAGTGCCAACACAAGAGGGGAGCAAGTGATGCTTAAAAACCACATTATATGGTAACGTAAAGGGACAAAAAACTCATTTATTTAAATTTATTTGGCTCCCTTCATTTAGTAATTTGTACTCATAATACAGGTGTTCTAGTTTTTGTTTTTAATAAATGGGGGGAATAAATGAAAACCTGTGTGGAGTTAAAGGACAGCAGGTTGAGCTGAGTCTCCCAGCAGCTCCAGTGCCTCGTGAT